>CAHIKZ030003584.1:1220000-1820000 GCA_903632075.3 Acanthosepion pharaonis | reverse complement strand
GGTTGTTCTATATACTGTAGCCTCACTTCATTTTCTGGTAGGCCCAAATTTTAACCCATTGGTAGCCTACCGCATGTTTGGGGGTTGACCTATGTGATAGATATAGGGCTAACTGAGTTGAAAATCCTGAGGCCAACTTGTACACCACAATTTCTGGTAAATGGCTTTGTATTTGTTTTTAGTTTCTCTGATAAAAAAAAGAAGTGAATTTAAAATGGACGCTAAAGAGACAGCAGACATTTTCAGTTTGTGTAGCTCTGTATTATAAAGTGTGGTTATTTTAAAAGATTTGAAAACTCACTGGAGAAAAACTTGTATGCAAAATTTGTGAAAACTTAAGATAGATTTCACTCAGGAGGAAAACTTGGCACTTGTGAAATGTGTGTCATTTCTTTTCAGATTGATACATAACTGGATGCATTTTTATATAAATCAAACTCATTCTTTCCTTCTCAGTTATGTCCACACTAGAGAGAATATATATTGTTGTAAAGCATTTGTATCTAAATTCCAGAGCATTCAAATTTTATAAACAAAGAAAAGACACATGGAAAACTACAATCTAGAGGTATGAATTGTCAGTAAATTATTGCCTAAATTAAAATATAAAATCATTAACCCGAGAGCACTAACCATTAATTAAAGTTACACCACTACTAACTATGGGTATATCATACCCGATTTTAAAAATATCAAAAAAAAAAATTAAATATAAATCTTCATTTGAAATATTTTACATGCAGGCACTTCAAACTGTTTACTTTGAGTTAACATTAATAGGAACTGAAAAACATATTTAGGTAAAAAAATCAGGTACTGAAAATTGTAATTAAAAATGCGCTGGGTACTATATATCCATGGTTAGTGTTCTAAGGTTAAAGATAGCAGCATTTTTCCGCAATGTATCTGTATCCATGTTTTTGAGAAAATTACACTTAAACTTTATACATTCTGGTGCACACTTTATCAAATACAGTTAGTAAATGATGTGAAAATTCCTACAACAAAACTTTTTGGAAATTCTATCTTTTTTGTGTGAATATTAAGTTTCTAGTTTTGTTTTTATATATAAAAAAATAATTTTTTTGTCTCTTGATCAGAATAAAATTATAAAACCCTGTTTTTGCCATCTTATACTAGAACATTTATTGATACAATCTTGACGAATAAAAAAGTTTATGAATACTGAGATTAAGATTCTAAAAATAATCATTTCAATTCATGTTAATGATCAACATTTTTCTTCAAATTGCAAATGTTTTATTTCATCCTTAAATCTTGCAATGAAAGGTCATTAAACTCTTAGTTTGTGGTTTCTGCACTGAATGTAACATTTACAATGATAATCTCTTGATGCCAAGAATTACAAATATTCACTTTGTCTTCTAGGAACATGTATCCTAAATGGAACCATCATATAGCCTGACATGCTTTACCGATTTAGCCAAATATATATATATATATATATATATATATATATATATATATAAAAAAGAAATACAGTCTTAAGGTGTGCTATATTTATGGGATAAAGTGGTCAATATCAGAGATAGAGCGTGTGTAAATATAAAAGTGAACATTAGGCGTCAACACTTAGAATTGACAGTCTGTTTCATGCTAGATGCAATTGTCAGGCCTGACAATTGCATCTAACCGTCACCTCTAAGGTTGATGTCACCTCTAATATGTTGATATATATATATATATATATATATATATATATATATATATATATAGATGTGCTGTCCTGGGTCAAGAGGGTGGCTGCTAGAAGACCCTATGTCTGGCAACAGGACTCTGCACAATGCCACGCAAGCAGGAGAACTTAGTCTGGCTATGTAACTCCCCATTACAACATTCTTGATGCCCTCTTGATCACAATGCCTGGGGCTATTGTACCCTCGGCTCCCCCAACCTTCTGCATGCTACTGATCACATGAGGGACATAGATTAAGTATACAATAATAATGAATCCATACTTCTGTTCAGCAATGCATATAACCCAATTTGCATATAACCCAATTTGCATATAACCCAATTTGCAACATTTGTTCAATAATTTGTGTAGAGAGTTGGTTGGAAAACTGAAAATGTAGAATTTAATGTAGAGTTTATTACAATATACAAATTAAAAAAGACATCCTACGTAAAACATTTTTTTTGTCTTTAGATCTGCAAATCTTTTCATGGTACTTTCTATACCTATCTTTTTTACAAGATCATTTTCTTTTAACAAAATAACCAAAGAAATGGATGATGAAAAGTATGTTTTTATAAGCATTAGTTTTGGAAGATTTCAAATATGACATGGCAATATGATGGTGCCCCAGGGCAACTGCCCAAGTTGCCAGTACCTTGAGCTGGCCCTGCTTTAATATGACTTCAGTTACTTTTTCTCTTTTTTTTTTTTTTTTTTTTTTTTTTTTAAATATGCTTCCTCACAATTCATCATTGTTACTCTTTACATTTTTTCTTCAGCACTTAGTTAAAATTATAAGTTAAAAGAAAAATGATAATGCAATCTGGAAAATATTTGCATTTCATCATTTGTGGCTTCACACAATTTTCTTTAGAACGTATGTACTTGTTATTCATGCAAAACCTGAATATTTGCGTGTTTTTTCTGAAGAACATATATACAATTCGCCGAGAACTCCCTTGATTTGCATATTTTTTTGATAGAACATATTTAAAATATTCTTGTATTATTTTCCTGTTATTTAAGCAACTTAAAACATATAACAGTCCATTTTTATGGTAAAAATTGGCAGAATTGTATGTCTTCATTGCAAGAAACAAATGCAAAAACATGCGTAGTGCTTGGGCTTTGTTTTTTGCTAGGGGCTGGGGTCTTAAAAGTGGCTTATACTAAACCTGGGAGGATCATCACAGTTCTGTTTTTAGAAAATGTTTTAAACTTTATATTTTATGTCTTGTTATACTTTTTATACAGTATTTTCAATGGTTGTATCAATCTATGCGTAATTAAAAACGGTTGTTGTACATATGAAAGAAAATTTACACTAAGTGTATGGTCACTAATTTAAAAATGTTTTAAATAGGATCTGAAATGTTTCTAAAGTGTTTAGGATGAAAGTTTAAGGCATATTGGGTTTTAACAATCAAAATAGGTACCTTATAAGCACTTTTAAAGGGGTTACAAGTATTCACGGATTCTAACTATTCGTGGCTGCTTTTAATCCCTAACCCCCAACAAATATGGGGGAATGACTGTAATGTTTGTGGCTCAAGAATCATGCTGATCAGAAATCAAAACCTTCCTTTGTGTTTGGATGTGCATTTACCAGTAAAAAGGTATTTTAATGTATCTTGTAGAAACTGAACATATTTTTCTAATTTTTTTTAGGGTAATTGACCTTGGAAAATTAATTTGTAAACCCACTTTTTTATTAATATTATTTTTATGATGTGTATGAATATGTGTTTATTAATTTATTTTTTTTTTTTTTTTAATCTTTCACATGTTTGAAAAGACGATAAAGAAAAATTCTCACCTATTTTATATGTGAAAACAGTGATTAATATTTTTGAAAAAAACAACATACACTGTGTGGTAATATTTTTGAAATGTTTTTCTTTCATATTTGCTTTCTGTCTGTGTTTGTCTGATTGCTGTCAAATTGTATAAAGCATTCTTAATTAAAATGTTTTTGATCACCAATCTTTTTATTTTTTATTAGAAAGCTTCATTTTTTGTCTTGCTTGAATTGTTATTGCTTATTTGCTTTCTCGAAATGTATGTGGACTTATGTCTATTAAAAAAAAAGGGGCAAGCAAGGATTCCCTCTTCAAAAGAAATGTTTTTGTTTTCTCACAAAATAGTTTAGAAAAATCATCTATAATATGTGAATATTTTAAAATTCTCTCAAATTCTAAAATACAATTTTTTCACACTATTTTCATTTGGACTGATGTCCTCATCTTTGTTATTATTATCACAATGTTTCAGATTTTGTACCTCCAAACTTCTTCAGGTGTCTGTTAATCTGTTGTAGCATACCTACGGATGATAATGGGTATGTCCCCATTCACATAAATACAGTAGTAAATACTGTATGTTGGTCTGCAGTTGGAGATTCATTGTGAAATTCACTCAACTCACTTCTAGCAGTTGACTACTACTTCTATGTGCCGCTGGTTTATCTTATATGTGTTGTTCTTGTCCTAAGTATTAATTACCTTTGTGTGATTATTCTATTCAGTAACCTTCCCTAGCTTACAACACAGAGAATTTATTTATTATTATTATTATTATCAGTCACTTACTCTGCCTATTTTAGACTGCACATCAGCATGAGAAATTCTTCTCCACAAAGCTCAATCACCAACGCCAGAGTTCAAAGAGTAAAGGTCAAATCCAGTCCATAAGTGAACATTATGAAGCCAGCATTTTGGCTATCGACTTCTCTTTCTCTTACTGACCAACTTTCCTTCTAGGCATAACTTACTCACACCATGAGTAACTTTCAGGGAGCTTCTAACAACCCTTTATTCAATCTACTGGGGTAGATTGTTTTCATTCTGCTGTCCATGTGTATGGATATCTTGTCTTGTTCTTTATTTAGTATTGCTCAGGTATTGCTTGCCCTATTTCTACTGAGTGTACTACCCAGCACCGGGATTGAACTAACAATTACTATATCAACCAAATTACTATAAACCAACAGTTTAATTCACTCAAATATTGTCCTACAAAATAATCCTGAATCTTGAATTTGGAGCCTTGAACCTAATTTTCCTCTACCCTGCCTGCCTGCTGCTGCTGTTGTCATGCAATAAACTGAACAGTACTAATTACAAAAACAAAAGACATTCCTA
Source organism: Acanthosepion pharaonis (assembly GCA_903632075.3). Taxonomy (NCBI): domain Eukaryota; kingdom Metazoa; phylum Mollusca; class Cephalopoda; order Sepiida; family Sepiidae; genus Acanthosepion; species Acanthosepion pharaonis. The sequence goes on along the minus strand of CAHIKZ030003584.1, from coordinate 1,815,161 downwards.
GACTTAGACAGTGAAACAATCCATCAATTATTTTACTTTTAAATAAATTTTGAGGACAAATATTCTTCAACCTAGTGTTCACTGATGCCTTGCCTGGAGTTTTCATATAGCCCTGCACCAAGTCAGAATTTCAGTTCAGGTTAGGCTTGGAATCTACCTGGTGGTGTCAGTCTAAACTGTGATGTTCCTTGCTTAGATCTTCTTTTTACTACCAGACGTATAGTTCAGACCTCTGGCCAAATGTTAAACAGACAAACAATTCAGATTTGGAATTTGACCATCTTGATGACAGCAAAGTGACAGGTCTCAAACTAATTAACACTAAAAGGCCCAATGCCACTTATGTCTGGGTCACCAGTGAAGAAATCTGTTGACTTCAAGGATTTAGAACAGATTTTTGTTCATTCTTAATTCTATGTAATCATGGTTGTTTTTGCTTAATAATTTGCCCTCATCTTTATTGCTATATTCACAACACTTTGGCTATTGTACACTCGGACCTTCTTCCGTTGATATAAGTTGGAATTTCAAACCAAATGCTTCATTACTATGAATCAACAGTTTAATCCACTCAAATGTTATCCTACGGGATAATCCTGAACCTTAAATTTGGAGCCTAATTACAAAAACAAAAGACATTCCGAGACTTAGATAGTGAAACAGGAACAATCAATTTGTGTAGATTCTATAATGAGTTCATTATCTGCCTATATTTCTGAGATTGTAACTATTTACATCATATGAACTGTTGTCGTCGTCTTTATTGCCATATTCACTACATTTCGACCATTGTACGCTCTGGCCTTCTTCAGGTCGATTGAAAAGTAACTCCCTTTAATATAACTTGTAATTTATTTATTAACTACAATTTTTACAATAAATGGATATGAGAGGAAAGTGTTTAGAATAAAGTTTCATTTAAAATTCTATATGGACACCAGATTTTGCTACCAGCCTCTCAAGCCACCCAGTAAGTGTGTCAGCTGATTTCACCAGGAACTCTTGTGGTATGGAAGACATAACTTCTTGTATTCATTCTTCAAGTTCTTCCAAAGTCTTGGTTTGGTATAGTAGACGTGTGTCCTTTATACAACCCCAACGAAAAAGTCACAGGGTGTTAAGTCAGGATTCCTGGCTGGCCACTCGTACATAAAATAGGGAAAAAAGTCATAGGGTGTTAAGTCAGGATTCCTGGCTGGCCACTCGTACATAAAATAGGGAGTTACTTTTCAATCACCCTGTATATTGGAATTTAAAACTGAACCTTATATTTAGTCCATGAGAATAGATTGTTCTAGTTCCACATGCCATGCCTTTTTAGATATCTCTGTCTCAGTTATTTCCCTTTAGTAACTCAACTTTCCAAGTTCTTGTTCCCTCTGCTATAGCCAGGTATCCTACAAGACTTTGAGTCAGGACACTTTTTGGATCACTCAACCAATGCTTTGTTTTTTACTAATTTATATTAACTTAAGCAAAATAAAGATAATAATATGTCTGTATTTCTGAGACAAGGTATTGCGACTATTTACATTGTTTGGACTGTTGTCGTCATCTTTATTGCCATATTCACTATGTTTCAGCCGTTGTACGCTCTGGCCATCTTCAGGTGATGTTGGAATTTTGAACCAAACCCTTTATTCAGGCCACAAGAGTTGATTGTTCTAATTCTATGTACCATGCATTTTTTTGAGTTAATTCCCTTTAGTAACTCAATTCTCCAAGTTTTTGTTCTCTCTGCCATGGCCAAGTATTGAACTCACAACTCTTTAGGTCAAGTCACTTTTTGGATCACTCAACCACTGCATTTATCCACTGGTCATATGTCATTGGGGATGTGGAATTAGAACACTCTACCCCCATGGAATAAATAAAGAGTTCAGTTCAACAGATACCACCTGAAGAAGGCTGGAGCATACAGTGGCCGAAACAATGTAAATATCACAAAGATGATGACAACCGTCCAAGCAATGTAAATGGTGTAAATATAATGAGTTCAATTTGAAATTCCCTGAAGTTTACGTAGATTGACAGATACCTGAAGAGCAGAGGGTATAGCAGCCGAAACTTGATAATAACTTTATGAATGTACGTAGTGTAAACGATAACTTCTCATCTCAGAAATTCAGACAGTTTTTTTTTTCTTCAAATGAAGCGTCATTATCTAAGGTTTCCCATGTTATTTAATTGGCCAAACCCCAACATAAAACATGACTCTATTTTTATATTCTTACACCATTGAGAATTTACAGCAAAATTATTAAACATTATTCCCTTAGTTTGCACGACCGTTATGTCTTGCCATTACTATTGTTTTGCTTGTACCGCTGTAAAAAAAATCAAGTAGATCTATGAAAGATTATAATATGCTACAAAGCACTCATTTAAAATTTTTACGTTCCTTGACAGAAGATCATAAAACTATTAACCTTTAACATTCTGCATTACTCACAACTTTTCTTTTCCACTGCCTTTTTTTACAAGGCTCCTCTACTGTACTACATAATTTCGGTAATGGTCATTTTCTGTTGCCATAGCAGGATATGACAACACAACTGTAAAATCCAAGCACACTTATTCATTCATCTGAGTCACTTGAAGTGGCAGGATAACATTTAATATGTTAAAGGTTAATTTTAATGAAAAATATCACTATTATTTATTACTGACAGTAGCAAGATTAATTAATTAAGATAATTTTAGCAAATGTAGACAAAACCTGCCTACAATAAGATGGAGAATCAAAAGGACAGTTTTTCCATGACTCACTTTTTTAACTACCTGTTCTCTTCAACAATGTTTATTGCTTTAAAAAGTGATGATTAGAATTGGAATAAAACCTAACCATATGGAAGTTATACATTATTAAATGGACAAAGTCTGACAATTATTTTAAGACATTTTTTATGTTTATGCATTCTTTTTATAGATACAAATATTTAATTAAATGCTCTGTTTATAATAAACAGTATTAACAACATTTACCAACCTTTTCTTCACTACTGTCACTTTTTGGCAATGTTTATTGTTTTAAAAACTATGATTAAAATTGGAATAAAACTTAATGTATGATGAAAGTGAAATTATTAAATATTACTCCCTTAGTTTGCACGACCGTTATGTCTTGCCCTTACTATTCTATTGCTTGTACTGCTGTCAAAAAAATCAAGATCTAACTATGAAAGAATATAATATGCTATAAAGCACTCATTTAAAATTTTTACATTCCATAGAGTTAAAAGATCACAAAATTATTAACCTTTAACATTCTGCATTACTCACAACTTTTCTTTTCCATTGCATTTTTTTACAAGGCTCCTTTATTGTTCTACATAATTTCAGTAATGGTCATTTTCTGTTGCCACAGCAGGATATGACAACACAACTGCAAAATTCAAATATGCTATAATTCATTCATTCATTCATTCATTCATCTAAGTCACTTGCAGTGGCAGGATAACATTTTTTTTAACTACCTTCACTTTGGCAATATTTATTGTTTTAAAAGTGATGATTAGAATTGGAATAAAACTTAAACATATGAAAGTGAATTTATACATTTTCTTTGTTTTTGAGAATTGACAACAAAAATGATAAATACTATAGATCGTTTATTTGCACTATTCTTGTTGGCACCTGCTCACATCTGGAGATTGGGGATCATCGTCCTCTATCCTTATCCCCTTTCTCCCCTCTAGTGATGGTAACGGCCCAGCCTACTCCTGAAGAGTTGTGAGCAGGGGTCACAGGGGAGTGTGGGTGGTGGATGCTGCTTGGTGAGTCAGGCTCTGATAGCAAGTCACAGATCCTATTCATGTCAATGGTTGGACTTGAAAGCCTCAGTCTCCCCTTGAATGGTCCTTACCAGTAAGGCTGATTTGCAGCTGGGTGGTTCATTTGTCCAAAATGTGTCCCACTTGTATTATCTTCTTTGGAGAACTTGCAAGAGGCTATGTGGAGGCCCAAAACTATGCTTCAAGGATCAGTTGAAAACATCCCTGACACAGACCAACATCGACGCTGAGACCTGGGAAGCACTATTCTATTGTTTGTTTGAATGGTTGGCTAATTGCCAATTGATTCAAACTTTGTAAAATGGTAAATAATAAGGATTTTCTTATATACACTATTTACATTATTCGGACTATTGTTCTCATCTTTGTCGCCATATTTATCACAACGTTTCATTGTTGGAATGTTGAACTGAACCCTTTATTTCACTCACTGGGGTAGACTGTTCTAGTTCCATGTGCTATGTTTTAATGGATGTCAGTTATCAGTTATCTCCTGTTAATTCCCCTCTGAAAGTTCTCCACTGCCTTAACCGGGTATTGAACTCACTCTCTTTGGATCCTGTCACTTGATATGACTAATGCCTTTATCTACTGTGCCATGTGTCCTTCCAACTTGAAGAAGGCCGGAGCATACAACAGCCGAAACATTGTAATAAATATGGTGAAAAAGATGAGGACAATAGTCCAAATGATATAAATAGTGTACATAATACCTCATCTCAGAAATATAGACAGATTTCCTTATAGTTCACATTTTTTAATAATTCAGTAAATGTTTATAAATTTATTAAGAAAAAATTGTTTTCATATTTATTTCTTTATAAATTGGTAAATGATAAATATTGCATTGCATTAGTTATTATACAATTGTATTTTTAGAGTGTTGTAATATAAAATTATTTTTGTAAATAATACAATAGTTTAATATTCTTGTAAATTCTCAAGAACAAAAATGACTGTCTATATTTCGGAGATGAAGTATTGTAACTATTTACACTAAAATAATATATTGTTCAGATTACTGTCCTCATCTTTATTGCCATATTCAAGATGTTTCAGCCATTGCACACTCCAGCCTTCTTCAGATGATATACATTAAAATTTCGAACTGAACCCTTTATTTAGTTGACAGAGGTAGATTGTTCTAATTCCACATTTGTTTTAAAAATTGATGATTAGAATTGTAATAAAACCTAAACATATGAAAGTGAATTCATACATTTTCTTTGTTCTTGACAATTTACAACAAAAATAATAAACTCTATTTATATTTATATATTATTTAAATGGTTGGCAAAACATCAGCTAATTGTCAATTGATTCAAACTTTATGAAATAAATAACAAGGATTTCTTTTTGGTTCACATATTTTTATAATTTAGTAAAAGTCAATAAATTTATAAATGATATATATATATTACATTGAATTAGTTTTTAGAATGTTGTAAATATAAGATTATTCTTGTAAATAAACAATCTAAATGTGTTTAATATTTTTGTTGAAAATTATCAAGAAAAATGTATAAATTGATTTTCACCATAAATTTAGGTTTTATTAAAATTTTAATCATCCCATTTTAAAACAATAAACATTGCCAAGGAGTGAAGGTAGTTAAAATTATTACGGTGTCAAAGGAAAAACCATCCTTTTGGCACTTTGTCTTATTGCTGGTGCTGGTAGAAGGTCCATATTTGCCAATAGTTCTTATGTAACCTGCAATTCTATATGATTTCTGAAACCTTTCAAAAATATAAACCCACATACTTTACAAAATAAACTTGTTGGCATTAAATAACACATTGAGTAAAATAAAAAAAAAATATAAAACTAAACCAAAAAAAAAATCTTTTGTTGGCATTAAATAACCCATTGAGGTTGATATGTGTTGTGGAGTGATTTCACAGTGGAGGCTTGTATTTGTACTAAGTCGGTCCTAAAATAGGTTCGACGTAAAAAATGTTAGGAACTTCATATAATAGGTATGACGCAGAGAAATCTAGTTGTGGTCGCTGATACTTTAGTATCTGACTAACAGTCGTCCAGCATTGACTGACTGACCAACCCACTGAGCGACTGACTGAGCAACCCCTCGTTACTATTACTACTCCTACTTATTATAGGTGGGAGAGTGTATTAACTATAGAATAGGTGTGTTCCACTATAACAATATGCCATAAAACAAACAAAACCAATGTGAGACGTGCGGACTGCAAGGGAGTCTATGTTGGAAAACAAGTCTCATTTGGTCATATTCCATGAGAGTATCTTTGACAATGTTTATTGCTTTAAAAGTGATGATTAGAATCGGAGTAAAACCTAAGCATATGAAAGTGAATTTATATATTTTCTTTGTTCTTGAGAATTGATAACAAAATTAATAAACATTATTTATTTATTAGATTATTTATTGGAATGGTTGGCAAAACATTGGCTAATTGCCAATTGATTGAAACTTTATAAAATGGTAAATAATAAGGATTTCCTTATAGTTGGTTCAAATATTTTAATAATTTAGTAAATGTTTATAAATTTATGAATAAAAAATTGTTTCACATTTCTTTATAAACTAGTAAATAATAAATATTGTATTAGTTTTTAGAGTGTTGTAAATATTATTCATGTAAATAAACAAATTTAATAGTGTTTAATATTCTTCTGGTAAATTCTTAAGAACACATGGCCAAGTGGATAAAGATCCAGCGACTAGATCTAAAGGGTAGGGTGTTCAATACCAGGCAGTGGTGAACCAAAACTTGGAGCGATGTGTTAAAGGGAAATAACTGAGACATCCCGAAGTGGCATGGCACATGGAATTAGAACAATCTACCCTGTTGGACGAAATGAAGGGTTTGGTTCAAAATTCCAATCACCTGAAGAAGGCTAGGTCAAACAACAGCCGAAATGTTGTGAATATGACAATGAAGATAAGGATAACAGTCTGAATAATGTAAATAATGGAAAAATAATAAACGCTATTAGATTTATTTATTAGATTTATTTATTAGATTGTTTATTGCAAATTGATTCAAACTTTATAAAATGGTAAATAAGAATTTCTTTATTGTTGGTTCACATATTTTGGTAATTTAGTAAATGTTTATAAATTTATGACTAAAAAATTGTTTTCATATTTATTTATTTATAAAATGGTAAATGATAAATCTTGTTTTGCATTCATTTTCATTTTGAGCCGCACTTCTGGCCATATGTATAGGCTTCTTCGTTGCACAAAGTTGCTTACCAAACTCAAATTCATGTAAATGGCCTCATCAAACTCTCTTTGACTACTCTTCAGGAGTAGGTTGGGTCCTTATAGCCATCTCTGCCACTGTTGCCAGGAGGGGAGAAAGGTAATATGTAGAGATGACAACCCCAATGTGTATGGGTACCAACTACTTGTTTAGTTGTTTTAGTTTTTCAAATGTTGTAAATATAAAATTATTTTTGTAAATAAACTATCTTTATTATTTTTACTGTAAATTCTTAAGAACAAAAAAATGTATAAATTTACTTTGTTTAGGTTTTATTACAATTTTAAGCATAGCTTTTTTAAACAAAACATTGCCAAAGATTGATGGTACAGGGTGCGATGGGTAAATTGTCACCATTTTTTACTTTTAATTCTGCACATGCATGTAGTTTTTTTTTTGATTTTGTCGACTGCACAGTTATAGTAGATTTATTTGATTTATCCACTGAGCCATATGTCATTGTGAATATGGCAATAAAGATGAGGATAACAACCCAAATAATGTAAATTATCCATTATATTTCACTCGCCATTAGCTTATTTTGTTTACTATAAAACATTGAAAATAAATGTTAAACCTGATTTCAGTTCTTTCATTTTAATCTAAATAATATCCAGACTTTGTAACCAATTCCTCATATCCGGACTTTGTAACCAATTCCTCATATCCGGAATCCCTCATATCCGGACTTTGTAACCAATTCCTCACATCCGGAATCCCTCCTATCTGGACTTTGTAACCTCATATCTGGAAGGCCTTCTTAGTCCGGTTGTCAGGGATTCTACTGTAATTTATTTTTAAAACATAAATATCAATCTCTTCATTAATTTCATGGCTGGTATTCCATATTTCTTGAAATTTTTAAAAATCTTTTTGCATGCTTTTACAATTAGGGATTATAGTAGAAAACTTCTGCTGATGCCATATAACATCACAGGGTACTGCATATGACATCACAGGGTACTATGCATAAATAAATGTTATTTTCATTATTTTTAAACTAATAACAAAACATTGTCTATATCTCTGAGATGAGGTATTGTAATTACTTGCATTTTTTTACATTATTTGGACTGTTATCCTAATCTTCATTGCCATATTCACAATGTTTTGGCTGTTGTACGCTCCGGCCTTCTTCAGCTGATTGGATTTGCATCACTGGAAAATACAAAAACTTAAGGAATCAGCACATATACTAGGTAAAAAAAAAAAATCTCTTGAGTCAACCAATCATAAAAATGACTACAATATGGGAACCAGTAATAAGAAGTGATAGACAAAAGCAATTAATAACAACAAAAATTGATATATAAGCTCTGGGAAAAAAAATTAAATAATAATAAGTAAAATTGCAATATGAGCACTGGTAAAAAGATAATTATGGCCTGTCTATATCTCTGAGAGGAGGTATTATGATTACTTGCATTATTTACATTATTTGGACTGTTATCCTCATCTTTATTGCCATATTCACAACGTTTCAGCTATTGTATGCTCCAGCCTTCTTCAAGAGATTAGAATTTCAAACCAAACCTTTTATTTTGACATCTGGGGTAGATTGTTCTAGTTCCATGTGCATGCCTCTTCCAGATATCTCAGTTATTTCACTTTAACAGAACTCTCCAAGTATTGGTTTATCACTGCTGTGACCTGGTATTAAACTCAAGGACACATGACCCAGTGGATACAGACATTGGTTTGATCCAGTGACTAGACCCAAAGAGTTGTGAGTTCAATACCAAGCCACAGTAATTCCAATCACCTGAAGAAGGCTGGAGCATAAAACGTCCAAAAAGTTGTGAATATGGCAATGAAAATGAGGTAACAATCTGAATAATATAAATAATGCAAGTAATCATCATACTTCATCATAGAGATATAGACAGATCTTTGGGTCTACTCACTGGATTTAACCAGTGTCGTTATCCGCTAGGCCATGTGTCATTGTGAATATAGCAATGAAGATGAGGATAACAGTTCGAATAATGTAAATGATGTAAGTAATCATAACACCTCATCACCATGTAAGAATGACTCAATCTATGAGGAAATGACTGCAGAACACATTTTCCCGCCCTTATAACTTTATCTGGCAAACATGTCAATGCCAATTTAAATTTCAATGTAAATTGCTATTTTATCCCCGATTACTCTTTCCTCTTCCAATCACCTGAAGAAGGCCGCGGTGTACAACAGCTGAAACATTGTGAATATGGCAATGAAGATGAGGATAACAGTTCGAATAATGTAAATAATGCAAGTAAGAAAGTATTGCTTCTATTATAAAATTCAGTTCATTAATCCTTAAATTTACCAATAATAATTTTGAAAACATCTGTTTTAAAATCCTTTAGTAAATTTGAGTATTGATTTATTGAGTTTTGTAAAAACAATGCTTATCACTTAAAACATATTAAAAATATTCTAGGACAAATATTGTACATTTTTAAGAGATTTTTAAGTTATCTTTATATTTGTTGTGTATGTCTATATATCCTTCATTAATCAATGAGTGACAAATGAACACGGCAATGTTTTAAAAATGCCTAAAATTTTATTTATATACAGAAATTTTATTTTTATTTTCAAATGGATTATCCATAATTTTCAAATAGATCAAATAAAACCAAAATTTAACTTTATAATAATTAATTTATAATAAATAAGATAATTTTTATTTTATTTTTAAATAACTTTATTTTTTTTTTGAGTCTGTGGCGATACTTAAAATGAAAATAGCATTTTAATAACGATGTAATTAACATGTTTGTAAATTTTTAAACAGAAATTTATTAAAAAAATAAATAAATCGTATGTATTTCTTGCATTTGTAAATATTCTGTTTTTGAATTTATGCATATTTAAAGAGTAAAAGCTTTATAATTTCTTTTGCTCTTATTTTACTGAATAATTATTATCTCCCTTGAGCTATGAGTTCGTAATTATCTCCCTTGATCATAGCTCTTTAGCAGACGGTTTTGTTTAAAAAAATTAAATCTTTGAAAGCTTTGGTTTTAATTTCACAAAGTGAGGTAAATGTTGTCTTAACTTTTACAAATCCGATTAATACAAGTTTCATTTTATTTATTTTTTCATTTGACAAACTCGATAAAACAAGAATAAAAAGTAAGTATTACTTTTTTATTTTTTTTTGTTTAGCCATTGTTGATGAAGCACCCGACCGCGGTTATATTTTCTTTTTATAATCAATATTTCATCACTCTCCACTATTTTGTATGGACCTTTAACAGTTTTTGTTTTTAGTGAAATAGCAGCACACATCTCTACAAAATCTTCTTAAACCATTCAATTACTATTTGCTTTGAGTTACATCTTTCAAATTTGTACCTACGAATTATGGCCCATGTTTTATGGCCGCGTTTCTAGAATTTTTACTAATAAAAACTTCAAGAAAGATTTGAAAAAAAAACCTCAGGTATATTGCGTTATTTTGTAGTAAACGTATCATTAAGTGTTAAAAAAAAAAGAAGTTATAATTTTTTTTCGTAGATTATACGATAGATGGAATATTTCTTAAAAAAAAAAAAATGAAAGATTTATTTTTATCGCTATTCTTCGCAGTTCCTCCACTTTTTCGCGGTAAAGTTTTATCATCAAAATGTTTATGTTATTATTAAAATGAAAGACCAAAATATTTTTTTGATTATTCTTTTGAAAATTTCTAATCCTTTCTAGCACGAATTTTGGTTCAATTTTTTTTTTTTTTTTTTCTTACGTCAGCGGTGGAGGTAATATACAGTGTACTGTAACCCGGACATAAAAGAGTTGTCGAGACCGGAGAAGAAGTCTCTTATATCCGGGTTTGGTCTATTTTGTTTAGGTAAGTATGGCTCTAATTTGGGACCAGAGAAAATCTCTCTTATATCCGGGTTACACTAATTATAATTACTTTTTCTGCACTTTTTCCGGTGAAAAACACATTAATTTGGAAATTCTTTCAAAAATCAAATAATTGTCGGATTTTAATGTAATGCATTATATCAAAATATTCATTTTTTTTTTATTAGTGTACAAAAATTAAAATCTGTACACACAATACAAAGAAAGTTATAACAATTTTAAAATAGTAGGTGTTCATATTTTTGCACCCTCAAAAAAAAAAAAAATGCAGTGGCAGGGGAAAGAAATTAGCATGGTAAAGGTTAATGGTTTGTTGTCCAATAATAAATAAAATCACTGCTGAATCAGAGATTCACCCTGTTCTGTAAATTATAACCCAAACTATGGTTAGATCACCAATCAGAAGCCTTTTTAGTCTGAAATTGTGTCATCTTCCTTCTGTGGATCATTCAAATACAGCATGGGTGCAGAAGGAGTTAACAGATCAACTCGTCAGAAAGGTATGTTGGAGTCAAGAAACTAAAACCACATCTAGTGCTGTGACTACGATAGGACCACATGTTTAAATACCAAATAGTTAAAGAAACTGACCCTTCTAGCAACTCATACCGACTATAAATTACTTAAATTTCATGTCTCTGCTCAGTATATGAGAATGTCCTGATACATGGATGTGAAGCTAGATAAGTAATGGTAATGTTATTACAAAAGCTAGACTGATAGTTTGTGGATTTTGGGAAAACTGTTTAACTAAATATTTGCAAACATATTCAAGAAACAGTTTGTAGAGCACTTCTTTGGTTTCATCCCAAAACAGTGGATGTTTTACAACTGGATACGTTAAGGCTACATATTTGCTGTGTGTCAGCACTGAATGAAAGATGTTCAACAACAATCTAAATTTTTCTGAAAACTAGAGCACATTACAGAAGAGTCAATGTCGATTTTTATGAAAATATGTTCTTTTAGACAGTTTTTATTCACAATAATTACAAATTTGAAGGAATAATTTACATTTACATGGATAATTTTATTTGAGTTGGTATGTAGTGAACAAAACAAGATCTAGATTTAAAATTCAAATAATCTTCAATTCTCAGAAATAAATTCTTTTATGGACCTTTTCGCGAGCCGACACGAAGTTTGTTCGTCGTCCAATGGAAAGGCCCGAATCATATCCTGGAGTGAATTCCCAAATGACCTTTTCAAGCCCCACAAACAAAACAAAACATAGGCAAGTTTGCCTGACACCAGAGAGAAGGAGACAAGCGTATTAACACATCCCTTGGCAAACATCAAGTGATCGTTATTATTATCTCTACCTTTCTCCCTCACCTCTTTTATACTTGATAAATGAACGGAACAATCTAAGACTGATCTATTCAAAGACATTCCTACCCTATGATAATATACATACATACATACGTTCCTGCCTACGTACTCATTCTTGCAAGGTCTACTATGAACATTTTGACGACCTTGTATCAACCAAAATAAATTAATTTTATTTGTAGAGACCTTAATTGATTTATATGTATATAAATTTGTTGTTTCACTTTACAATTTGATTTTCTTGTTTTATACCCTTCTTATGGTGGGCTATCTAACTATCTAACTAACAAGGCCAAATCAAACTAATCTGTTTCAACACTCATACACTTCACTATAACTGATAACCTGCTACGAGTAACTGTGTTTGGAAAATGACTATTGTCTGCCGAAAGGTACTGACTTGACAGATTGGAGTATTTTCAGAAATTCTGGAGACCATTGATTGCATTAGGTCCTCGGTTTATATGTATACACACATATATATATATATATATATATATATATATTTCAAGTATAGGTGCAGTTCAATTTATAATTACATGAATCATTCATACAGAAAACAAATATAGAAGTTAATGATTTAAATGGGTGAGAATACATCTTCGCAAACAATTTTAATAAAGTACACTAACCCCAAACCTGTATATGAATGATATGATCCCTGTTTATAAATTCCAGACGAAAGCTTGTAAAAACTAAAAAAGACCTTATGCACTTCTCTTCTTTTTACTATACACACTTTTCTCTCATTGGAACCACTATAATCTCTTTCTTTTATTTATATATATATATATATATATATATATATATATATATATATACAGTGTAATTTTCTATAAGAGAAATTTTCTCTGGTCTCAAATTAGAGCCTGTGTTAATGTATATAAAATAGACCAAACCCGGATATAAGAGACTTCTCCAGTCCCGACAACTCTCTTATATCCTGGTTACACTGTAATATATTATTTATTAAAGACATTTTTATGTTTAACGTTCTTTTTATAGATACAAGTATTTAAGTAAATGCTCTGTTTATAATAAACAGTATTAAATAACATTTACCGGCCTGAATGTCCAAGAAATTTTCATAGAAAATATTTGTTCTTTGACAGGATTCGAACCTGCATCTTATACGGAACCGTCATTTACGCTGACGTGCCTTACCGATCGCCCACAAAGAAGCGTTCGGTAGACAAGGTCGAATTTACTGCTTATAAACTTCAATCTTCCATGAATCTCGTACATTCATAACTGCTCTGGCGTATCAAATGTAAACAAATATATATATATATTAAATGAATATCTTTCAAAAGAGGAAACTATTTATATATGGTATGTATTATAGTTTTGTACATATATAGGTCTACTATATACATTATTCAGACTATTGTCCTTGTCTTTGTCACCATATTTATTAATGTTTCGGCCGTTGTACGCTCTGGCCTTCTTCAGGTGGTTGGAATGTTGAACCAAACCATTTATTTTACTCACTGGAGTACATTGTTCTAGTTCCACGTGCCGTATGTAATGGATGTCAGTTGTCAGTTATCTCCTGTTAATTCCCCTCTCTAAGTTCTCCACCACCTTAATCAGGTATTGAACTCACACTCTTTGGGTCCTGTTACTGGATCTAACTAACGCCTTTATCCTCAAGGACACATGGCACAGTGGATAAAGGCCGGAGCGTACAACAGCTGAAATGCTGTAATAAATATGGTGACAAAGATCAGGACAATAGTCTGAATAATGTAAATAGTGTTCATAATACCTCATCTCAGAAATATAGATAGATATATAGGTCTATTGTTTTCTGTATTGGAGGAAACTGGTCTCGCTCTATATTGGGAGGGGGAGTATCGCAGACTGATTGGCATTGGCAATCTTTGCACGCATATTGAAAACTCTCAAGTATCACATTGTGTTGTTTATTTTCCCAACTTACGTGTATTGTACGTTAGAAAATATGCGATTTTACTAGTTGCTTCTTAAGTATCTCATTCAATTATATATGTAGAGATTATGTTTATATCCTGTAAGGACTTTGAAATGTTAATGTTACAGAAAGTTAATTTAGAACACAAAATACAATCTTTTTGTAAGTTACTAATTACTAATTTACTAATAGAAAATTACTGGATCAATAATAATTTACTAATAGAAAATTACTGGATCAATAATAATTTGGAATTTTTAAAAAATCAAATGGATTTTGACACTATAAGAATCGAAGTTAAAATTAAGGATATTTTGATCTAGAATTTATTTTTGAAACAAGAATCTCTGTAGTTTACAAAGAGTAGCAGAATAATTAATAGGTAATAAACAATAGCGTCTTGTTGTTAATCTTGTAATCCAATCGATAAAAAAGTAAATTGTTTATTCTTAGCAGAGTGAGTTGTACATTGGTAGTATGCCAGTACATTTGCACTAGAAAAACATATACTTCACCAATCTGGGACACATGAAGATGGTTCTCTTAATAAAGAGGTGAGCCAACTCGAGGAGAGGGAGTTTTGGGTTTGTCTGTCTTTGAATGTAGTTGAACTGAGTGGAGAGATTGAAAAGGAAGTATCTGTGTGTTGCTTAAGCTGAGGGCAAAGAAGCTAAATACTACCACTAACATCTAAGTACCGCTACTCCTACTCGGAACAGAAACATCAAAAGTTGTAGTAGTTGCGATAAGAACAGACCAAAAATGGTTAAAAACGATGGCCACATCTCTCCTTTACTGAAATTATTTGTATTTGGTTATTGTTCACATACAAGAAACATTCAACTTTGTGTGACAAGAATTATTTTGTGTATGTGTGTGTGTGTTTGCTTTTATATATAAAAAACAAACTTTTGTCCTTTTAAAATTGAATCGACTCAAGTTATATTTATTTTTCTGTTAACCCAATTCTCACCTGATGAATTTGCAGGTGGACCAACAGAGAGCTTCTGGGTTTCTATGATCTGATGACCACTCTCCAGGATCAAAGCAATCACAATGTAGCTGACGGGTGGCTTTGAATTGACATTGGGAACCGGAGACTTGTGTCTAACCTGTAATACTTGACCATACCAGACCAACATCTGGTCTGGTGGAGTGTGTGGGTTCAGTGGGGTGAGGATATGGTATTACATATTAGTTAGTCCATGGAAATTGCGCTAGTCATTTAGTCATCATTAATACCTGTTCTTATTGACAAGTGGTTCAGAAATTAGTAAAAAGCTACAGTTGATTGATAGGTCAGCCAAATTACAAAATTACAAATATCAACCCTTGTATTTCATTTGACGTCTGTGATTTAAGTCTGTTATATTAAGCATATGGTGGCAAAAAACAAGAAGAAACAATAAAGGTTTAGGAAATAATTGTATTAACAAAAAATACAACGAATGGTGAAGTGATGTGAAAGTCTTTCGTTGAAAGAGAGATAAGTAAAGCCATCTGCAGTGGCTTACGGTAGTAGACGGAGGGTGAGTCGTGACTTGCTGCGGTGACAGGCTTTGGTGAGTTGTCCTTGGAGATGGGAGGCCAGTTGTCTTTGGGTGTGAAGGTAGCATTCTGATGAGCATGTAAAATCTGGCTGTTGTGCCGACCAACTGCCGAAGATGTCTCTTTGATGGGCTTTTAAGTCCTTTTGTAGTCTCAGATTGGCTCCAATTTCTATTTCGCTTCTTTAGGTGGGAGTGTATGCTATTGGGTGAAAAATTGGATTGTATGTTTTTTGGGGAAGTGGGGTGAGAAAAGCGGGAGGTGTGTTCAGATACGATGCCTGTTTGATGGAAGGTTTTAGTTTAGTTTGGTCTTGGGTTTGAATAAAAGCTTTGTTGGATGTTGTGGCCAATTTTACTTTACAAAACATCATGACAAAATTAACATGGGCACAGTGGAGTAATGGGTAGCGGCTTGGATTGAGAAATCAGAGAGTCAAATTCAAATTCCAATCGAATCCATTACATTCACTTACGTGCTAATACCCTTGGGAAAGGTGTAAATCCTCTTCTTCTCCCTCCAGCTATGGGTAAGTAGCAGGACAGACTGGGTTCTAAAGCCTTAGATGGCAACTGGTCTAGGAGAAGGACAACTCTGAATTCAAACCCAGAGTGGAGCCCCTAGGGTGGATGGTCAGCACTTTGTGCTACCTTCCGGCAACTTCTGCAGCTGTGCTTGTACCAAACTGTATTGGTTTATCCTCTTCTTTGGACTCTGTTAGCAAGGCCGAGAGGGGGAACTAGATGTCCGGGCAGCCCTAGTTCTCCATATATCCCCCCCGCCAGGCTTGTAGCACACCATGCTACTCCATCATCTCTTGGGATGGACGGATGCCGACAACAACAAGACTGTAGAAGAATTGAAAATGGCATTTAGCCCCATTCCAATGTGGTAGTAGGCTATTTCCAGCTTAAATTACCGGAAATAACAGTTGGCAAGTGTTTATCTTTAGCAACCATCTCAAGGTGACAGAATTCACCTACAGGTGGAGAGGAAGAGAATTCTAGGGTGACAATTTTTGTCTCCACCTAGATAAAGGTTAACATGGTGGGCAGTGATGGATTTGAAGTTCTGCCAAATTGTATCTATGGGAGGTTAGCAAACGTTGTATCAAAGGAAATAAGACAAACACTTAAAGGAACAGGTAATTTTGGAAAAATAAATTCAAGCCAACAATGATCACACTCCATTGATTAATTTATTTAATTTTATAAGTTAGCCCACAGCATCTGTGCTATAGAACTTGTTATAATCTTCCTAAATCAGATCTTCTTGCACAAATTTCCACCACTGGCCAGATGTGAATGCTCCAAAACCCAAGACTAAAGTAAAAATCCAATGATAATTATGAAGACTTTACTCAAGTGGATATTAACAGTGAAGTGGTTGGAGATGATAAGCATGCTTGTAACATGGAAGAAAGCAATGATGACCACTAGGTGCAATGAGGTTACTATCATCCATAGCTGTCTAATTTTATGGAAGCTGCTGGTCCCATGGATGTACCTGATAGCCTTTCCAAAGGTGAATTATTTCATCTATTTATAAACAATGAAATAATAAGTTTATTTGTCAACAAGACAAATAAATATGCTAGTCAGATGAAAGAAAGAGCAAACAAATGCTGGTGTCTACTCAAATGTAAACACAAGGAAGGATGTCATTTATGATCAAATGAAAGGTTTCTTAGCCATTTTGCTTATTACATCCCAGAACTTCACTAGGAGTTATAAAAGTTAATGTTAAATTGTTAATGTATTTGTTTTTTATTTTGTGTTTCATTTGTTTTGTTTTCAACACCAAAACATGCATGCAAAACATAATGCATTACATCAAAATATTACTCATTCATTCTTTTATTAGTATACTAAAAATAAGATTTATACACAGGATACAAAGAAAGTTATAACAATTTTAAAACAGTAGGTGGTCATGTTTTTTTGCACCCTAAAAAAATGCATTGGCAAGGGGAACAATTCTAGAAAGAATTTAGTGTGGTAAAGGTTAACAAGGGCATACAAAATGTTAAACTTTTAATTAATTATCCAAATTAAAACACAATTAGACAAGAAAGAATCATTAAGTAACATTTTTATTTTATTTTATTGTTTAGAAATAAAGTAATTGTTACTATGCTGACTTATTTCCTTACTGATTGTTACTATGCTGATTTATTTCCTTACAATATACTGATTGATTCTTAAAATATGTGATTTAGTGGTAGGTCTAGAGTTAATATTTTGTACACCTTATTTACAAATTAAATTTAATCATGATATTAACTTTACATAATAACCTTCTTACATCATGATATATAACAGGTGGTCACACTTATTGTAGAGCCACATATGATAACATTCAGATATTTGAGTGCAACAAAATGAACAACCTTAGACATATGTTTTTTGTTACATACACATGTGACCATTTCACCCCCATGTCAAGGCACCCAAACAATAGTCCTCTCACCCTTAACCTTAGTCTTCTGAAATTCTTAGGTGACCCTTGCTGATCTCAAAATTTAATTAATCTTTCTACCTCCCACCATTTCTTCCCTCAACAATGAACAATGCCTCACTCATATCTGGCATTAAAATTAGTATTTAAATTCTTAAATATTTTTACTATCATTAAACTTACATTTTAATCCAATGGGGTCTCTATTCATACCAAGTACATAATTATAAAGCTTGAAATTTTGTCACAAATATATTTTTTCATGATTATAGAAATAGAAAAATTGATTCTTAAACATATGTGATTTAGTGGTAGGGCTAGGGTTAATATTTTTTACACCTTATTTACAATATCTGAAAAGTATCGGATTAGATTTAATCATGATATTGTCTTTACATAATAACCTTCTTACATCATGGTATATAAGAGGGGTGGCCTAACTTGATAATGTAAGAGCCACATCCAATAAAGTTCAAATGTTTCAGAGCTGCAAGACATGAGCAAAATTTACACATACGTTTTTGCTACATACACATGTAACCTCATTCCCCCTAGTGCATCCAAATCCCTAATCCCCTTACCCATGACCTCGGTCTACTGACATTCCACTTTAACCCATGCCAACCAGAAATTTCTTTAACCCCCCTGCCTCCCACTACTCCTTTCCTCAGTACTAAAGAACAACGCCTCACACAGATATAGGATTTAATTTCTTAGATATTTTTACTAACCATGAACATTAAACTTACGTTTTAATCCAATCATACACAGTAAATAATTATAAAGCTTGAATTTTTTTCTTTTTATATTAACTATGATGAAAAAAGGAACTCAGCCAACATCTTTCCATGAGCTGCATAGTAAACATCAAAGAGCTGCATATAAGCCACAGTTTAGCCACCTCTAATATATAACCATCTGAAAGGAATTAATATTACTTTCTATGACAGTGTGATCTTTGGATAATTCTTTTTTCTACAATAATGGTAAGTTTAAATGAATAATAGATGGTTTTCTTTGGGATGAAAATATTTTCTTGATTGGTGTCTCAGCAGGAGCATCTTTTAAATTTACTGGACTTCATCTTTACAAATGGTAGCTTAAAAATTGGCCGGCTTCAATCCGTCATCATAATCATCACCTGTTCCTCTCATTTGCCAATAAGCTCATGTATCAAGTGAGTTCCTCTTTTGAGAGACCAAATTACAATAGACTAACCTCTTTTCCTCTATCTCTTTATCACATCTTGTACTTAGATAAGTTAAAAATGATTTTATCATGTATCATGTGAGTTCCTCTTTTGAGAGACCAAATTACAATAGACTAACCTCTTTTCCTCTATCTCTTTATCCCATCTTCTAATTAAATAAATTAAAAATGATTTTATCATGTATCATACGAGTTCCTTTTAAATTAACGTCCTTCTTTACTATTTAGGAATAATGAGATTCACAAAAAATTATTAGCCCTGGGTATGATGATAAACTACATCCAGCACCAAGTCCTCTGGGACATTTTGATGAATGTGGAACCGCCTCTTAATTGCTATTGTTCCCAGATCCTGACCCAGGATGAAAGCATCTGTTAGGCTCCCAGTTATGAGCAAATTGTTAATCCTTAAACTGGGGTCAAAACACTATGAAAGTATGAAAATAGATTTTTATTGTAAAAATACCAGCAATACATTTTTGAAAAAAGATTTTTTACCAGCAATGAATACATATCATATACATATGGACCTTTGCTGAAAATCTTGTTGACATTAAACAACCCATTGAGCTTGATATGTTGAAGAACAAAATAAACCAGAAGATTATTACAATCAAATCTTGCTTTATTGTAATAATAACTATTATCTATACTCAGCTGGTCGATCAGAAAAAGCCTTCAATTAGAATGGAGCAAAAACATCATACTTAGATGTAGCAGAGTCTATCTTCTTCAAATTACTTTAAATTACTTTCATTGAAAACATTTTGAATTCATGCAGTTACTGATATAACAGAAGTTGTCTGTATTTATTTAGTCAAAGTTAGCTTACAACATGAAAACCCACTTCAGACCACAATTATTTAAGAGTTTTTGAAATTCAATTTGTCAGTGTGCTACCAGGGATGTAAAAGAGGATACATTTATAAAGCAATTGTTACGTTTGATGAATATTGGTTGAAAGATCAATGAAAAATAAGAAAGAAACCAGTAATAATCACCATTTTTCGCTATTTACATGGGTTTTCACTATATGGGTTAACTCAGTTATCAAGTTAAATGACTGTTAAACAATCAACTTATTTTTGGCTACAATTGAGTGAAATCTGAAAATTGGGGGAGTTTTTACTTTAAAATTTATGTTGAAATTGATTTTTCCATTTTTGCTAAATGCAGTGTCATTGAAATTACAAATGAGGTATCGTTGAGCTTGTCCTGATGTAAGAAACCTACATACTGTGTTTGAACTAAATCAGAGGGAAAAAGTTGAATTTATCAATTTTTGATCAGCTTTGCCAATTATTGATTTTTTAAAAATTTGTCAATTTTTTACAATAAGAACCTATCTCTTACATTGTACAATGTATGTGCCAAGTTTGGTCAAAATCGGTTGGATGGATCCCGAGTGAAAAGGTATCACACACACACACACACACACACATCTTCTGTTTTATATATATAGATAATAATAATAATAATGATAATAATATACTGCCTTTTAATAATTTATTTTCTTCCTTCACAGATCTGAATTGTATTGGAATACAAATGGACACCGCTGGTTACTATCCATAAATTTTCTATAAAATCACCATTTTAGCATTGAATATTAGGATCTGCAAAGAAAATTTATTTGCAGAATATAAAACCTACAAAAATATATTAAATTTGAACATAGTATGTTGGGTGTACATTTTTAAATTTCTCCTTTAGAATTAAAAAATACTCAAATCAGTGATGAATTGTATTATCCTACCTTGTGTGACTTTAAAAGTATGACATTTGAAAATATCTTCATACTTATACAGGAGATAAATCCTAAGTGCCAGAGAGAAGCTTCATACTTGCAATATAACATTTTTCACCTTGCAGTCCCTGAAAGGAAACATGTGCAAATACGGATGAGAGAATTCATATTCTTATGAAGTGCATGTATTCACATATTCAATACTTATGCAGACACACACTGGCAAAAAACATAAATGCAGTGTATGTGGAGATGCATTTTCACAGATATCCACTTTGAAAACTCACCTGCAAACCCATACTCAACAAAAATCTCATACATGTGACATCTGTAGTGTAGCATATTCAAAGAGATCCATATTGAATGTACATATGCGATCTCATACAGGAGAGAAACCATATTCTTGTGTGGTGTGTGGTTCAGCATTTTCCCAACGCTCCACCTTGAAATGCCATATGCGAACACACACTGGTGAGAAACCTTATACTTGCAAAATGTGTCAGGCAGCATTTTCACAGAGGTCTCACTTAAGAGAACACATGCGAATACACACTGGAGAGAAACCTTATCCATGCACATTATGTGATTCAGCATTTTCACAAAGTTCCATCTTAAAAGCACATATGCAAACACACACTGGCGAAAAACCATATTCTTGTGAGATCTGTGGATCATCATTTTCTCTGAGTTCATCTTTAAAAATACACATACGAACACATACTGGTGAGAAGCCTCATGCTTGCAAAGTGTGTGGAAGTACATTTTCAAGGCGGTCCACATTGGGAGTACACATAAGAACACATACTGGTGAGAAACCTTATTCATGTGAAGTATGTGGTTCAGCATTTTCTCAGAGTTCCAGTTTGAAAGCACATATAAGAACACACACTGGAGAGAAACCATATTCCTGTGAGGTGTGTGGATCAGCATTTTCATTGAATTCATCCTTAAAAATACACATGCAGACACACACTGGAGTGAAACCTCATACATGCAAAGTTTGTGGAGCTGCATTTTCAAAACGGTCACACTTGAATGGACACATGCAAACACATACAGGGGAGAAACCATATTCTTGTAATTTGTGTGGATCAGCATTTTCACAGAGTTTCAGCTTGAAAGGACACATGCGAACTCACACTGGAGAAAAACCATATTCTTGTGATATATGTGGAATGACATTTGCACTGACTTCATCTTTGAAAATGCATATGCTAACACATACTGAAAAAACTTCTTATTTATGTAAAATATGTGGTTCAACATTTTTACAAAGATCTGTCTTGAAACTGCATATGCAAACACACACTGAAGTGAAAACATACTCTTGTGACTTGTGTGGATCTTCATTTTCACAGAATTCAAGTTTAAAGCGTCATATGCAAACACACAGTGGAGAAAAACCATATTCTTGTGACCTGTGTGGATCCACATTTACACAGAATTCAAGTTTAAAGCGTCATATGCGAACACATACTGGAGAGAAACTTCATATATGCAAAGTGTGTGGAGGGGGATTTTCACGGACGTCTACCTTGAAATATCATATGCAAACACATACAAAATAGAAATCTTATGTAATGTGTATGATTCAGCATTTTCCCAGTGGTTTACTTTTAAAGTATGTCTGCAAATACACTGCGTATAGAAACCATATACTTTATGATATTTGTGGGTGTAAAATTTCAGACATTAAAGACACACATGCAAATCTTTTGAAGTATGCAAATTCATCCTGAAGAGAAACATTAATCTTTTGAAGTATGTACTGCTTTTTCAGACTTTACATATCATATTCTTGTAAAAAAATTTTTTGTTTTTTGTGTTGATGCTGGTCAGATTTCATCCAACTATATTCTATTGAAGTGTGCAAAATCTTCCTTTTCTCAAAAGTGAAATTTAATGTAACACTAGCAAACATCCCTGATACAAAACCCTATTTGTCTTTAATAAATAAGTCGTTAGTGCTACTTAAATACAAGATCTACCTTAATCATTAACACTCTTCATGATTAATATTACTTTCCTTTCTACTGCATTCTATTTCAAAGCCTTCTAATTGCAGTATCCTTATTGTTTCACTCAAAGGTGTTTTCTGTTGACTTAGTGGTATATGACCTTTCAGTGGCAGGATGAACTTTTTGTACAGCAAATGAAGTCACATCTAGAGTGAAGGTTAAAGAAAATTATCTACATGCACAACTTAAACAGCACAATTGAATGAAAGCTTCCTGTGGATTTTGTAATTAAAATGTATATAATATAATAATATATATAATGTATATGTATATAATAGAAACCAAATCTTTTTTTAAAATTATTATTTCCCCTCAATTAAAATAATAATTTCCTTTAATTTTTTTTTATCATATAGTATTATTTGTTTAGTACATTCTTCATTAGAGTTGTAGAAGTGGCATCTCTTGATGCAAGATAGCCTGACAAAACCCAAATCCTCTTCTGGCTGATTTGAATTCAGAGTTTTCCTTCTCCTAAGCAAGTTGCAACCCAAAGCACTAGAGCCCTGCTATTTACCCATAAAGAAAGTATCTATTTATATATATATATATATATATATATATATATATATATAAGTATATTATTTGAATATATTTAATAAAGACTACTTCATTTTCTTGTTCAATATCTATTTTTAATATCTTGTCTATATCTCTGAGATGAGGTATTATGATTACTTGCATTATTTACATTATTTGGACTGTAAGCCTCATCTTTATTGCCATATTCACGACACATGGCCCATTGGATAAAGGCGTTGGTTAGATCCAGTGACTAGACACAAACATCTATCTATACCTCTGAGATGAGGTATTATGATTACTTACATTATTTACATTATTCAGACTGTTATTCTCATCATATTCACAACATTTTTGGTCATTGTATGGTTCAACCTTCTTCAGGTGATTGCAATTTCAAACTGAACCCTTTATTTTGTTCACCGGGGTAGATTGTTCTATATTCACATGCCATGCCTCTTCCGGATGTCTTGGTTAACTCAACTCTCCCAGTATTGGTTCACCACTGCTGTGGCCTGGTATTGAACTCACACCTCTTTGGGTCTAGTCACTGGATCTAAATAACATCTTTATCCACTAAGCCATATATCCTTCAGGAAATCTGCATATTAATTTTTGGGACTTATAATTCTAATGTCTCAGCAACCAACATATTTACACATGATCCAGTGGATAAATAAAGTGTCCTGTTTCAAATTACAATCAGCCGAAACATTGTGAACATTGCAATGAACTTGAGGATAACTGTCCAAATGATGTAAATAATGCAAGTAATCATAATACCTCATCTCAGAAATATAAACAGATGTTTGGGTCTAGTCACTGGATCTAACTAATGTTTTTATCCACTGGACCATGTGTCGTGAATATGGCAATGAAGATGAGATTAACAGTGAATAATGTAAATAATGCAAGTAATCTATTTTTAATGTAGACAATTTTCTCATATACCACATATTTTAGTGATGAATTGTTCTGGTAGATAATACTCGGAAGCTCAATTACATATTGATTATTAGTAGCATCAATTATTATCTTAACCTGAACTGCTGAAAATCTCATTGTAATCTATACTGGTCCTTTTATAAAAATATAGCAATCTAATGTCTATTTTTTATCAACTTTCTATTTCTCATTACATTAAATAAATTTCTGTTTATTAATCAATCTGTCAACACCTTAAGTAGTATATGTACGTTTATGTGCGAATATGCTTTTAACGTCTGACTGCCCATAGCTGAGATGAGAATCCTTAAAGTCACATCTTTGCAGCAAAAGAGAATAGAAGAGAGAGAGAGCAAGTTCGTGTCTGCTATTTATAATTAATGTAATCATGCGATAGGCTCAGAGAAAATTGGCAGGAAAACTTGACTTGGTCACGCGCTGAAAAAATATTTGTATGTGGGTGGATTGCAACATCCACTTGTGTGTATTGACCAATTAGAAGTTGATATTTCCTGAAAATCTGTATGAAGCTGGGTAAGCTCTTTGATCCACTTTATGCACAAATTTGTACAAAATTCAACATTGATAAGAAAGTGGTAGTGGGATGCTAAAATATTATTAAGTATAAAACTGTATTTATTGATCATAAATGACAAATTCATTGATGCTCAATATTTAAAACAGAATTTATAAATGTGTCGATTTTTGTAAATACACAAAATCGTCAAAAAGTAAGAGGTTATTTTCACAGATATAGCCACCTTTTGAAAAAACTTTTGATAACTTCTGTTTATCAATCAAACTGTCAACACCTTAGACACCTACTGTTGTAGGCATTTCTACAACATTTTAAACTTAAAATTAAGTAATATTTGTTTCATATTGGATTGCGATCTGTGTATGATGATAAACTACATCTGTGTCCTCAGTATGACGATAAACTACATTTGGCAGCAAGGCCTCTGATGAGGTCTTGAGCAGCATGGAACCACCTCTTAATTGCTGGTGTTCCTAGGTCCACCCTGATCCAGTGTGGTAGCACCTGTTTCCCAGCTGTTGGCAAATATTTAACGCCCCAAGCTGGTGTGAAGACACTATGAAAGTGTAAAAATAGATTTTAATACCAGCAATATATTTTTGGAAAAAAAATAATACCAGCAACACTTTTAAAAAAAAAATTTCCAGCAATAAAAAATCTTGTCAGCATTAAAGGTTGATATGCTATAAAACAAAACAAACTAACAATAATATATTAATTAAACTTTAAATCAGATTCCTCTGAATAGTAATCAGTCAAAGCGAAATATCAAAATTATGTGCTTTTTGTACACCCATACAAAAAAATAATCATAAAGGAAAAAATAAATAAACCATAAAAAATGAATCAATCAAAAACAGGGATCATATTTTTTATTTTATTCATTTCATTTTGAAAAAATTACATCCAGTTTTAATATTAGCAATAACTTGAGCAATACTAAATATTGTAGAGTTTCAACATGCATCAATGTGTTGCATAAAATTCTCGTATAAAGCATATCTCTCAAAAGGGAAAATGGATAAACAAAATATATTTCAAAGAACTACACAAACTTTTCAAACAGAAACAATAACAATTTGGAACCAACCCAAAGAACTCTCCTGAGTATGTCGATAAACTGTGTCTAACAGCAAGGCCTCTGATCAGGAGGTTCCAGGTCCATCCTGACTTGGGGTGGTAGCACCTGTTAGGATCCCAGCTATGGGCAAATAGTTAACACTGAAACTGAGGTAAAAAGCCTTATGAAAGTGTAAAAATAGGTTTTAATACCAGACCAGTAATACGTTTTTGAAAAGAAAAATATTACCAGTAATACATTTTTTTAAATATTACTAGATATACATTTTTGAGGAAAAAAATATTACCAGGAATAAAAATCTTATGCTGTAAAATGAAACAAAAATTCATATCATATCAATTAAACTTTAAATCAGCTCATATTCCTCAAATAAATTTTCAGGAAATTATATATTGTTTTTGAAAGATTTAATAAAAAGAGTTACATTGTGATGACAGAGAGCTAAAATGGCCCTAAAATCAGTGATTTCAAAGCAAAAACTTCTTTCTAGTCAATTTAAATTAGTTTTGAAAGTATTTTGCTTATTGGAAATATTAAATTTAATTATTAGCTTGGAATTAAGACTAAAATAAAAGCTTCAAGAAACATCATTTTTAAAAATTAATTTTAAACCTTAGGTCTTGCATTTCTGTGAATATGTCTAGTATAAGGATATAATTTTTTTTATTCCATAATGCACTTTTATTATAATAAATAATTTTATTTTTTATACTGACTGAATGGGAGATATGAAATAAGATTAATACTCTTACAAAAAATAATCTAACAGTTGCTAAAAGGAAAAAATAAAATTCTTTTAAAAAAGTTTCACACTTGAAAATAGCATTAATTTTTACATTCTTGGAATCTTCAAATATGTCTTTGACAAATTGATAGGATTGATTTCAAAATGGCACTGAAATATTAAAAGTACTTTTTCAAAAGTAAACACAATAAAATCCCTGACAATCAGACTAATAAGGCCTTCTGGATATGAGGAATTGGTTACAAAGTCTGGATATGAGGGGTTATATTTAGATTAAAATAAAAGAACTGAAATCAGGTTTAACATTTATTTTCAATGTTTTTTAGTAAACAAAAAAAGCTAATGGTGGGTAAAATATAACGGAATTGATTTTAAGGAAAAAGAAATAAATTATGTAATGTTAATGAAAATTCATTCAATTAAGTATGCCATGTATGCAAAACTAATAATTTAATGACGATTTTTTAATCACTGTTGCATTTTGATTCTTTCTCTTCTAATGTCATTCTCAACTTTTTCTGCATTTCGTTTTGCTTTTGTTCTTGAAATTTTTTAAATGAAAGACACTTTTTAACTCTGTGTATGTTATTGCAATTGTCATAGCTGAATGCTGGCTTTCTTTCCATAAAACTGACCACCTTTTCAATAGCTTTTTCAATTTCAGTCCAGGTTTCATCACAATCATGTTTTTTATTTCTTTGTGACATTGTGAACACTGGAGAATAGTTTCTTTGGAAGATTTTATATCATACAATGTTGACTTTCCTATGTTGAACTCACCCATTAGTTACAATGAACTTTCACCAGTGTTTAGTCTGTTTAAAATTTCCACTTCTTGCGATAACTCCAAAGTTGTTCTTTTCCTCTTATTCCCATCTTCTTTTGCACCAATACAAGCCATTAGGATGAAATAAGCATAAGCAATTATACTAAGTAAATTTCTCGAAAAACAGAAATTTCAAATCAGTTACATATCACCCAAATACTTCAAATATACACATCAAAATCATGTCCGGATAAGCAGGGTTCTGGATATGAAGGATTATGTACATGCAAATTTCTTTTGATCCATTCAATCTTTAATCATTTGTAAACTGAATGACCCATAAAGCCATTACATTCCATTTTAAAGCACTTCATGGCCTATTATTGTTCTCGGACTATAACATAGCTTTCATTTGAAACAACCCTTTAATGCAAACATTGCCCTGCAGAAAAAAAGTTTCCTTTTTTAGAATGGAATTGTAAACTGATATCACACCAAAAGCCTTTTTTATTAAAGTAATGGTAGCTATTTTAGTATTTACCATAACATTTTAAAAGGTGAAGGTCATTTAAAAAAAAAACAGTGTATGGATGCCTCCTTTTTGTTCACTTAGTTTCATTTTTTCTAAGTAATTTTTTCAAAGTAATTATATTTTTTATTATACAGGTTGTTGCTCATTGTACACACTTGTTTCTTCACATTTCAAAATATGTAATGGTGGCAAACCAGCATTCATCTATTTATTTACCATCAAGTCATGTGAAATATTTGCAGATTGCATTTTACAAACACAGAATAAAAAACAAATACATTAACAATTTAACAATAACTTTTATAACTCCTTGTGAAGTTCTGGGATGTAATAAAAGCAAAATGGCTAAGAAAGCTTTTATTTGATCATAAATGACATCCTTATGTTTACATTTGAGTAGACACCAGCATTTGTTTGCTCTTTCTTTCATCTGACTAGCATATTTATTTGTCTTGTTGACAAATAAACTTATTATTTCATTGTTTATAAATAGATGAAATAATTCACCTTTGGAAAGGCTATCAGGTACATCCATGGGACCAGCAGCTTCCATAAAATTAGTCAGCTATGGATGATAGTAACCTCATTGCACCTAGTGGTCATCATTGCTTTCTTCCACGTTACAAGCATGCTTATCATCTCCAACCACTTCACTGTTAATATCCACTTGAGTAAAGTCTTCATAATTATCATCGGACTTTTAGTTTAGTTTAGTCTTGGGTTTTGGAGCATTCACAAGTGGAAATTTGTGCAACATGAATCAGAATAAG
Organism: Acanthosepion pharaonis; assembly: GCA_903632075.3. Taxonomy (NCBI): domain Eukaryota; kingdom Metazoa; phylum Mollusca; class Cephalopoda; order Sepiida; family Sepiidae; genus Acanthosepion; species Acanthosepion pharaonis. The sequence continues at coordinate 1,786,111 of CAHIKZ030003584.1, read as the reverse complement.
ATCTGATTTAGGAAGATTATAACAAGTTCTATAGCACAGATGTTGTGGGCTACCTTATAAAATTAAATAAATTAATCAATGGAGTGTGATCATTGATAGCATGAATTTATTTTTTCAAAATTGCCTATTCCTTTAAGTGTTTGTCATATTTCCTTTGATGCAACCTTTCTTTGTATTGTGTGTATAGATCTTATTTTTTGTATACTAATAAAAGAATGTGTGAGTGATATTTTGATGTAATGTATTACGTTTTGTATGCATATTTTGACGTTGAAAACAAAACAAATTGAAACACAAAATAAAGAACAAAACATTAATAATTTAACATTCTTTAAATTTTATTATTCCTTTAGAGTTCTGGGGGTGCAATAAGAAGCTGTCAAAAGTGACATCCTTAATCATGTTTACATTTTACATTTGATCATAAATGACATCTTTCCTTGTGTTTACATCTGAGTAGACACCAGCATTTGTTTACTTTCTTTCACCTGACTAGCATATTTGTCTTGTTGAAAAATAAAGTTATAATTCCATCATTTATAGACAAAATAATTCACCTTCAGAAAGGCTATCAGGTATATCGATGATCGCCAGTAGCTTCCATAAAATTAGTCAGGCATGGATCTTAGTAGCCGCTAGTGGTCATCATCACTTTCCTCCACGTCACTAGCATGGTAACCATCTTTGATGACTTCACTGCCAATATCCACTCGAGTAAAGCCTTCAAAATCATCATCGGAGTCCTAATCAAAGAAAAACTCCTGCATAAAGGCTTTGTTGGATATTGATGCATCCAGTACAAAATGAATATGCGTTTGATTGATATTATCATGTAGAGTCTATAAGAATTTAAAATGGCATTGGAAACCAAAAGTTTAACTGTGTTCCAAAGCAGTAGAAGTCAATTTCCAGCGTAAAATACTGGAAATAACAATTGACAAGTGTTCATTTGTAGCAACCATACATAAATAATTCAATGCACTTTAACTTTTATTACTTCTTGTGGTGTTCTGGGGGTTCAATATGAAGCAAAATCACTAAGGCGGCTTTCATTTCATAAAAAAAGTAACAAGTTTCCTTGAGTTTACTTCGGAGAAGACACTAGGATTTGTTTGCTCTTTCTTTCACCTGACTCATATTTATTTATTATTTTACCATTTATAAATAGACAAAATAATTCACCTTCAGAAAGGCTATCAGGTATATCGATGGTCGCCAGTAGCTTCCATAAAATTAGTCAGGCATGGATGATAGTAGCTGCTTGGTATTTACTGGTCATAATAGCTTTCTTCCCAGTCACTATCATCGTTATCATTTCCATCTCTGATCACTTCTCCATCAATATCTGCTTGAGTAAAGCCTTCAAAATCATCATGGAGTCTGAATCAAAGACAAACTCCAAAATAAAGGCTTCATTGGATGTTGATGCAGCCATTTTTGTTTACCAACAATTGTGACAAAATGAACACTGGTTTCATCGATGTTACACCACGTGTTGAGTGTAGGAGAATTCAAAATGGTGTCATAAAACAAGTTTAGCCTCGTTCCAAAGTAGGGTATTTCCAGCTTAAAATACCAGAAATGACAGTTTGCTTGTGTTTATTTATAGCAACCCACTTGCGGCAATAGAATGCACCTAGAGCAGCAAAGGGAGAGAATTCTACAGCATCAATTTTTGTGTCCAGCTAGATGAAGTTTAAGTATGCTGTGAAAGTTTAACTATATGTTTAAGTCTGCCGTGAGATAGAAAAAATGTTGAAAAACAGTCTAAAGAATGCTCACACGCATCAATTTTTCTCTTTTTTTTTTTTTTTGAGTGGACCAGTTTATTTAAATAGTGCCAAAATTCCTATTCTGTTTCCTTTGATTTTGACAAATTGTGATAGATGAAAAATCAGAGTCCATTTGGTTTTTGGGGTATTAAATGTGACCAGCCAATTTCCCACCCCTTGAGCTGTAAGAGCTTGGTCAGAAAAAAGATCAGTTGCCAGGTTCTGGACATTTAAATCTTTGGTGTTGCACCTATATACTGTTTTATTATCTGCATGGATTTTCACAAAAATCAGAGTGTACTCTCAGGCAGATCATTAATGTAAAACAGAAAAATGGTTGAAACAAGAAGTAAGCCTAGGGTGAGGGGCTCCATTGGTGTCATGGGTCTCAGAGAACTGGTCATTAACAACTACATTCATAGACCTATCTGTTAGGAATGACTATTAGTAATTACTATATAAGACTATGCTTTATTTTGACAAATAAATGATAATGTGCATCTTTGACATTAGCTTGAATTTTTCTCAATATTCAACATACCACACATGTCTGTCAGTTAATGTGCTAACAGACAGATGCAGATGATAAAATGGAGTCAGGTTGTCTATAGTTGTGCACAACACACAGCTCTAGACCACCAGACCCTATTTTATCATCTAAAAACAGAAATGATAATCAGAGGCATTATCTCATTATTGTTTTTGTTATTTTTAAATAATCATTTCACTCCAAGCAAGGCAATAAAGCCACTAAGATGCAAAAGGTTACTGAGGATGAGAGAATCTGAGAGAAAAACATTAAGGAGAGAAGAACAGGAATTAAGAAGACAGTTTATTTTCTTGAAAGATAATTGTAATTAACAGTATTGCTTGTCATCAGATCATTGTTGTACAGAGAGTGTAATGAAATCCTGTGATCTAGTCATGTGGTTTATGTATACATATGATTACCTGGCCCAAACAATGAAAAAAAGGGAAACAAAAAAACACTCACTGTGACCAGAAGCAGCAAAGAGTTGTTAAATAATTTCTGGTTTTCCATTTGGTGAGATAGAATTAGTTACTTTCCTTTTGTTCATTTGTAGAAGCAATGTACTTCCTAGTTCAGCTGCTTGTTTTCTCTTTAAACAGAATTTTACAGAGAGAATTTGACAAGCAAAAACACAAATACCTACATTATATTTTGAAAATGTAACCACTAAGAAAATAACAGGAGAATTTGGGGTTTCCTACATTTTAACTTATTATACGCTACTCTTTTCTGTCTGATATAAAGACATGGCTCATTAAATAATTTAGACCTTGTTAGAAGCAGCAGAACATCTGGAGAAGAAAGACAAACCAATTTGTGTTTGTTTTTCTTTTCTATTGTGAATTCACCATCTTATATTTTTAACAAGAAAATGTCCTTATATCCTACAGAGAAACTCAATCCATATACACATATGTACATGTCTTAAGTCAAACAACTGGTCACATAGGACTAAAAAACACATGGTTTGGTTTGGTTTGTTTTGTTTTACGGCATATCAACCACAATGGGTTATTTAATGCCAACAAAATTTCCTTTTTTTTTTTCCAAAAATGTATAGCTGATAATATTTTTTTCAAAAATGTATAGTTTGGTTGGTTTTGTTGCATAAATGGGTTATTTAATGCTGACAATATTTTTATTTCTGATAATATTTTCTTTTTTCAAATATTTATTGCTGATACTAATTTTTTTAAAAAGTATTTCTGGTATTAAAATCTATTTTTACTTTCATCGTGTTTTGAGTCAGGTTGTGGGGTCAACTATTTGCCCATTGCTGGGACCCTAACAGGTGCTACCACCCCAGGTTAGGGTGGACATGGGAATGCCAGCAAGTAAGAGGTGGTTTCACGCTCCTCAAAACCTCTGGATCAGAGGCCTTGCTGCTGGACATAGTTTATCGTCTCACCCAGCATGCAAATGTAGTTTATCGTCATACCAAAGGAGGATTAAATATAATGTGCAGGGGTGTCCATAGTTTTTTATAACTTTTGAACTTTATGGACATCCTATATAATTTTTTTTTTTTAAAGCTGCTTGTATATTTATTGACAGTGATGTCATTAGCTCACAGTACACTTGTTTCTCTTGTAGTAGTTAGAAGCAGCAGCACATCTGGAGAAGAAAGACAAACCAATTTGTGTTTGTTTTTCTTTTCTATTTCACCATCTTATATTTTTAACAAGAAACTCTCCTTATCTCTTACAGGGAAACTCAATTTGTATACACATATGTATATATCTTAAGAAACAGTCAAACAACTTAAGCCAATCAGCCAATGTTCATTGCTGTTTTTTCCTTTTTCAGCATGTTTAACAATGTTCAATTTCCCTCCCAGGGTGATGGCTTTCCTTTTGTTTGAAGTACCCCCATCAGGAGAGGTTACACTATGTTTGGGAACCATCTGGAAGGACAATAAGTTTCCATAGACACAACACAAACAAAAAAGAGAGCAAATGCAGATCAATCCAATATAGCGTACAACCAGGAAATGACACACATTGCCTTAAGAATGAGACAAACAAGTCAAAACAAGATTCATGGTGATTGTGTCGTAACCATGAATCTTTGTAGGCTGGGACTGTCATAACTTGGGGATTTACTGCATATGTTTTCTTCCTATTATGATTATTATGCCAAATTTTCAAAAGTTACAATGCAATGTTATTAATATATCTGTCTATACCTCTGAGATGAGGTATTATGATTACTTGCATTATTTACATTATTCAGACTGTTATCCTCATCTTCATGGGCCATATTCACAATGACATATGGCCCAGTAGATAAAGACATTACTTAGATCCAGTGACTAGACCCACAGATCTGTCTATATCTCTGAGATGAGGTATTATGATTTCTTGCATTATTTACGTTATTCAGACTTCAATTTTTGCCGGATAAAGTTATAAGGGTGGGGAAAATGTTTTCTGCAGTCATGCCCTATTGGATTGAGTCATTGTTACACAAGATTGAAGTAGTCGACTTTTTCAATTTCTGTCTATATCTCTGAGATGAGGTATTATGATTACTTGCATTATTAGGACCGTTATCCTCATCTTCGTGCCATATTCACAATGTTTCTGCCTTTGTATACTCTGGCCTTCTTCAGGTGATTGGAATTTCAAACCAAACCCTTTATTTCGTCCACCACTAGTTCCACATGCCATGCCTGTTCCAGCCACTGTTGTTACCTGGTATTGAACTCACAACTCTTTGAGTAGTCACTGGATCTAACCAATCCACTGGGCCATATGTACTTGAGGATTATTAATGTAGTTTTTCTTTAGAGTGTGTTTGTATATGTCAAATAAAGTTAGACTTATCTGAACATGCATGCCCACAAAAGTCACAAGTATATGGCTTTTCTCCAGTTCATTGATGTCTTTTGAAAGCAGAACTCTCAGAACATGAATATTTGCAAATGTCACAAGAATATGGCTTCTCTCCAGTGTGTAATCGTTTGTGTATTTTTAAATATAAACTAAGTGAACACTGATAGCCACAAATGTCACAAAAATATGATTTCTCTCATCTGTGTTCTTTTAAATGTGATTTCTGTGAACATGTATATCCACAAATGTCACATGAATATGGTTTCTCCCAAGTACGAACTCGCTTGTGTTGTATGAGCATAGAATTATCTGAACATGCTTATCCACAAATGTTACAAAGGTATGGTTTCTCTTTGGTGTGTGTTTGTATCTGTCATATTAAATTAGATTTATATGAACATGAATATTCGCAAATGTCAAAATAATATGGTTTTTCTCCAGTATGGGTTCGTTTGTGTTTTTTTTAAAGCAGAACTCTCAGAACATGAATATTCACAAATGTCACAAGCATATGGTTTCTCTCCAGTGTGTAATCATTTGTGTACTTTTAAACATGAACTGATAGTCACATATGTCACAAAAATATGGTTTCTCTCCAGTATCTGTTTGCTTGTGTTCCTTTTAGTGTGATTTCTGTGAACACATATATCCACAAATATCACATGAATATGGTTTCTCTTCTGTATTTATTTGCCTACATGCTTTTATTGTTGAAGGCTTGGCAAGTTGTGTCTTAAAATATCATCTGTTCAGAGTCGACTCTAAACTATGTTATATAACATTGTTAAAATGAATTTGAAAATTTACAGCCTTTGGAAAAACAAGCCTTATGATAGGAAAAATGCTTGTATTTTAAAATTACAAAAAATGTTAAAATTGTCATACAGCAAATAGAGATGCATCTTCATTTCAAAATGCATGCTTGATTTAGACAAGTCCACTAGTTCCACACGTGACAATCTGCCAATAAAAAGAAAAAGTATTTAAAAATTACATAAGTTGGAGTTTATCTATGTTTTTAAAAGTCAAATTTCAAGAGACTTACTAGTAGAAATAGGAATGGTTTTTAAGTAAAAATGATGTTAATTAAGCATATTAAATGCCCATTTTTTTTAAAAAGAATTTTAAGTGGATCAATACATTTACTTCTTTAGACATTTCAGATTTTCTGACTCACCAACGACAATGTGGAAAGAAGATTTATCTTATGGCTTTAAAAGAAATCTCTCTATGCTGTGAGAAGTGGATATTTTTTTTATTTCTTGGTGGATAACTAATATCATTATGGAAATGACCATGAAATTTAATTACACAGTGGAAAGGTTAAATTGAGTGCCTTCAACTTTAATTATTTATATATATATATATATATATATATATATATATATATATATATATATATATATATATATATATATGTGGAGGTGTGTAAAGTTTTATGTATATATGTTTATGTGTACATATGTGTATGTCCGTATGTATATGTGTGTAAATGTATATATATGCAGTTGTGGATGTGTGTGGATGTGTATGTATGTGTATGTGTTATGGTCCAAGGTTAGAACCAAGGAAGAACAACACAAACACAAGAGTAGAATAACAAAGATATATTACAACAGAAATATAGTACAAGAAGTTGAAGGTGATAGTAATGACTGTCCGTCTGGTTTAGAGTGAACTAATATTGTCTCAACTCATTACACCATTCATTCATTATACCTCTTGAGAGATGCAGTATTTATAGTGTCAGGAAGAGTCCATTATCGCTATAGGTAAGTTCCCATAACAGTATGTATGTGTGTGTATATATATATATATATGCGCGTGTGTATATGTATATTTATATGTGTATATGCATATATGTATGTATGTACGTGTAAATATAGATATGTTGTGTGTGTATATACATGTTTTGGGGCATAGAAAGAGTTGGTCCTTGCCAGATTAAATATTCGTTGGTTTCTTATATGTTTATATTAGATTTGTAACCTGTAGGTGATATTACTTTTGCCAAATTTTCTTGATTTATCTTTTATAAATGCCCTTTGGTTTTAGTTGCCCCCCCCTCCATCTTTCCCCTTGTTTTTCTTTTCTTTTCTCTCTCTTTCTCATCTGATTTTTAAGTTTAGATTATTGTGTGCAGTGTCACCACAAATGTATAAACCCATTTCCGGTGTCAGTTTTTAAATTAATTTAGGTCAGCGATTCAGGAATGAATTATACATTGGAAAATTAATTCAACTTTATCTGTATCTCACTCATTTAACTTCTCTTTAGAATTTCTCTCTATTAAATTTTAATCCCCACCTTCATTTTTAGGCTTTCCTGTTCTTCTCTCGTCTGTTACCCCTCTCTAGAACTTTCTTTTACCTCTCACATTTGTCCCCCACTCTCATGCATAAACTCTCGCAAAATTTTATTTTCTTTATTCCCGGAGTTATTTTTTCTGATTTCTTTTTGAATTTGTAGATCTGATGAATTGGATTGTAATTATGATTCCAATGTAATAAATTATAACCATGGAATATTAGTGTTTAAGCCTTTTTATTATATTTTTACTCTGTCCTAGACATTGAGTTCTACCTGGATTCTCTTCTCTTGGAATTTTATATATATATATATATATATATATATATATATATATATGTGTGTGTGTGTGTATATTAACCACTAATATTATCTATCTATCTATATATATAAAATATTAAGAAATATACATATGTGGTCCCTGTGTCTGGCTACACTATACTAATATAGTATAATATAATATCAATGTGTTTGAGTAGAAATTTGGAGCTATGTAGGTAAGTGCTCATTAACTCACTTCTTTTGTTTAAGAGATTAGGATTGTTATATTTTTTAGAGTTATTAATTTCTCAGAAAGACACAGGTTACAACTGTTGCCTTTCCCAATGAAGGATTTAACTTTCATCACTGATTCCCAAATGATAATTGGGTTTTTATTCTCATTTTACAGTTTCCAGAAAAATTTAGCGAGGACAGTACTGTTATTATATTTGATATTGCCTAATGTCATTTGGTGGTGGTTTCCAATGGTTTTCCATATAGCCCACATAAAAACCTTGCCTTGTCATCATATTTGATTTCAGCTTTATAAACTAATGATTTATACAGTATTTACATTAGTCGGACTACCCCAGTGATCGAAATAAAGGGTTCAGTTCGAAATTCCAACCACCTGAAGAAGGCTGGAGCGTACAACGGCCGAAACGTTGTGACATATATGGCGACAAAGATGAGGACAATAATCCGACTAATGTAAATACTGTACATAATACCTCATCTCAGAAATATAGACAGACTCTAATGATTTATACATACATTTAATGGGCAGGGTTTGTTTTTTCTGCAGATGCAATTATTAGTTGTGGGAATGTAGTTTTGAAGGTTGTTGAAGTGTTTGTTTAGAATGGGACAGTTATGCTGTGCTGTATATTAGCCAATGTTTTTAGCACAACTGTAGCTTACATAGACATTTTTGTTGAAAATCTTGTTTAGCGTTGGGGAATGACTAAAGTGCTTATGGATTCAATTTTAAAAAAAAAACAATAAAACTTTAATAAGGATACTAAGAAGCTTGTCTGTGAATATGAGAGGATCCTATTAAAAATAAGTAGACAAAATTTGTCTAACACTTTGTCATCTCATCTACTTAGATGACAAAGTGTACTGAGAGCCAATTACATCATTGTTGATAAATATACAAGAAGCTTTAAAAAAATTAATTTAATTATATATATTTATGTCTTCCATGTGTTTTTTAGTCCTAATTAGGTTAATATGTCATAGAAATGTGACCAGTTGTTTGACTTAAGTCATTTGACTGTTGCTTAAGACATGTACATATGTGTATACAGATTGAGTTTCCCTGTAAGAGATAAGGACAGTTTCTCGTTAAAAAGTAGAAGATGGTGAATTCCCTTTAAAAAAAAAAATAAACATTTGGTTTTAATTTCATCCACAGATTTGCTGCTGCCTTGAGAACTGCAAAAGAGACAAGATCTTATGCATCATGTCATCTGCCATGAGCCAATGACATCACTGTCAATAAATATACAAGCAGCTTAAACCAATTTTATTTCATTATATGTATTATATTTCTGCCTTCCACGTGTATTTTTAGTCCTAATTAGAAATGTATTGTCATAGAAATGTATTGTTATATTGTTGATTATTACTTTACTGTTGTGTTGGCATAGATGAGTGATTCACAGAAAATCATTGGCATGTTCAAACTTACATGGACAATTGCGTTATGATGTGTCATAGGAATGGAACTCTATCATGTAGAGGACCCCCTGCATTTATGGATATGAATGTTTAAATAATTGAGCCGAGTTCGAATTCCAGTCAAATCCATTATATTCACTTACATGCTAATACCCTTGGGAAAGGTATGAATCTTCTTCCTCTCCCCTCACTTATGGGTAAATAGCAGGACAGATCAGTTTCTGCAGCCTTGGATAGCAACTGGTCTACTGCAGATAAAAATGGCAACCTACTGCGGGAAAAAAAAATCTGCCTCATCAGTCATGTATCAAGAGATACATGATCACCTAAGCGTGTATCACGCATGGCACATAACTGATTGACTAATGTGCTAATACCTTTGGGAAAGGTATGAATCCTCTTCTTCTCCCCTGCCCTCCAGATATGGATAAATAACAGGACAGACTGGGTTCTATAGCCTTGAATTGCAGCTGGTCTACTGCAAAAAGAAATGGCAACCTACTGCAGGAAAAATCTGCCTCGTCAGTCATGCATTGAAAGGTACATGATCACCTAAGTGTGTATTACGCATGGCACATAACTGATTATCATAATATTTACATTTATAATACATTTACATATATTTGCATATGTTACATTTCGACCACCTCATTTTCGACCCCATTTGACCATATTTAACATTTATGGATATGAATGTTTATATAATTATCATAATATTTGCTATGAAATGTCCACACGCTTGTATCAAAAATGTTAATTCCTGAAATGATCTAGAAAGAAATAGTATATGAGGGTAAATCGAATACTAAATGCAGTTTCCATATAATACCGTCATTTCTGCTGATGACAGAAAAATGCATATGTCACATTTTGACCACATCCACACCATTGCTTGTTTGGCCATTCAACGTACACAAACTTACCAGTAGACCAAGTCATCATGCACAATGGGTCATATGGATTGTTGACACATTATGTCTGGTGAATAATCCCAGAAAGAGAATACTATTTTGTTACTAAAAAACCATTTTTAAAGCTCATATCTCTTCAAATAAAACTATTTTTGCCATTTTCTTGTTTCACTGCAAATATCCTACTTTTCTGAACATGCATTTCCGCCTACAATACTATGCTTGTTTCCAGTAACTTGACAAAGTACTGACTGATATGAAAAAGTATTAGCTTGCTTATAATTTTAAACTAGCAACTGTTATAAAATAAAATAAGACATATCTTGGCTGATTTACAGGCAAATAAACTAACATACTCAAGAGCGAGATGTGAATGGGACAAAGCCCCGTCACAAAATGACCATTATCTTTGTTTACACATGTTCCTGACGCACGAGTTCCGGTCGAAAAATTAAATAATATTTTAAAGTGTTTCTATTTTTCAACCAATAAAAATGCTTCCCTCCTAATTATACTCGCGTCATTTATTGAGCCTGTTAAGCCATAAAAAAAAAGCATCACAAAAGGGGTCACACAGAAGTATAACGGCAATCAACCGGAGGCCAGGGAAGAGACCTGTCACGGTCAGGCTGAGTGGTCAGCAGCAGTCAGCAGGGGGAGCGCCAGCGTCAACCAGTGTGAACTACTATGAGAGATCAACCCAGATCTTCAGCCAGCCTATGAACTATACCACAAGGAAGCTGTCCCAAACCCACACGTTCCTGTTGAAATAAATCACGTAAATCTATTTCTGCTGTTGTCGTATTTTTTTTCTTGCAACCATACGCTTGTCTATAACACAACCATAACTTTTTCAATAGCTTAAGGCCATAATTATCAACAGATGCTGGGACAAAAGAATGTCACTCTCAATTCTCTCGGAATCTGAAAATCTCTCGAAAAATGTTTAAGTTATGAATAATCTTCTTCAGAAACTCAAGGTTGACAACTTCTGTGATTCCAGTGCAAAACTCTTTGAAACACTGAAAATTAGAGAAATTTCTTTCTTTTCGTTCATAGATGTTCCTAAAACATATATTACTTCATCCTGGGTATGATGATAAACTACATCCGCGTCCTGGGTAAGACGATAAACTACATCCAGCAGCAAGGCCTCTGATCAGGAGGTTTTGAGGAGCATGGAACCACCTCTTAATTGCTGGTGTTCCCAGGTCTGCCCTTACCCAGGGTGGTAGCACCTGTTAGGGTCCCAGCTATGGCCAAATAGTTAACCCCAAAACTGAGGTAAAAACACTGAAAGTGTAAAAATAGGTTTTAATACCAGAAATACTTTAAAAAATTATTACCAGCAATAAATTTTTGAAAAAAAAATATCAACAATGTTTTTAAAAAATAAATATTACGAGCAATACATTTTTGAAAAAAATATTACCAGTAATACTTTTTTTGAAAAAAAACTTTTACCAGCAATACTTAAAGGACAAATATTTTAACAAAACAAAATATTACCTCCAATAAAAAATTTGTCGGCATTAAATAATCCATTGAAGTTGATATGCCGTAAAACAAACCAAACCAAACATATTACTGTCAGCTGCAAAAATCAGATTGGCTAAATTTTGGCATTTTTACTTATATTTATTTTAAGTTTTTCTACATATGTTAAACTACAATCTCTTGATAATTCCATATAAATAGTTATAAAGTCTACGCTGCTCTTTAACTCAATGTAGCTGACTTGGCCAGAATTTGAACTCAGCCTGGAGATTCCACTATCCAGTCGATTAAGCATTACACTAGAATAGGTCACCAAACTTTTTTCACAGATGGCCAGATAACTTAGAGTAGGAAGAGCATCGGCAAAGACATCCTATAACCTTCATCAGTCTTTTGACCATTGATTTTGTTAACATTTGAAATCTTTGAGAAAGATGGCAAATTCACAAGTGTCATTTGGTAACTCAAATAATAGTTTAGTTTTTAAAGTGGAAAAGTAGAATTGAGATAAATTTTGTATTTTTATAAAAGTTCAAAATGAGTGAACAAAAGACTGATGAAGGTTATAGAATGTCAAGCATTATAGAATGTCTTTGACTTGTATGCTATAAAATGTTTAGAATTTCCAAATTTCATTAGCCTCCTAACATTGAAAGCATTGAAGAAAGAAGGTAATTTCAGTTTTTTTAAAATAAAGTTAACCCAGTGCAAGGCTCAAGAGCTACTCAAGTTAGAGGATTATTGAATGAGGAGGTGAAAGTGAAGATTGTGAGGATAAGTCACAGAGATAATGATTAACCCTTGACTTGACAAAAAGGATGGCAAATTCACAAGTGTCATTCGGTAACTCAAATAATAGTTCAGTTTTTAAAGTGAAATTTAAAATTGAGATAAATCTTGTATTTCAGTCAGTTATGTGGCATGTGTGATACGTGCTTAGTCAATCTTTCAATATATGACTGACAAAGCAGATTTTTTCCCACAGTAGGTTGCCATTTCTTTCTGTGGTAGCTCAGCTGCCATCCAACGCTATAGAACCTGGTTTGTCCTGCTATTTACTCGTAGCTATGGGGAGAAGAAGATGATTTAAAAATTGCAAAATCAGGGTTAATACCTCTAATTTTGTGAATCTGCTTTTTTTTCCTGATTCTTTTCTGTTTCTTCCCTTTCATCGTCATTGTCGACTTAGTATTTCTGAAACAACACAGTCATTTGCCTGTGAACCCACAAAATCTTTCTGGTCCTTACACCAACTAAACTCCTTAAATAGCCTCAAACTGGGTCCAGAGTTGAATCAAGATTTTTTAATTTGTAGGGCATAACCTACCTTCACTATTGCTTAAAAAACAAAATGTATCACTTTAAACCACGCCTCTTTACAAACTTTATTTTGACATATTTTCAGATCATAAGACTTGAGACTTTTTTTTTTTACAAACTGAAAAACACAATTTTATACATGTATCTATTTTATAAACTGCCAGTCTTCATTTTGGTGCTATATATAACACCAGATCTAAGCCTCACATCAAATTTAAGTCATTTTTTTTATCATCATTATTAATGACTTTCTTTTTATAATTATTTTTAAAAATTACTCTCAAAAGAAGGTGCAATAAACAAACCTAGTCGATTATATCATTTATATTTTTGAATATATTCACCTTTTTATTAAACTTTTATATAATTTACGTTTCTTTTTTATTATAAAATTTTTATACTATCTCCTCAAAAGAAATTACAACAAATAAACTTAGTTTATTGCATTATTTTTTCTTTATTGTGGCAAACATGCACTGGTACAGATGATAAAGAAACCCTGGATTGCATGCAGACATGTTTATCAATGTCAGGTTTTCCCTGATAGCAGCAGGACAGCTTGGCATGTCTAGATACAGGCCTCTCTGCAATCCGTGTTTTTGTCAGATGCCATGCTAATAAAACCAACAGGAAAACCATCAGTAAGCAATTGGAAGACACACTGTCTTGTGAAGTCAGTTCTGTGGGCATTTTATTTCAGAAGTTGTGATTTCCGAGGCAGTGTTATTTTTGTTAATTCCCATCTCTTTCTTCTCTGCCTATTACCCACTGTCATTGCTGGGAGAGCAATCAGTTTCTCCCAACCTCAACACACTCTTTCTGTATATTACAACATATATATTTTAATTATTTTGCATAATTATACATTTCTTTTTTATCATATGAGATTTTATTGTAGCGGCATTGTGGAGCAATGGATAGTGGCTCAGATTGAAAAATCAGAGAACCAAATCAGAGTTCAAATTCCAGTCCAACTCATTACCTTTACTTATGCACAAATACCCTTTGGAAAAGCATGAATCCACCTCTACCCACCAGCTATGGGTTAAATAACAGGAAAAATAGGAAAATAATTGTTATTCTCAAAAAACTGTTAATACAATACTCTCTTGAAAAAAAAAGAATTCTTCTTGTATATATGTTGTAACCTAGAGAGGGTTATTGAATAAGGAATAACCAAAACGGAGGTTGGAAATAAAATAGTAATCATTATAACATCAACAAAATACAATACTTGACAACAGCATGAAGTAGGTAAACTACTACCCCCACTTAAAATTGTGTCCAGCATATTTATGAGGATTGGGACATTAGTGTTCATAGGTACAGTATATAACAATTATATATATAATAATTATTTTTTAAAAAATATGATTCCTTGGCTACATAAGAGTTCCCATGTTTCAAAAACGAGGGCCAAAAACCTCAATATAATTATTAAAATTAAATTGAATTAAAGTATCAAGCCCTGTTTCATTCTCAAGCAAAAATTTAGGAATAACCAATCTCGAAATTTATGCATCTTTATAAGCATGTTCATTCGCAAAATTAATGACTATGGAAACGGCTGGGGTGACCATTTTGATAAGGGGCCTAAGAGATTTTTATCCACATATCGGTCATCTTGTGAAAGAGGTCAAGGCGAGGTAGGATCGGAGTGTCCATTTCAAAGTGAATGATGGCATTCATGTACACACATCATTTTTGAAACATGAGAACTCTTATGTAGCGAAGGAATCATATTTTTTAGAAAATAATTATAATTTAAGTTCTACTTCTGTATGTAGCACTGTTTTTTAAAAATAAAAACAAAAATACTAAAGAACTCTGAATTATTTATCTAACGTGTTCTTTCCTATCTTTCTACATATCTGCATATATATATATATATATATATATAAAAAAAAAAAAGAAGAGGTGCATAAACGTTTTTTTGTTGTAATGTGGATTTATTTAGAAAAAATATTATGCTTTGTTTTACATAATTTTTACGACCGAAGTGTTTCTGGTCTCTGACCGTCTTCAGGTAAAAAACAAAACATTTCCATTTATTCTAAAAATAATTAATATGTGGAAAAACGTTTATGAATAATCTTCTCTTTAAATAATATACATATTTTTTTCTCGTTGGAACCACTACAACATATTTCTTTTATATATATATATATATAAGAAACATAGTTTTAAGGTGTGCTATATTTATGGGATAAAGTGCTCAATATCAGAGATAGAGCGTGTGTAATTATAAATGTAAAAGTGAACATTGAAGTCAACACTCAGATGTGACACTGTTTCATGCTGACACAATCGTCGGGGTTGCCGATTGCAGCCTGACGATTGTATCTAGCATGAAACAGCCTGTTGCCTTTGAATGTTGATTTCAATGTTCACTTTTACACTTTCATGTGTTGTTAAAAACTATGGAACTTTTTCGTTTGATAATCTTTTTTTTTCAGTTTTTCCTTGCTTTCTTGCAAGTTTTTTAATATTTGGATCTAAGTTGTTGAAATAAGACCCTTGTCCATGGTATTTTGCCAAGCACTTTCAGTTATCGACAACTTTCATCATGGCATAAGTTTTGATTTTAAAATAAGTTGTTTATTATTTTAGTTTTATAGATATTATTTTGGGAATTTTGGATAATCGAAACTGCTCGCCTATGTTCTTATTTCCATAACTTCAACCCAAATATTAAAAGATGTGCGAGAAAGCAAGAAAAAAACTACAAAAATATTATCAAATTAAAAAGTTCTGTAACTTTTAACAACACATGTCTGAATAATGCTGCCAATATATATATATATTACTTGTCAACTGTGAATATACCTCATAACACCCTTGAGTGCTTAGGGAGTGGGTAGAATGAGATCAACATGTTTTAGTGGACTCAGCAGTTTTCAATCTGCTTGTCTGAATCGTCTTCAAGAAGTGAGAGCAAGATCTAAAAGGCCAGCCAATCTAACAGTGATCTCATCTCACAATCATCTCTCTTTCTCCATATGTGGCCTCCTTTGAAACTCACTAGCAGGTCTTAAGTGCCACTTAAGATTATTGCACAAAATTTCATAACTGAATCAATTAAGTTGTCAGATCCTCATACGTCAAAACCGACAGGGGAGTCCATTATTATATATATAATATCAATTGATAATTATTAGGGATAATTCGAAGAAGGACATTAATTCAAAGTTAGCTCAATGTAAGTAACAGGATATATATATATAATAATGAGCTCATCCTTAAAAATCCATATATTTTCAAGTATATTCATTCATATAATCACAAAGTGAATTATAACCGAATGGATTTTTAAGAATTGTCTGTACTTATATATATATATATATATATCATAATAGCTTACCACTCATATTCGAGGATACCCATCTACTAGGGCGGCTAACCAATCCCTATTGCAGATGCTTGCTCAGGCACATTTGTGTTTGTTCAACACCGATAGAGCCCACCTATGGATTATACTGCAACTATGCTGTGCAGACCTTAGTTACAGTTTCTGAGAGAGAGCATGTTACCTAGCATGATCAACAACCTGAACAAGGTCAGCACACTCAAACCCTTAGGTCATGATGACTTTTGACTTTGTGCTAGCACAACTATCGATGGCCCCCAACTGTTTCCAATTTCACTCACAAGCCTTGAGTTAACACATGGTATGGTTTTCAGACACTTTCCAAAGGTGCCGCACACTGGGATTGAAACCCCTCCAGACCAATATATAAGATAATCCTAAGGAACCAGGCAAACCTACCTAGGTTTCACCTAAACAGATCTTCAGGGTAATCCTGGCTGAATTCTTACATGAAACCTAGGTAGGTTTGCCTGGCTCCTTAGAATTATCTGAGGTTTTGCTTACTTCGTGTATTGAGCACTTTATGTAGTTGTCTTTTTACTTGTTTTGGGTTTTTTTTCTTTGGACTTGGAGCTTGAACACTGGATGATTGTTTTTGCCTTGGTTCAATGTTCTTGGTTCTTTCTTTTATTATTCCCCATTTTCCAAATGAGTACCACCATTTATATATATATATATATATATATATATATATTTAAAGATATTTTTATAGGTACAAAATTTAATGATCGAAATAAAAGTATAAAATTTAATATTACAAGACGTATTAAAACAATATTAAATAATAGAAAAAAACACAACAACAAGGGGGGTAAGAAAGCAACGGTTTCGCTCCCGCTCTTCAGGCTTCCACGGAGATTCAAAATTAAAACAGAGAAATGTACAATAAACCGAAACTGAAAACCGGTTGCTTCCCCCCTTGTTGTTGTGTTTTTTTATTATTTAATATTGTTTTAATATGTCTTGTAATAAATAAATTTTATACTTTTATATATATATATATATATATTTATATATATATATATATATATATATATAATACTTCAAACATTTTCAATGGATAAATGTTCTGTTTTTATTCTAAACTGTGTGTATTGCATCTACCAACTTGCACAGTCGTGAAATGTTAAAGAAAACATGCTCTCTGGCAGGATATATATTGTATGAAAATTGGTTGGGAGTACACACACACAAAAAAAGTCCAATGGGCAAAACTGGTACACATTCCAATAGGCAAATCAATTCCACAAATGCTGACTATCACCGTTTCTCAATCTGAGGTAAGCAACTCCTCTTGCCAAAAATGAGTCTCCCCTTTGAATGAGCGTACTTTACTTTTATGTACCTGACCCAGCCATCACTCAGTGCCCAGTGAATAAAAATGGCTGCAAGCAACTTCTACCCACATGAAGTGCTGCCTGATTCACCTTTGGTCTGAAGCTTGCCAATTTGCTGTCTCCACACTCCGTTGCAAAACATACACGTGACTCTGGTCCTTTTGGGTCACCAAGGTAAATCTCTGCTACACAAGTTCAAATTCCAGTTGAGTTCGTTGCATTCATGTACATGCAATTACTCTTAGGAAAGGTATGAATCCATCTCGTCTCCCTCCAGCTATGGGTTAAATAGCAAGACAGACTGAGTCCTTTTGGATGGCAACCAGTCTAGTAGAAGGAACCCCATCAATGCAAAAAACAGTTGTTAAAAGACAGATGAACTCCTCAGAGTCAACAAGCATCTACCTCCAACTAAGGATTAAATAGTCTCACCAACCCACAACTGACCAAGTGAGGTGAGTATGGAGACATGGAGTGTGTCCATACTCATAAAAATTTTCAAATCCAAATCCAGGGAAGATTCCTATAACAGATACGGAACTAAAAATTGCTTGCATTATTTACATTATTCGGACTGTTATCCTCATCTTCATTGCCATATTCACAACATTTCAGCTGTTGTATGCTCCAGCCTTCTTCAGGTGATTGGAATTTCAAACCAAATAAAGACGTTGGTTAGATCCAGTGACTAGATAAAAAAAAATTGTGAGTTCAATATCAGGCCACTGCAGTGGTGAACCAGAACATAGAGAGTTGAGTTAAAGAGAAATAACTGAGACATCCGGAAGAGGCATGGCATGTGGAACTAGAACAATCTACTTGGACGAAATAAAGGGTTTGGTTTGAAATTCCAATCACCTGAAGAAGTAGATATACACAAATCTCTCTCAACTGGGCAGTTTCAGTGAAAACCAGGTGAGCAATAACTGAGCATTACTAAAAATAAGAAGAAGACAAGATATCACTAGACAGTGGAATGAGAACAGTCTATCTATAAATTAAATAAAGGTTTCAGTTCAGAATTTCCTGTAGGTTACTGAGATTGATATACGCCTGAGGAAGGCTGGAGAGCACAATGGCTAAGATATTGTAATAACAACAAAGATGAGGACAATAATTTGTAAGCATTAAGAAAAAAATGCTCATTTCACAAATTCAGATGAAAATTTTTGACCCTCTTGGCATTTTTTTTTTTTTTTTTTAGCATTTCACCCCAAGTAAGGTGGGAGTGCCACTAGCACACAAAGGGTTACAGAGAGTAAGATTAAAGAATGGTGTTTGAGGAAAAGATAAAGAGAAGGACAGTGATCAAGATCAAGTCATCAGAAGATGTCGATTGACCTTACATTTGAATGTAGCTATCAGGGAAGCAAGTAAGAGGAAGGGAGTTGTACTGTTGGGAAGTGTGAGAGAAGCAGTTGGAGTAGAAGAGGTGTTTACAGACTGTTCGTTCCACGTGCCATGTTTAATGAATATCAGTTATCACCTGTTAATTTCCCTCTGAAAGTTCTCTACTGCCTTAACTGAGTATTGAACTCACACTCTTTAGGTCCTGTCACTGGATCTAACTAACGCCTTTATCCCCTGTGCCATGTGTCCTCAAGGCCATATCCATTAAACATGGCCTGTGGAACTAGAACAGTCTACCCCAGTGAGCAAAATAAACGGTTAAGTTCGACATTCCAACCACCTGAAGAAGTCCGGAGCGTACAACGGCCAAAACATTGTAATAAATATGGCGAAAAAGATGAGAACAATAGTTTGAATAATGTAAATAATGTACATAATACCTCATCTCAGAAATATAGACTGATTAGAAATAATAAAAAATACTTTTCAAAATAGTCATTATTTTTCTGTTCTGGAAATGTAAAATTACGACAGAAAGTGTCTTCTTACAGCTAATACTAAAAACTTTTAAAGACTAAGTGTTGTAAAATATACCTCTGCAAATGCAATGTATGTAAGCAATTCAATGTAAATACAAGGAATAACATGTAATGAGTTTAATTCTTTAACTGATCACCAAATGTGGCTCATAGCAGGTAATGGGTTAATGAAGTTTGTGGTCAGATTAATATTTTAATTTTATTTTTACAACAAATCAAATCACATTCAACAATGCTTGAAGACTGAAAATATCAAATTTTTTTATGATAAAAGTCGTGTTTCCTTTTCTAATTTTGCTAAGATGAAAAAAGGAATTTGACAAAACACATGTGGATCTTTTAACACAAGGAACAGAATTTTGTTTCACACCGTTTAGCCTCCCCTCCTTACTTTTACTTTTGATATCAGACGACACATTTTCTCTGCAGTTAATTTTATATTTACATTCTGTTGTCTGTTGTTTAATGCTGATTTATTTTGTCAGTCTTTTCCAATTCGACATTATTGTCATTTAATTAAACGAACAAAACTAATTCTGTTTAAAAGTTGATTTAAAATCATAACAAACTGATCAAAATTCCGGTAGAAAATGCTTGAGAACAGAAATACTTACGGCTTAAATTTCTTAACTTTTGATTTTTATACCCTTTTCACGTGTGAAAAATGGTAAGTTGAAAACTTTTATCGATTTTTACCTTTGGAATTTAACGTCTAAAAAAGCTTTTAAAATATAATTTTTGATGACTGTCTGCATTTTCTTTTTTTTTTCATTAATGCAATTTGCAATATTTTTATTCCAATCCTGTTATATCTCAGAAGAAACTATGTATATACGAGAAAAAAAAACACAACATTGAACAATTCAATCAATATAATTTTAATTTTAATCAATCACTTCATCATCGAGAAAAGGGCATTTTTAAATGTCACAAAATTGTTTCGTCTGTTACCTTTCCTAATTTGATATATGAGGTTCACTCGGACAGAAAAGTCCCCTTAGAGAATTTTTTATAACTACATTTATTTTAATCGGTTAACCTACAGTCATTCTGGATGGGGCATAAACTTAAAAACTAGAAACAAATTAACAAAAATTTCTTCCTTTTGACATTTTGAATAACCTAACTTATCTGAGCGCTATGGACTTTCCCTATGTGTATCCTGCTAGTATCGAGTACAAGTCGGCTGAGACAATTATAAAAATCAGTGTCGCATAGCGTGGTACAGAAGGAGGGTGCGTCGGAGCCTGATCAGCTCTGACGGGGTCGACTCAGCGAGGATGGTATGATGTTTTAAGGCCCGAAACTACCCAATGACCTGAGTAATTACATCACTGACGACACCCTCCAGCGCAATAAAAGTGCGCATTTCCGAAGCTTATTGCCTTAAATACTTTTTCTCCCATCAAAATTATCATTTATTCTTGAACAGAAAGATGACTGAAAAATTTTGTTAAATGAAGAATTTTGTGTTCCCTTAAAGAAGTTAGCAGTCAATGTAAAGAATACCGATCACTGAATTAAATTCAAAAAATTAGATGGCATTTATTTGTATGAATATCTGAAGAAATTCAATTGAAATACACTAATTCTTGAAAATTATTCTTGTATTTTTAAATATGACCTCTGTCCTGGAATAATTTCTATAATTGCATGCACAATTTATAGACTAAATGTAACAACTATTATGGGACAAAGTATTTTTATACAAAAGAGATATACATTATTTACATTATTTGGACTATTGTCCTCATCATTGTCACCATATTTATTACAACATTTCACTCCGGCCTTCTTCAGGTGGTTGGAATGTCGGACTGGACTCTTTATTTCGCTCACTGAGGTAGACTGTTCTAGTTCCATGTGCCATGTTTAATGGATGTCTCCTGTTAATTCCCCTCTTCATGCTCTCAACTGCCTTAACTGAGTATTGAACTCACACTCCATCAAGAACACATTAACAGGAGATAACTGACAACTGACATCCATTAAACATGGCATGTGGAACTAGAACAGTTTAAAAACCCTACCCTGTGTAAAGTGGCTTAATCTAATTCTAGTTTTGAATTCCTCAGTATCTGTCTATATTTCTGAGATGAGGTATTATGTACATTATTTACATTATTCGAACTATTGTCCTCATCTTTGTCGCCATATTTATTACAACGTTTCGGCTGTTGTACGCTCCGGCCTTCTTCAGGTGGTTGAACTGTCAAACTGGACCCTTTTTTTTTTGCTCACTGGGGTAGACTGTTCTAGTTCCATGTACCATGTTTAATAGATGTCAGTTGTCTCCTGTTAATTCCCCTCTCCAAGTTCTCCACTGCCTTAACCGAGTATTGAACTCACACTTTTTGGATCCTGTCACTGGATCTAACTAATACCTTTATCCACTGTGCCATGTGTCCTTGTAATAAATATGGCAACAAACATGAGGACAATAGTCTGAATAATGTAAATAATGTACATAATACCTCATCTCAGAAATATAGACAGATACAAAAGAGATATACATAATAAAAATGTAATATAATACAAAATATATATGGCATACAAAAGAGATATACATAAATAGGATGACTGTAACCTTATTTGTTGAATTGTATCATATTGTAAATGTATTTTATTTTTGTTCACAGATGTTCCAGTCTGAAAAAAAGATGCTTTGGACTAACATTCTTAAACTTGTTAATATAAATAGATGAAAGTTTTCTTAATGACTTTAGTGAGAAAAAAAAAATGGAAAATTATACACAAAAAAATTTTTGTTGTAAAGTTTGTGGTTGTAAATTGGCAAATAGTTCCAATTTAAAGAGACATTTGAAAATCCACACTGTTGATAAACCTTATTCTTGTGAGATTTGTGGTTCTTCATTTTTACAGAAGTCTTATATGTTGCAACATATGCGAATACACACTGGAGAGAAACCATATATTTGCATTGTGTGTGGATCTTCATTTTCACAAAACTCAAATTTGGGGATACATATGCGAACTCACACTGGAGAGAAACCATATTCTTGTGAAGTTTGTGGATCCTCCTTTTCACGGAAGTCACACTTGATGCGACATATGCAAACACATACTGGAGAGAAACCTTATACATGTGAAGTGTGTGGATTTTCTTTTCCATTTAAGTCAAGTTTAGTTCAACATATGCGAACACACACCGGTGAGAAGCCATTTTCTTGTGAAGAGTGTGGGACTTCATTTTCACGAAAGTCAAATTTAGTGCCACATATGCGGACACACACTGGAGAAAAACCATATTCTTGTGAAGTTTGTGGATCAGCGTTTGCAGAACAGTCAGCATTAGTGCGACATATGCGTACACATACTGGTGAGAAGCCCTATTCTTGTGAGATGTGTAAATCTTCCTTTTCTCAGAAAGCTACTTTAAAGAAACATGTACAGACACATAATAAAGAAAAGACATAAGTATCTATAGAGTGCAGGACTTCATTTTTACAGAAATCAAGTTTTGTTAACAAAGTTTTTGAGCACATTTTTGAGAGAAAGCGTACTTTCATTAAGTATGTCAATTTTAATTTTCAGACAATTTTAACTCATAAATTAGGATCCAAACTGAATGGAATCCATTGAAAAAAAACATTCTTGAGAAGTTATCTGATTTTTCTATATACAGTTGTGGACAGAATTATTCACTCTCACTTCCATAATTACAAATAAAGCTGTAATAATTCAAAATGGAAACTTCATGTGCATTTTTTTCACAAATGATGAAATAATGGCTTTGAAAGAATGTGCAGTGACGCCTACAGCAAAATCTTTATTTTAATGTCAAACAATAATACAAAAAACACCAAAGAAATATTTAACATAGGACAAAATTATTGTCCCTCTTGTCTCAATAATCAGTTGTAGATCCTTTATAATTGATTATTGCCTTTAATCACTTTTGATAGTTCCTTACAAGATCACTATACACACTGATAGGTACTTTGCTCCATTCTTCCTTGGCAATAGCTTCTAGTTCCTCCATATTCAAATGACTTCTTTCTCTTACTTTTTCTTCAGATATTCCCATAAATTTTCAATGGGGTTTAGGGTTTAGGTGAGAACTTTGTGTAGGATATGTCAGTGCCTTAACTTTGCTGTCATCTGAGTATTTTCTAACAATTTGTGCCATGTGTTTTGAGTGATTGTCATTATGGAATGTCCAGTGATGCCCCAAAGACAGCTTTTGTGGATTTTTTTTTATATTATTTCAAAGAATGCGCAAACACTTTTCTTTATCCATGATACCCTCTACTTTCACTAGTTCTCCTGGTTCAGAAGCAACAAAACATCCCCACAGCAGAATGCTCTCACCCCAATATTAATTGTAGGGTGGGCATTTTTTGGTTTGTGAGCCTCATTCATTTTCCTCCATGCATAGCGGGAGTTCATGTGACCAAATAATTCTAGTTTGGTTTCATCTGACCAGAAATTAGACTTCTAATATTTACTCACATATTCAAGATGGCTTCTAGCCTAAGCTAATCTGCATTTTAGGTGTTTAGACTTAAGCAAGGGAGCTTTTCCTTGAGCAACAAGCTCAAAATCCTGCTCGATGAAAGCAACTAGTGACTTCGTTGATAAATTCAACCCTGATTTCTTTACAATATTGACAATGTCTTTTGTTGTTAAGTGAGGATTCTTCAAGACGTCTCTGACACTTTTCCTTTCGATTCTCTCAGAAATTAACCATTTTCTGCCATCCTTAATTTATTCTCAACACAATGAGTCTCGTCATATTTCTTGATAATGCTACGAATTGTCAATCAAGGAACATTTAAACGCTTGGAAAATGTTGTATATCTATCATCATGTGTGCATCAACTATCTTCATTCGGAGCTTCTTGTCAAGTTCAGCCATGTTTGCCATGGCTGCAGAATAAAAGAGTTATCATGGTATGTGGCACTCACATATTGTCTTCTTTGTTACCTTTTAGAACGTTATAGAATCAAGTGATTAATATTTCATTTTCTGACGGTGTTTGTATTAAATGTCAAGAAAAAAAAACTTTACAATTGCCATAGAACAATATTATTTCATAATTTCCATAAGAGGGGCGGTTAATTTTGGACTGCATCAATTTTTAGAAAAATCTATAAGTATGAATATAATACATATATATAAATATAAATTTAGACCTTCCATTTTTGAAACATGGTTTGAACTGTGTAGCGAAAAACATATTTTAAATCAATTAATTTATAATAAGTATGAATATAACAGATAAAATTCTAAAAATTTCACTAATTATTCAAAACTAAATATGGATTCAACTCTTTAAGGTACATTTAGTAAGTACTTGCAAATATTTCCGTTTCCTTAGAAAATATGCAAATATTCAGAGGGGGCAAATAATTCTGTCCACAACTGTAGGTTTTCAAATTTTGGTCAAATTTAAAAGCACATTTTCAAACACAGAAATTAAAAATGCTCTTAAAATACACTATTTACATTATTCGGACTATTGTCCTCATTTTTGTCACCATATTTAATACAACATTTTGGCCGTTGCATGCTCCAGCCTTCTTCAGGTGTCAAACTGAACCCTTAAGGAAAAATAGCACAGTGGATAAAGGCATTAGATCCAGTGACAGGACCTAAAGAGTGTGAGTTCAATACCTGGTTAAGGCAGTAGAGAACTTGGAGAGGGAATCAACAGGAGATAACTGATAACTGACATCTATTAGACATGGCACGTGGAACTAGAACAGTCTACCCCAGTGAGCGAAATAAAGGGTTCAGTTCGACATTCCAACCACCTGAAGAAGGCCGGAGCATACAACGGCCGAAACGTTGTAATAAATATGGCAACAAAGATGAGGACAATAAATTGAATAATGTAAATTGTGTACATAATACCTCATCTCATAAATATAGACAGATGCTCTTTAAATATTTGCTATTTACATTCGGGCTAGTATCCATATCTTTTTTTTAATTCCCACAATGTTTCAGCCACTGTGCCCTTCAGCTTCAGAGAATTCTGAACTGAATCTTTTATTTAATCTATTTTATAAATCACAAAAAGTCATTTCAAATAGAAACCTTGATTTTAGGTTTGCGTTTCACCCATAAAAATGATGCATAATTTAATTAAAGTAAACTTCTTTTTTTTTTAATCAGAATCACCCCATGCAAGGCAGTAAAGCCACTAAGACACAAGAGACTACAGGGTGTGGAAGAATTAGAAACAGAAATATTAATGATGAGCAGAAAGAGAAGAGAGTAATCAGGAGGACAGTAGATAGCAATTGACTTTAAATTTTTGTAGATTAATGTCGGCCGTTGAGCCAGAAAGGAGTTCCACAAGTAAGAAGTGCATGAAAAGAAAAGAAACTGTTAACTCAACAATAAATTGATGAGATCTCAACGCCAATCTCGTACTGCACTTAAATACATAAAGTCTAGGTACCATTATTTCTAAGAAGCACCAGGCCAAAATGGGGAATGAGGAAAAGGACAGTTTTGTTCTGTCTTAACATTAAACTTAGCTAGCCACAAACACTGATCCAAACATACCACAATATTCCTAACACCAAAACAATGCATTATTATTTACCTTTCTTACTACATCCACCATAATAACTTGTAGTGGACCATTGGGGTTTCAGTGTTGTTAAAGTAGGAACACGTGTATTTATTCCTGCTAGAAGATGGTCCAACTACAAGAAAATGGTGGATTCAAGTTGAGTCCAACCAAAGATGGAAAGAAAACAAACAAGCCCGATATATATATATAAACAAATATATGTATTAAACAAAATTTTTACTGGTGGCATAGACATTAACATTTGTGTTTCTGTGTGAACGTAAAGAGTTTGTATATTGGGGAATGTTCGTATGTATGCGTATGTGTGTTTCATGGCATTTTCCCACAAGTGGGCAAAAACATGGATCTCTATAACAGATCACATTTTTAAATGTGTCCGCTGAAATACAAAGTAAAAAGAGAACGAGGCAAGAAGTCGCCCAGTATTTACCGTGTAGGGAGAGCAACCCCTAGTGAACAATTTGGAAATTAAAGAGGAGTTAAATCCGACAGCCTCATTGTCTCTATGAAAGTCCTAACTAGTCCCCATATGTACAATTTCATTGTCTGTGGAGGGGAGGGGAATAAAACACTTTTTAAAAATCTAAACTCCAATGAATTTTTATAAAAGTGTTATAGTACCTATTCTATTGTAATGGACTCTCCCACAGACAATAAGTAGCGGTCGCCAGTTCGGCTCAGTGGTGTTGAGCGAGTCAGTCGATATCGGACATTGAAGTACCAACCATCACAACTAGATTTGGTGCGTCATTAACTCTTATTTCCAAGTTCCTAACGTTTTGTACATCGAACCTAATTTAGGACAACTTATTAAAATACAAGCCTCTATTGTGAAAACTACTCTACAACATTTTGGTGACGAGGCTGAGATAAAATCGATACTCACTCCTAATGATGCATCAGATCTTCAGAAGGTGCTGGGAATTATCACATATATGGCAATATTTATCCCTTGTCTATCTAACCTTATAGCATCCCTGAGAAAATTGCTTTTGTCTTTCTTGAATCATAGTTTCTGTAGGTTCTTGGTGACTTAAAACATTTAATAATACTGCATGTCCTTGGTTGCGTGTAACTCGTTCCTTACCACTGAGCCGAGCTGGCGACTGCTACTGCTACTTATTGTCTGTGGGAGAGTCCATTACAATAAAAAGTGAGACAAAACTATATACAAAAAACAAACAAAATAATATTAGTAATACCCCCCATCCTCAAATCCTTAATTGTGGCAGAAACATCAGTTAACTGGATGAAATCAATGCGGGACACTAATAATATAAAACATTCATTCATTCCAAGCATTCATTCAAACACAACTCATATGGAAATCACATCCGAAACAAAAGATGCCCCGATCCCATTCATCAGAGAACTGATGTCTCTGCTCACCTAAACAGGGGAGGGAATTAAAGAAAATAGGGGTAAAAATACCATAGCGAAGAGTGATATTTATTTGTAAATATTTACAAAATATGCCACAAGGCCAAAATGCGGAATGGGGAAATGGACTGTCTTCATCTGTCTTAACTTTAAACATAGCTAGCTGCAAACACTGATCCAAGCATAACCACAATATTCCTATAAACTGTTTAATAAATAGAGAATTTACTAAAATATGGGTATCCAATAAAAATAATGTTTAAAGAGATAAAATCTGCTGGATTAATAAATAAATAAAAAATCCACTTTTCCATTACAATTATATAGGCCACACTACAACATGTTTGACATGCAGACTCATTCTACACCTTTCTGACCATAGCTCAATTACATCTCATTTAGATATTTATGGAAACCTACTGAACACTATTTGTAATATACTTGTGGACAACACAAATATAATAGCATCATTTACATGCAAAAAAAGGCTAAAAATAATGGAAGCCTTATTAATAAAAACAAAAAACCAACATTTAATAATATTAACTTTGAACATGGACATAATATCTTGACTGTGTTTTGAAAAATTAAAACATTTTATAAAACATACATACAACAAACTATTACTTATTTAACAGTTAAAATATTTCATACTTGAAAATGGCTAAATGTATAGCCGAAAGCATTTGGAATAAAAGAAAATTCAGACAGTTTTTATATAATTTATCATCCAAAAAGAACAAATTTATTAGATTGCATGAGAAATTGTATAAAAAACTAAATAAAAGCACCTTCTCTGTCATATTCAATGAAATGTACATGAGGAAAGGATTGCTGCCTTAATACACAAATATATACATGAGACGAGCTATTGTAATTATTTACATTGTTTGGACCGTTGTCCTCATCTTTATTGCCATATTCAGTTGTATCCAGTGACTTGACCCCAAAAAGTTGTGAATTCAATACCTGGCTAAGTTATATACATAATACTGAACAAAAACATGGAGAGTTGAGTTAAAGGGGAGATAATTGAGACATCCAAATCATGTAACTAGAACAATCTACTCTGATAGAGAAAGAGTTTAGTTTGAAATTCCAATTACCTGAAGAATGCCAGAAAGTACAACAGCCAAAACGTAGCGAATACGTGGACAACTGTCTGACCTATGTAAATAATGTGTATATATATATATATATATATATAAGTGAACATTAATGTCAACACTTGCAGCCTGACGATTGTGTCTAACATGAAACAGCCTGTCGCCTCTGAGTGTTGACTTCAATGTTCACTTTTATGTTTATATTTATATATGCTCTATCTCTGATATTGAGCACTTTATCCATAAACATAGTACACCTTAAAACTATAAAACTATATTTTTTATATTTCTTCTTATATATATATATATATATATATGTGTGTGTGTGTATGTGTGTGTGTGTGTGTGTGTGTGTGTGTGACTTGTGTATAAAAGAGAAGATCCTAATGATAAAGCATAAAGATCCGGACATATTACTGAACCAACATAATGAGTTAATTTTTAAATATAGACATAAAAACCACCTTAATCTAACTAAATATATTTAGAAATAGAAAGGAAAATATTATGTTATTTTTGGTTTTGGAAATGATCATATGCACACATGAATGCGGATGCATAATTTTATATATACAAATGTCTAGATGAACTTGGACATTGATATGTGGTTTTATGTATGTATGTATGTGCAATTGGATAGGGGTCTATATATACATATATGTGTATGTATGTATTGTACGCACATATATAAAAAATATATATATATATGTATAGATTTATATGTATATGAGTGTATTCGTAAGTTTAGCTAGGTATGTTTGTATGTATATATATATATATATAGTGTCATGTATATAAGATTGCATATGGTCTGTATATGTGTATGTGTATATATATAGATATAAGTATTTGAGAGTTCATATTTGTAAAATGTGTGAATATATGTAAAATATAGTAATATAAATACATATGCATGTGTGGGTGTTTATAGGTATAGATCTGTTTATATATATATATATATATATATATATATATATATATATATATATAGAGAGAGAGAGAGAGAGAGAGAGAGAGTATTCTAATGGAAGGACATAAAGTTATTTTATTGAAGTTTTAATCTTACTTTTATTAATATTTAATCTTACTTTCTCTTTTAATATTCTTTAATTAGAATTGTGAGATTAAAGTTTTTTATCATCTGGAGGTAATTTCATTTTAAATTGATAATCTAATTTAAATTTAAATATATCACTCTTTAACTATTGATAGTAAAATATTAAAATTAGAAATATTTGTTTTGATATTTAAATACTTAAGTCATCACGTAATGTTAAACATTAACTGTGTAATTAAAGAAAAAATTAAATAGATATAAATATAAGTATGTGTAATTATTTGTAAGTGTATGTGTAAGTATTTATGTATGAATATGTATAGGTACCTGTGTATATCGATACATGTGTGCGTGTATATGTGTGTAATTGCACATATAAATGAACATATGTATATGGAGGATTTGCACAAGTCTATATGTGGTATATATGAGAAAAAAACAAAACCTTTAATATTACCTTCAAATATTACTCCATCATAATTTGAAACTTAAACTTTAATTAAGGAATATTACCCATCTAAAAATAGTTACAAATTACATTCATGAATTAGATTCAAACTGATAATGATGTTACCTTAACAGTCTTTTACAATATTAAAAGATTACTATCGGTTAACTGTTATATTTTTAAGAAATTTTTTTAATGTGCTATCCATGAATGTGTTAATAAATACAGTATTTAACTTATATTAAATCCCTAAATTATTTGTAAAAGAGTTAAATATTTAAATTGCTAACAAGAATCAAATTAATTTCTTCGTAGATTTTTTTAGACATTTAAATTCAAACATTAAAATCTATTTTTTACATAAATTGCTAAAACTTACCACCCCTCTCCTTCCTACGTGAAACATATTTACAGCCTCTTTCTCTTTACTTCCCTTTCTTTCTTTTTTCTTTTTCTCTCTTCTCCTCTCCCTTTAAAATATATCACTTCCGTTAAGTTAACCAATTAAATAGGTCGAGGTCTGGTCCCTCCTCTCCCAATACTAAGTATGATTGAAAGAAATATTAAAATAAACCCTCTCTAAACTCGACCATGTCTCTCAAACCACCCCTCATTACCCCCTCTGTTAAATTACAAAAACTTACACTACCCATCAAAAGTATGAATTTTCATTTCATTTCGTTTCATCTTTTGGAAGTGCTATCTGATGATCCAGAGTCCTTTAAAAGGGCTCTGGTGAAATAAATTATAATGGAACCTTAAAGTGGTCTGTTTTTATTTAAAATTATAATATATATATTGTTATATACTGTACCTATGAATACTAATGGGTATGTTCCAATCCTCATAGATATGTTGGACACAATTGTAATTTACATATGCTCTATCTCTGATATTGAGCACATTATCCATAAATATCGCACACCATAAAACTATGTTTCTTCATCTATATATATATATATATATATATATATATATATATATATATATATATATATATCAGTGGTGACTCTAGGTCATAAATGTTTGTCGGGCTCATTAACAATCTTTAACACAATATACTATTGGTATAACATAGATGCTAAAATGATTCCTTTACTCTAAAATATATCATTTTTAAAAATCTCACTGCATGAAATTAAAAAAAAACACATTTTGATATTTTAATGTTAATTGTAATAATTCTATAAAAATAAGCATTTATTTTGAAAAATAGAGCATACAAGTCATAAAAGATCTTTAAAAGATTATTTATAAAGTTAAAGCAAGAAATATACATTGCCCATTAAGTATATCTGCAGCTTTGATAGGGCTCAAATATACACAGCCCGACTAGCCATGTTAATTTTATTTAATTCTTTTTTACTTACTTTTTTTCGTTGCTTTTTATCTTCCTTTCTTCTTTATTCATGAACAATATCGATATTTCACTCAATATTTTGAGGGGCAGTGTTAAAACAACTCATTTTGGATCCAGCTGACGTCAAGAATGAAAACAACGTATAACAAAAGATTTTTGTTCCTTTGAAAATAGATACAATTGAATGTTGGCTCACTCAAACTGAGCCTGACAAGCCCGATCCCCAGAGTCATCACTGATACTTGAGGGTGGGCTGAAAAGTTCCTAGGCTGACTATGAAGGAGTGATGCTTGAGCTCTGAAATCTTGATTTCTTAATTCTTGCCTTAATTTCAATTTTTCCCATTAATAACCGCATTATTTATTTCCAGGTAAACTTACATCTGACTGTTCAAAGATGATTCAAAAGTAATTAGTAGTGACTTCTCTTGAAAATCGCTAAAATTTGATATCATGGTGTTATCAAGTTCCTGCAGAAAAGGGATTTAGATCAAGACATTCATGGTTGCTCCATTAGGGGAAAACATTCCATCTTTATCAACAGTGCAAAAGTGGGCGACTGAATTTAGGAGGGAAAAGGAGAGTCTGGAAGATGATCCAATGTCTGGACATGTTGCGACTGACATCACCAAGGCAAATTTTGATAGTATTCACCACGTAGTAATGGATGACGAGCAATTGACTATAATTCAAATAGCCAATGCTATTAGCATATTCCATAAGAGGCTTTCTGTTCAGTGCTGTTCTACATTTTCTGACACTTGGTCAAAAACGCAGTAGGCTAATCACATCATGGGAAAATCTGACATTGTTTGAGGCAGATCCAGCTGGTTTCATTCTATGTTTTCTAACCCAGGCTGAGTGGTAGGTTCATCACTTTGAGCCAGAGACTATCCATGCAGTGGAAACATCACTCCTCACCATCTCCAGAGAAGGTCAACGTAGTTTCATCTGCAGGGAATGTAATGGCTTCAGTTTTTTTGAGATGCAAAAGGCATTGTTTATTGACTATCTTCAAAAGGGCTACACCATCAGTTGAGAGTTAAGCTTGTAGTGATCAGGGAAACATCCTCTTTTCTGTCTCTTCCATAATGCAACAGTTCTGGGAAAGAAGCAGTCTGAATGGAACTTCTGCCTGACAAATGGAATCTAAAGGGATAAAAATCTGAAAGATTGAGGTCAGGGATACATGCAGGCGATGAAACCAGTCCTCCCCTACTTATAGACATGTGTTTATATGAAGTTTTGTCCTTGTTTTGGTGTGAGGAACCTGCACACAAAATTTGTAAAAGTATTTTTGAAACACCCTATATATATATATATATATATATATATTAAGACATTTTTATGTTAGAAGATAAAATGATTGGAATATTACAGTATCTTGTTTATCACTTAGTACATGAAACAAAACAAGTTCAGTTGACCATTGATGATAATTCCAGAATAACGTAACTATAAACAATTTTTTCTATCCTCTGCCAGCCGCAATGATTGAGAAAGCATTACCTCGAACCATCGCCAGTGAGACACACTGCAAGGGCCATTGAACGAGAGCCAATAACCCTTGAAGTCTCCACTGCCACAGGAGTAAAAAATAATCTCTCAGCAAGAGAAGAATATTTTTTATGTATATGCATTCTTTTTATAGATACAAATATTTAAGTAAATGCTCTGTTTTATAATAAACAGTATTTATAACATTTACCAGCCTGAATGGCCGAGAAATTTTCATAGGCAGTAAATATAAGAAATATACTCTTAATGTGTTCTATATTTATGGGATAAAGTGCTCAATATCAGCGTGTGTAAATATAAAAGTGAACATTGAAGTCAACACTTAGAAAAACAGGCTTTTCATGCTAGACACACTCGTCATTGCGTCTAGCATGAAAACATATATATATATATATATATATATATATATATATATATATATATATATATATATATATGAGATAATGACATATTTTTATATATCAAAATCAATATTGGGGAAAATAGTATGACAAAGTTGGAAAACAACAAGCTAAAACTTGGGGGATGAATTTACTCAATTGCCTGTAATAATTGTGACAAAAAGTACATAGGAGAAACCTCAAGGAATCTAAATAAAAGATTATATGAACACAAAAGGGACATTTTACAAAACAATATGTCAAATGCCCTGGTTGTTCTCTGTAATGACACTGACCACAATTTGGACATGAAAAATGCTACTCTGATCAAAGGAGAAAATATTTTACTATGATGAAAATGTCTAGAGAGTGCTTTGATCACAAGGTCATCTACAGCAAATTTGTGCCCAGGCTCTTACAATGTTTCACCATTCCTGGCAGAACTATCTGTGATATATAACAAAAGTGATGAAAAGTAAAAGAATCTAAATGAAATCAACTAGATTGAAAAAAATATTTTAAATTTAAAATTCCCAGCACATGTAGTTGCACCACTTTGTCATACATTCCCCCCATACATATATATATATATATATATATATATATATATATATATATATATATATATATATATATATAATGACATGAATAAAAAATAGGATATAGAATCTGGACAAACTTTGAAGAAAAAACAAATAAGAAATTGTTTCATTGAAATGAGATTACATACACTATTTACATTATTCAGACTATTGTCCTCATCTTTGTCGCCATTTTTATTACAATGTTTCAGCCGTTGTATGCTGTGGGATAAGGTTGTGATCATAGACAAAGAACACCATTGGAAAATTCGTAAACTTAAGGAATCAACACATATGCTAGACCACAAGAATCTCCTGAGCTGACCAAGCATAGAAATGAATACAATATGGGAACCAGTAATAAGGAGTGCCAGAGAAAAGCAATAACAGCAACAAAAATTGCAATATGAGCTCTGGTAACAATATGATTATAACGGCAAACATTGCAATATGAGCACTGGTAATAAAAAAAATAATTGCTGAAGACATTAGGTTCATGATACCCAGAATTTCATACACAGATGTCGTCAAGGACACATGGCACAGTGGATAAAGAACAGTCTACCCCAGTGAGCGAAATAAAGGGTTCAGTTCCACATTCCAGCCACCTGAAGAAGGCCAGAGCATACAACGGCCAAAACGTTGTAATAAATATGGCGACAAAGATGAGAACAATAGTCCGAATAATGTAAATAGTGTAGTTATTTTTTAATAAAAATATATAAATATATATTTTCTTACGAATAAAAAATATTTATTTGTGTTTTTATTACGAATCTCAAGCAATGCGTTTTTTTATGGAGGGAACAAAATCATAATTTACACCGGTTCATGAATTTTCTTTGTTTCTATTTTGTCATCATTTTGCAATATGTCGATGTTTGAGATTGAAAAAGGTAAGTAGTAAAAATTATTAATTAATAATATTGAATATAAAAAAATTATTATTATTAAATGAGGAAACAATGCTGAGGTTTTTTTTTTTTTAATAATTTTTTTCGTCTTTAAAACTGTAAATGAAATGTAGTAAGTTAGAAGACATTTTTGGGGGTGTACTGTGTACACATTATTCTCATGAAAAATAATATATGGACTTTTTTTAAATTACAATTCACTTTTATTTTACATCTTATAAACTTTATAAATGATAAGAAGATGTAAAATATTTACATTCATTTAGGTAATTCTCCGGTTTGGCTAAAAAATAAAAGGACATTATAGCATGATAAATACGGCCTTAAATTTGATGAAAACGAAATTTTATCGTCTAAATGTTTATGTAATTATTAAGAGGAAAGACCAAAGTATTTTTTAATTATTTTAAAAAAAATTTTGCATCCTTTTTAGAACATTCAAACTTTTTATTAAAAAATCATTTTTCTCTTTAAAAAATGTCATTACTAAAAAATAAAACATTGCAAATTTTAGCGCCTTTTTTTTTCTCCAGACGTTAATTTGTAAAATCTTGCAAAAATTAAAAAAAATTGTCAGATTTTAATGAAACTTTCGGAAACTATTGTTTGAAATATGTATTTTCTTTTCTTTTTTTTTCAAAGTCATAGTTAAACGTATTTTTTTTTTTTTTTGCATCTGTTTTAACTACCCCCCATAAACTAATATTATGAAAATTCTAGAAATTTAATGCTGAATATTTCATTATAGCTTTTGAGAATTTAATCAAGTTTAAAAAAAAAATGTTACAGAAAATCAACTCTTTTTTCTTTTTTGTCAATTGTAACATAAAACCCTATAAAACAAAGATGTTATTTAATTTCAAAAGCTTTTAGATGCTTTTATGAATAAGGACAATATTGTCTCTAAAGACAAATTTTTTTTTTCAATGGAAATTGAATTTTTTTAACAATTGTTTGGTATTTCTTATGAATGAAGGATTCATTCATCTCTAGATTGGATTTTTTTCAATAAACAAAGCTCCACTGTGTTTTGAAATACAAAGTTTGTTTTTTTTTCTTTAGTTGTGAGACAGAAATTTATTTATTTATTTTTTTTTTTTACCATAGTTCAAGGTTGCCAGATTGGCTTTTTCAACGTCAGCCCATCAAAAGGAAGAAATTTCTCTTTCATAATTCTAACTGTTTTTTTTCCTGGTCTTTCACATGTTAAACCCTCTTCTTCAATGATTAAAAGTTAATATTAAGTTATTTAAATGAATAAAAAAAAAGTCTTTTTCCTACCTATCACCCCTAGTAACAGAACAGTCTACATCTTACGCCTACGTACGGAAAACTTCAACCAATAAAAATCGTACTAGGCGAATCAACCAATCTCATTGGTTAATGACACAATAATCTGAAAGTTCACGTGCAAAATCGAAATTGCGCCAAAACTTTCAGAACATAAAAGGAAACGCCAACTGTCCCAAGCAGTCAGAGATGAACACCCACAGAGAAATTACCAACATACTCCACGTCACTCGAAATCACGATTTTACCGAGCAAAGGTACATCAACGCTGACTCACTTGCAATTTAAACTCAACCAACTCTGTGGACATCGAATCACAAACCTTGCTTATCCAAAGTGAATTATATTTAATACCTATTAAGTGAAAATCAACGTGCGAACGATTAAAAAAAATAATACAGTCAAAGATAGATCACTCCGTAAGAACTACTACCAAAAAGACACTTAATATTGACAATTTTAATATCAACACAAATCTAAAAAGACTGTAAATGAACAAATAAATACTAAGAGAGACATACTGAAACATAAAATATCCCACACACTTTGCCATAATGACATATACCAAATATCCTGCTTGTATATTGTTTTGAATTGTATATAAATGTTTTATTGGTTTCAAAATTGAATATGTCTTGTTCTTAATTGTATTTGAAATTCGTTTATTTATTTGTTTGTGGATGCAGAAAGTCATGCAACCTACACAAATTCCTTCTGATTCTCTCAAGTATAATTAATAAACTCTGCCCATCCCCAACATCCATGTACTGAAAAAAACGAGTAATTAATAAATAAATGATTATTAGTCTATCATTAGATTTAAGTTCACTAAAAAAAAATGAAAAGAAAAAGAAACTAAAAAAACTTTTCAATTAAAAAATTTAAATTTAATGAAATTTATCTAAAACATTAAAGTATTAAAATTCTAAAAAGGAAAAAAAAAATTATTTTCCAGTGACTTAGACTTGTTTAGATAGAATTGCTATCTAAATAAATTAAATTTTCGAATTTACAACTAAAAAAAAATCACTATATTGAAAGAAATAAAGTAGTTTAATTATAAAACTCAAGGGTTTTTGTTAGGGGCCATGTCTGGCACTGATATGTCAGCATTGGTAGGAAAATGGTGTTAATGAGATTTGCCTTGGTGCTCAAGGAAATGCTAGGATGTTTTAGAAGAGGGACAAGTTGGTAACTGACTGCGTTGGCTTTCAGACATCTGGTTTCAATCTCTCTGTCTAGTTTGCTGTTTTCGGTAAATATGCTGCCCAGATATTTGAATCCATTGGTTTGCTTTAGCTGAATCCCATTGATGTTAATGTCCAGTTTTTCTGGACTCTTTCTGATGATCATGAGCCATGTCTTACTGACATTGATCTTCACATCATTTTTTTTTTTGTAAATTGAGTTGGTCAGTGTGTTCCTGAAGCTAGATCCTGTTGTTGTTCATCATTGCCTGGTCATTGGCAAACATTTCATTGAGTGCCTCAGGATCTGGATTGGCCTCTGTTGTAATCTGGTCCATGTAGAACATGAACAATAGAGGAGAGAGATCACAGTCTTGCCTAATCCCAAATGTTACTGGTAACCAGTCAGACGTGGAAACACATCAAAAGACAGAGGATCAAGTGGTTCAGATACCTCACCTGTATGCCTATCAACCAACCAACTTGACGAGCATACACACTCAGCTACTCTGGCTGGAGAGCGAGAGGCAGGCCAAGATGCTGGAGTGACTCAGTGGCAGACACTCAGAGCCCACGAGATATCTCTCCTCTAGGCCAATCACCTTGCTGTTGACAGACTACCGTGACTCCCCACAATACAGCAAAAGGAAAAACTAAAACTAACATTATAAAACATCTAAAATCCTACTATATATTAATAAATTTGCATTATTTATTCTTTGTTACTTGGATTGTCTTTAAAAAAAGTATTAACAGTATTAAAATGCTTATACTAAAGAAAAAACGATTCTTTGTCCATTATGTTTTATTTGCTTCTAGTACACAGGTCATGGTTTTCATAAGAAAAACTGGAAAAAAACCATTTTAAATAATTTAAATGTCTTTGTAGATAAAGTTAGTTTTAAACTAAAAATGTCTTTTGAACATAAATTTTGGTTCTATAAGGTGTTCCAATAACTTGGACTGATTTTAAATGTGAATTAAGTTTAAGCGTCTAATGACTTTTTTCTTTTTCTTTCAGATTTAACAACTTTTCTGTTGAATCTGAAAGAAAATAATGTTTTATTAAATTTTATAGGAGCAATTTTCCAAAACCTTTTTTTTGAGTTTTATTAAATTTTTTTTGGTAAGATGTGGAGTGAACTTTCCATATGTTCCCATTTGATATTGCATAAATTTTTTATTGAAATAATATCTTCTTTTGTAAAAATTTGGATGAACACCCCTTCCAAATTAAAAATGTATTGCTGATAATTTCAATATTATTGCTGATAATTAAAATGTATTGCTGATAATTTCAAAATATAATATAATTTTTTAATTACCCAGTAATCTGTAAAATATAAGACAATGTTCAGTAATCCAATATTTTAGTGAATTTTAGGTGTTTTGAATTCATAGTCTTACAAAGACGCTTGATGAGGAAATGTAACATTACCAATAAAGTTTAAATTTACTATAGTTACAGCTCTTATTTTTTGATAATGTTGTGTATGGACATCCATAAAAAATCAATACTTTTATAGACACGCACAAAAATTCAGAATTCCTTTTAATATACTGGGAATGTCACTGAATTGTGGTAAGCTTTTCATTTATGATTAATAAATATAGGTTTTTACTTAAAAACAATATCACCTATCTTGGACAAATTAATACAGAATTTTAAAAGATTTAAAACTATAGAAATGAAAACAATTCTTGTAAAATCCATTATTCATTCAAAAAATTAATTTCCCTTAAGACAATAGTGGCCATAATATAAAAGCAAGATAATAATCTTTCGTGGAGAGCTGACTTGATCTGATTACAATAATTAATTCTATAATGAAAGGGCCATTCAGATTTTCCCACATATTGTTTCTGGCCTAATGTGTATTCTAATAGGTAAATTATGTTATGACTTCTACAGTTAGAGTTGTGGTAGATTTTTAAAGTAGATTTAGTGACTGAGCTAATGAACAAATTGGTGTGTCTAATGTGGTTACAACATAAGCTCCTTTTGTTGTTACATGGTTGGGAAAATCCTGTTGTTTTTATTTTTGGTCTATTATGGGTTACCTTATCATTTGAAATTTGGTTACTATCTATAATTTCCTTAATGTTCTTAAGTCTACAATATGCTAGAAGCCCGGCTTCCTCAAACAAAAATATATATATATATATATATATATATATATACAATATCTCAGTGCAGTCACTTTAAAATTTGGCTCCTTTGGGTTTTCTTTTTTTTAATTTAAAAAATCTAAACTAATTTGATACTTCACAATATCAGTTGTAAGTTTATGAAAAAAACTTAATAATTCCACTATCTGGAATCAGAATGAAATTGAAAGCTTGTATGTCACATTTTTGTTTCCTTTGTGTAATTAGCTGATTTAAATTAGTTTTTATTTTGATTCAGAGAAGATTTTTGACAAAATTTAAATTTTCCAAGGACTTGTGCTTATAACTAATGTAAACATTAAGCACTACAAAAATGAATTTGTCAAAATGTTATTAAAAAACATTTTCTAAAGAAACATTTTTAAAGTAAGTCCTAAAACTTTAATTAAATACTGACTATTATCTTATTTTTGGAAGAATTTCCAAATCAATTATTCTCTGCCTTGTGTCCCCCTTCCACACTGATATCCTTATGAATTTTTCTACCCCAACCCAACTTCTTATATAGGCCCCAGATGAGTTCCAATTGTAACTTCCTTTATAATTTGAAAATCATGTCAGAAACTGTCCCTGTCCTGGGTATGACTAAATTGCATCCGCATCCTTGGTAAGATGATAAATTACGTCCAACAGCAAGGCCTCTGATCAGTGGGTTTTGAGAAGTGTGGAACCACCTCTTAATTGCTGGTGTTCCCAGGTTCACCCTGCTCCGGGGTGGTAGCACCTATTAGGGTCCCAGCTATGGGCAAATAGTTAACACTTAGATTACATCCGCGTCCTGGGTAAGACGATAAACTACATCCGCGTCCTGGGTAAGACAATAAACAGCAAGGCCTCTGATAATACATTTTTGAAAAAAAAATAATGTTGCCAGTCCAACGTTTTTGAAAAAATAATATTACCAGCTACACGTTTTTGAAAAAATATTACCATCTATACATTTTTGAGAAAAAAATATTAACAGAAATGGATTTTTGACAAAACAAAAATATTACCAGAAAAAAAAAGTTGTCAGCATTAAATGACCCATTGAAGTGTTGATATGCTGTAAAACAAACCAAACCAAAAACCACCAGCTTTATTTCAGATCTTTTCTGAGCCATTCTATTTTTAGAATGTTTAAAGAACAATTGTTTCACATCAATTTTATTACTTAATTTTTTTTACTAAACTTCTGGCATTAATTATTTTAAACTCTTTTCTTAAAAGCTTGTGTAATAAAAAAACCTTGTCTATTATGATATTTACTTTTTAATCTTTACTTTTTTCTTAATCATTTATTTAATTTACATTTATTTCATCTAAAATTTTTATATTCATCCCGGAAGAGAAAAAAACAATAAACAATTTTAGTTTATTGTATTATTTTATTATTTTATATTCACATTTTAATTATTTTACATTATTTTCTGAAAAAAAGCATGCAACAAATTCATACAGAATTTGAAAAGATTTAAACGTTTATAATCTTAAATTAAAACTTAAAAAATTAAAAATTATTCTAAAAATGAATTAATCAATGTAAAATATCTTTTTCTTGAGAGAATAATGTCCATAATGTATTTTATGCATAAAATGGATTAAAATTTTTATTGCATTTTCTTTAAGCATTCATTGCAGATTTTCTGTAATTGAGGCTTCTGTTCTACCAAAATAATTTGATTAGTTAAATTTCCCAAGGACTTCTGCTTATAACTAAGTGCTACAAAAATGAATATCTCAAAATATTTTTAAAAAAGATTTTCTCAAAAACAGAAACATTTTTAAAGTAAAAATTTAAATTAAGTCATGAACATTTAATTAAATTCTATTATCTTATTTTTGCAAGAATTTCCAAATTAATGTGATTTTCATTACAAAAAGACATTCAAATTTCCTATGCTAATTTATGATTACCTGTTGACACACACACACACACACACACACACACACACACAAAAATTAACCAAAATTTACAAGGTTCTAAAAAGGTTTAAAAAAAATATTATTTAATAATCAAAAATCCTTTGGTCTTTCCTCTTAACAATAATATAAATATTTTGATGTAAAATTGTCTTCGGCATTTTTTCATTATGTATGCTCATTTTTTAGCAAATATATCTGTTTAAAAATAAATTAACTTTAACATTATATAACAAATAGTTTAAGAATATAATTTTATTTATTTTTTTATTATAATTTTTCCTTCTCTAGGCTTTTGTGAAACTTGATAGAATGAGGACTAATCTCCTTTTCTGTTTGGCAACAACCCTGGAATCAAAATGTGTGACCATTGAACTCTTTTTTTATGACTCATGTATTTAAACTGAATATATTTTCTAATAAATGTCATATTTTAAATGGACTAA
Organism: Acanthosepion pharaonis; assembly: GCA_903632075.3. Taxonomy (NCBI): domain Eukaryota; kingdom Metazoa; phylum Mollusca; class Cephalopoda; order Sepiida; family Sepiidae; genus Acanthosepion; species Acanthosepion pharaonis. Next base: position 1,744,095 of record CAHIKZ030003584.1, on the reverse strand, counting down.
CAATTTAGATTTTAAATTTTATATCTTGCCATCAGCAAAGTGATGGGGTACGAAGCACGTAATTGTTGAAATAAACTTCTTTAACATCTGTCTATATTTCTGAGATGAGGTATTATGTACTCTATTTACATTATTCAGACTATTGTCCTCATCTTTGTTGCCATATTTATTACAATGTTTCAGCCATTGTACACTCCGGCCTTCTTCAGTATCTGTCTATATTTCTGAGATTAGGTATTATGTACACTATTTACATTATTCGGATTATTGTTCTCATCTTTGTTGCCATATCTATTACAATGTTTCGTCCGTTGTACACCCCCGGCCTTCTTCAGCCATTTTTAATGGATGTCAGTTATCAGTTATCTCCTGTTAATTCCCCTCAAGGACACATGGCACAGTGGATAAAGGTGTTGGTTAGATCCAATGACAGGACCTAAGCAGTGTGAGTTCAATACCCGGTTAAGGCAGTGGAGAACTTGCGGAGGGGAATTAACAGGAGATAACTGACATCCATTAAACATGGCACATGGAACTAGAACAGTCTACCCCAGTGAGTGAAATAAAAGGTTCAGTTTGACATTCCAACCACCTGAAGAAGGCCGGAGCATACAATGGCCGAAATCTTGTAATAAATATGGCGACAAAGATGAGGACAATAGTCTGAATAATGTAAATAATGAACTTCTTTAACATCTACATTATCAGCATGAACTTGTTTTTCTTACATATATTTTGACAATGGATAATATTTTGTTGTTCGTTTGATTTGAAAACCATTGTCAATTATAGAATATTCACAAATTCTGATATGGTTTTATTCTCTTGTAAATTATTTTTTCAATTCTAAACTTATAAAACAAGTGTTCAGGTTATAGAATGCTACTGTAATCTACTTTATATATTACTGTTACTAATTTCAGTCAAAAACATTATTGCCATTATCTAAGTTGGTTCACTGTCTCCCTAGAGAATTTTTCTCTACTGAATCTATCTCTAAGTATACCATTCGTTCATGCATACAGTAGTGTTCCTGATATGTATCTAGAGATCCTTGCTAAAATCCAAAGAAGTATCAGCAATATTATTGGTTCTGATCTGACATCCCAACATTAGTCACTTTCCCACCACCAGAAAGTTGCCTTCCTCTGCCTTTTCTATAAATGCTTTCATGGCAACTTTTTGGATGAGCTCTTCACCATGGTACCTAGACATTGTTAATTTGAACATAGACTGGAAATGCCATCTCACCAATTTACAGTTGAGTTGGCTAGATGTAACTGTAAAGTCTATGCTAACAGTTTCTTTTCACACGCTTCCCGCTTGTGGAACTCCCTTCCAGCACCATGTTTTCCAACCAACTTTAATCTTCAAAAATTTAGATACAATGTCAATCACTATCTGCTATCTTTCTGATTCTTCTTTTGTTCTTTAGTGAAGTTTCTGTTTTCTAATTCTTCCACTCCCAGTAACCCCTTGTGTTTAGTGGCTTTACTGCCTTGCTTGGGGTGAAATCTATTAAAAAAACAAATCTATATGATAGATACGTATGTACCTAAGCAATTGGGTGTAGGGGTCATATATTATTTGTCATACAATTTTAAAAATTACTATTTCTTTTTTTTTTTTTTTTTTTCACAGATCTTCCAAGCTGAGAAAAGGATTTCTGTATGAAAATCACGTCTTCATATGAATTTGAACGGATACCAGAAATCATGGAAAAATTCATACAAAATGAGGACAACACTGATAAACCTTCAGTGTTTAAAAGTTCACAATTAAAAAAAAAATTGCAAACACCCACTGTAGAAAAGCCATATTCTTGTGAAGTGTGCGATTCCTCTTTTCCAAGGAAATCACATTTAGTTCGACATATGCAGACACACTCCTTGGAGAAACCATATTCTTGTGATGTGTGTGGATCTTCCTTCTCATGGAAATCAGTTTTGGTTCGACATCTGCAAAAACACACAGGTGAGAAACCATATTCATGTGAACTGTGTAAATCATCTTTTTTACAGAAGTCGAATTTGGTTAGACATGTGCGAACGCACACTGGAGAGAAACCATATTCATGTGAACTGTGTACTGCATCCTTTTCACAGCAGTCAAATTTAGTTGAACATGTACAAATACATACAGGCAAGAAACCACATTCTTGCAAGATTTGTGGCTCTTCCTTTGCACAGAGGTCATATCTGGTACAGCATATGCGAACACATAGTAAAGAGAAACCATTTTCATGTGAAGTGTGTGGATCTGCTTTTTCAAGAAAATCACATTTAGTGCAACATGTACGGACACACACTGGAGAAAAACCATATTCTTGTGAACTGTGTGGATCTTTGTTTTCGATAAAGTGCCATTTGGTGCGGCATATGCGGACACACACTGAAGAAAAACCATATTCATGTGAACTATGTGCATCCTCCTTTTCACAGAATTCACATTTGGTACGGCATTTGCAAACTCACACTGGACATAAACCATATAGCTGTAATGAATGTGGATCGAGATTTACTGCCTCTTCAAGTTTGAAAAAGCATATGCAAGGACATGCTGCAAAATAGACATATAAATAATTAATGACTATATTTTACACATGGTTTTCATTTTAAATTCTTGTTTCCAAGAAACTGTACTTTATGTCGAAACAATAATTGCGAATAAATTATCTAAATGACGCAAAAATGAAAACAATGCTGACGTCTCGTTTTAACAGTTATATTTACCAAAATTACACAAAAATATCTTGAAATAGTAAAGAGTAAATTTATTTAATAAAATCGCGATTGGCTTCAACCACTACCTCCAGAATCTCCTACAACTCTTTTGGACAGTCTCCTTGTTTAATTTGGTGAATGGTGCCATAATCCTTGCCTTAAGTTCGTCTTTGATGTTTACAAGAAGTTTTGTCGATCGCTCACTCAACTGCATCTAACACATAATAATCAAGGGGGTTGCAATCTGAGAAGTTAAGTGGCCTGATGTAAGAGGTGATGGGGTCATAGAAATTCTTTGAAAGTCATGACTGGATTCTCTTGCATGCATAGCATGGTGCAGAGACCTGTTGCCAGACATAGTGTCTTCCAGCAGCCACCCTTTTGACCCAGGGCAGTACTACTTCCTCAAGACATTTGATGTAGGCCACCATGTTGTGCCTGAGGGTCTGCAGGAAGAGGAATAACATTGTCATCACTAGTGATCATTCCAAATACCTTAATAATCACCATTAGACTCAGCCAACTCTTTCTGAATCCTAAGTACTGTCCTCAAATTGACACCGAAACACTCTGAAATGTTTGTATTGGAGCTTCTGGCATGAATGCCAAGCAGTACAGAATGCCATTTCCAAATTTCTGGCAAAGTGAATGATGTCATGGTGTCCAACTGACCCTACTATACTGTGAAGGTGACAAAATGAAAAACAACATGCATGCATGAAATTAAAAAAAAATGGCGACCATTTTCCCATTGAATAAGTATAAGTTACAAATTTTTATTTCAATTCTCAATTTGTAAGTGAACAGAGACTTGATATGGGTCACATTTTTTAAATGTTTCAGAAATCATTTAAAAGCTACAGGTTATATAAGAACAGTCAGTAAATATGTACTTTCTGCCAGCACCAGCAATAAGATATAGTGTCAAAGGGGCAATTTTCCCATGAAACTGCTCTTATTTTAACTACCTTTGCTCCTCGGCAACATTTATTATTTTAAAAGGCAATGATTAGAACTGTAATTAAATGTAAACACAAGATGAAAGGGAATATGTACAACAAAAATATTAAATTAGATATTAGATTGTTTATTTATAAGAATAATTTTATATTACAACATGCTAAAAAAATTATACAATTAGAACTAATGTAATGCAATATTCATCATTTATCAATTTACTAGCAGTAGAGCCCGGTATTGCCCAGGGATGTAACAGTAAGAGACAGATCAAGTATCAACCATCATAAAGTCTGAAAAATAAAATTGACAAAGATTATTGTTTAAGGTTGACAGACACGCATGTCTTAATTTTTTTTTTTTGTTTTTATACAAATTGGTCAAACCCAAACTCAAACAAAAACATTGTTTTCAATTGTTATGAGTCTACCAATTGAATAGAATTTTATTATAAACAATTGTCTTGTAAATGGAATTTTTAAAGCATTCTGAATGTAAAAATAAAGAAAAAAGTGTGCAAGACAATAAGAAACACTACCTGCCAAAAAAAGAAGTGAAGTTTTGTTGAAATCGGTTGAAAAATGTAAGAAATCCAATCCCATATATAAACGAACACACACACACAAACAACCTGGGTTTTATAATAAGTATAACTCAATGAGTTGTTCCCCTTTCATTCTCGTGACAGCGATGCCTCTTAATTGCATTTTCAAATTGATTTCGTGCAAAAACAATTGTTTTTCCAATTTTTGGCGCTGTCAGAACCACCAAAAGGTAATTTTACGTAATCCTGTGAAGTTTTGTTGAAATCGGTTGAAAAATGTAAGAAATCCGATCCAATATATAAACGTACAGACACACACACACAACCTGGGTTTTATAATAAGTATGATAAATTTTTTATTCATAAATTTAGAAACATTTACAAAATTATTAAAATATGTGAACCTCTTCTTCTCCCCCCAGCTATGTGTAAATAGCAAGACTGACCGGGTTCTCAGCGAGCTGAGTTCAAATCAAAAATATTAATCACTATTTATTTATAAAAATAATTTTATATTTACAACATTCTAAAAAAAACCTTATACAATCAGAATTAATTATTATCCTTCTTATTTACCATTTTATAAAATTCAGATCGATTTGCAATTAGCCAATGTTTTGCCAATGAATCCAATAAATAATCAAATAAAATATCTAGTGTTCAGTATTTTTGTTATCAATTCTCAAGAACAAAGAAAATATATAAATTCCCTTTCATATATTTAGATTTTCTTACAATTCTAATCATCACCTTTTAAAACAATCAACATTGTCAAAGATACTCTCATGGAATATTTTTCGTGAGACTTGTTTTTCAACAGACTCCTTTTGCACACATTTAGTGTTGCAGTTTTGGATCAAGTTTGGGTTATTTAATGCCAACAAAAGATTTTCTTTTTTGGTTTATTTTGATATTTTTTTTTTTTTACTCAATGTCTTTTAATGCCAACAAGTTTATTTTGGTGTTTTTTTCAAATCATATAGAATTGCAATATCAATCTCAAAAGGATGGTTTTCCTTTGATTTAATGCCAACAAAAATCGGATTTTTTTAATAAAACCTAAAAATATGGTGAAAATTTTAGTTTTTTTTTCTTGTAATTTTTTATTAAACACATTTTTTTTATTTACTAATCTTAATTTATTTATTTAATATCATTTATAAATTTATAGATGTGAACAAAAAGTTTATTTTTTTATAAAGTTTGAATCAATTGACAATTAGCTGATGTTTTGCCAACCATTTAAATAATATATAAATATAAATAGAGTTTATTATTTTTGTTGTAAATTCTCAAGAACTAAGAAAATGTATGAATTCACTTTCATATGTTTAGGTTTTATTACAATTCTAATCATCACATTTTAAAACAATCAACATTGTCAAAGATACTCTCATGGAATATGACATTCATTGTTTTTCAACATACACCCCCTTGTTTGGTTTGTTTTTATGGCATATCAATCTCAAAGGGTTATTTAATGCCAACAAAAGATTTTTTTGGTTTAGTTTGTTTTTTTTTTTTTTTTTTGTTTTTTTTTACATTTTAAATGCCATCAATTTTTGTAAAGTTTTTCACATTCGGAAGGCTGGTAACATCTTCCTTGAATTAGTTTTGTACTACACATTCATTAACAGGTTTGGTTTGTTTTATGGCATATCAAAAGCCTCAATGGATCATTTAATGCCATCAAGATTTTTATTGCTGGTAATATTCTTTCCAAAAATGTATTCCTGGTAATATTTTTTTTTTTCTTCAAAAATCAGTTGTTGGTAATAATGTATTGCCGGTGATGGTTGGCTTGTGATATACGGATGTTTTGAACCCATACTCTGAAGAAGTACATCCAGGAAGGTGAGATGATTATTATTTTTTTCTTCCATCATGAATTGGATTGAAGGTCTTACAAAGTTCATATGGTCCAAAAGTATTTGTACAGCTTCCTGGTATGACCAGAGGAAGGTCAGAGGACACAATGGCCAAAATGCTGTGATAAGAACAGCAAATATGAGGACAATAGTCCAAATATAAATAGTGTAAATAATATCTCCTTATTGTAAAAATTCAGAAAATATTTTATTTATTAAATTATTTATAAAATTTTTATATTTACAACATTCTAAAAACTCATACAATAAAACTAATGCAATGCAATATTTATCATTTACCAATTTATAAAGAAATAAATATGAAAAGAATTTAGAGAATTTATATTTTAAATAAAAAATAAGAATGGGGAAACTATTCTGTAAATAGCAGTTAAATTTTATTACTTATTTTTGGATGAAAATATAGTTAAATTATTAATAATGTTTATCAAGAAGTAATTACTCTTTTGTAACTTTAGAAGTTGATTTCTTGTACAAAAATTATAAAAAAAAACACTTAATAATAGTCAAGTTGTAAAAAAAGAATCAGATATTGAGTTTATACAATTTGCAGTAAAAGATGATTGAGTTTCTTTTACATGGAAATTATGGCAAACATGGATAAATGTATTCACAAAAAAATGGTTTTTCTCATAACATTGCTTTTTTGACTAACTTCACTCTTCAGCAATGTTTATTGTTTTCAAAAGCGATGCTTAGAATTGGCATAAAATTTAAATGTATGTGTAAAGTGAATTTAAACATTTTCTTTTGTTCTTGAGAATTTAAAAATTATTTATATGTCATAAAACAAACCAAACCAATCAACTTTCACTTTCTACAGCTTTTTTTGTCCTGTTCCAAACTTATAATTTAACTCTTTCTTTTCCATTTACCAGCATAACATAGTGACTTAATCTATGGAAATTTATGTACAAGAATTGTTTTATATTTACAAAAGTCTAATAGCTAATACAATTAAAACTAATGCAATGCAGTATTTATTATTTACCAATTTATAAATAAATATGAAAACTATTTATAAACATTTACTAAATTATTAAAATATGTAAACCAAGAAGAAGGAAATCCTTAATATTCAGTATTTTAAAAAATTTGTATCAATTGACAATTAGCTGATGTTTTGCCAACCATTTAAATAATATATAAGTAATAAATAAATAATGTTTATTATTTTTGTTGTAAATTCTCAAGAACAAAGAAAAAGTATAAATTCACTTTCATATATTTAAGTTTTATTCTAATTCTAACCATCACTTTTTTGGTGTCTTGGGAAAAACCATCTTAATGGCGCTCTGTCTTACTGCAAGCAGGAAGGTACATGTTTGCTGAACAGCTGTGGTCAAGAATTGTAACCGCACATGAAAAAAAAGAAATGTTGTATCTGATCCCATTCCAGTTCAACATTAGTGACTCTCAACTCCTCATTCAACATACTGTCCAGTTTACACTCCGTGGTTTTAGATAAATCATGTAAAAAATTAAAATTCTTTGATTGGTTGTTTCATGGCATATTAACCTCAGTGGGTTATTTAATGCCAACAAAATTTTTGAAATAGATTCATAGCGATAGTTTGGTAAAAAAGGTGTGTATGTATACATGCATATTTGAACCATTTTTCAATTACTCATATTTTTTAGTACAATCCAACTTCTGTTAGGAAATTTACAATCTTGGATGGTTTTATTTTTGTAAAAAGTTTTTTAAATTTCTCACATGGTAGATAATAATTTTTCCTTCAAAAATTATTGTTGGTAATTTTTTTTTTTTTTTGTTACAAAGTATTTCTGGTATTAAAACCTATTTTTATACAAGATCGGGTGTTAACTATTTGCCCATAGCTGGGACCCTAACAGGTGCTACCACCCCAGGTCAGGGCGGACCTGGGAACACCAGCAATTAAGAGGTGGTTACATGCTCCTCAAAATCTCTTGATCAGAGGCCTTGCTGTTGGACGTAGTTTATGATCTTACCTAGGATGCGGATGTAGTTGATCGTCATATAATCCAACTGAAGAAGGCCAGAGTGCGTAATGGCTGAAACGTCATGAATAACTAGTGTAATTATTATCATACCCAGGATGGTAAAATTCTTTGAATTATATAAATTCTTAAAATATTGTGTTAGCTGAAGGATAAAATATAAGGTCAAAATCTCGGGGACACTCCAACTTTGGATCCAACGTCATTCTGGCAATTCTTGCATTGGCATTGATGCTAAGCAATATCATTTAGCATTATCCTAAAGGCATCATTTGATTCCCTGGAAGGAGCTCATTATACGGAACTCTTTTCCAAATATACAGAGCATCACATTCTTTGAATAGAGACTGGTACATTTCTAACTTTCGCCCCAGCCCCTCAACCTCTGGCATCTTACTCTTGGAGTTGAGGTGTCTACTTGGTCCTAACTGAACTTAAGTGAGTGGCCATAGGTCCCCTGAGCATCCGTAGATTATTCGACCAGTCCGTTGGTTTAATCCTGCCTCCTGCCCACATTGTGATTTGTTTGATCCAGAAAGCAGAAGTGATGTCCATCCATTCACGGTCGACTGAAGATGTAGACACGGCTGTGGAGTCTGTGCTAAGAAATTTAGAATGCAGTAAAAAAAAAAATTAACATCTGCAGAAAGCTGGACAAACAACGATTCATTGGTTGTATTTTTATTGTCTTTTATATAACAGAAAAGAAAAGTAAAGAAGAGAACTGGGTTACAGAAAAGAAAAGTAAAAAAAAAAACTCATACACTGGATTCTAGACACAGAGAGAGAGGGGGGGTATGTGATTATCTTGTTGTTAAATCGTCTCAGAATGATATATGACTCTTGCGATGGATTCCTGTGTGGGGCTTAAAGTTATAGTGGCATTCCTCCTCCCAACGCTCACCGAGGCCAATTCTCTCTTCAAGAATTTTTCCCCTGTCTGTCTTTTTCCACATTTACATAAAGTATCTGTATATTATAGTCCATTACAATTTGTTTAAAAAAAAAAAAAAAAAAAAAAAATATGATTTCTGTTATCTGGAAGCTACACATCAAAGTGATTGACACAACCAAGATGGTGCCCCAAATCTTATATAAAGCTGATTATTCTCAATGTCTCCATTTGATAAGTCAACTAGAATTGAAAAATAAAATTATACTAAATTTTCACAAAATCTTTGTTTCTGAAACACATGCTAATAGTGATTTTCCAAGCATAGATCAGATGTGGCACAAAGTCGAAAGTATGAAGCACCCAGTGAGGATCGAACTCACTACTCAGTCGCAATTGTTCTAGTGAGACAAACTTGCTAACCATTACATCACATCAAGGTGACCAACACATGCTAATATGACAAAAACTAAATACTTTTAACGTTATCCAATAAGAACCAGTGAGTAAACATTTTAGTTAACAGAGGTGCATATCATCTGACAGTGTTGAGAGCCATGGATCTACACTTGAAGTTTTGTTTTAGTTTATGTGAAGAACACGGCATCTGTTTTACCAATCAAGCAAGAATATAATGACACTTGTGTATCCTCTCCTTGACAGAGATTTTGTGATTAACAGTTTCCCTATGTAGCACACCCTCATGCTACTGGTGTTGTCCAAGGGCGAGTTCTTGGGGTCAATATTGCTGGTTTTGAATTCAGGGTTTTCCTTCAATGAACATCTTCAGTTTGCTGCTCTCTTCTAATCATTTTTACAACTTCCAACTTTAACTTTTTGCAAGATCGAAAGTTATTAAGTGTTTCTCTTTGTGAAGAAAAACAAAAGGAAAACTATTCTTTACCTACGTTTTTTCATCCTCTCATGGGCTTTATCAAGGCAAATGTAAGGATTTTGTTTTGCAACAACTATTTATAAGCAGAAGTAAAAAATATTAGGTTTCCAAAATTTTTAAATAAATCTTATAAATAACACTAGTCAAGACAATTTTTGGTACCAACGAACAAAATACGTTTTTTAGCTAATTTGATGGCACTGATTCCAAAAATGACCTTAGTTTTTCATGGTTAGCTAACATTTTTACTAAACTAAAATTGCTCATTTTTAGAAAAAAAAAGATCAATTTATGATCTTGTCTGATTGCAAAATTTAGTTAATAAACGCTGTAGAAACGCATCCATTTTCAGGTAGGCTGAGCAATTTATGACAGCCATCTCAAATAAACTATTTTTTTAAGAAAAGAAAATGTTTTTGAGTCAAAAATTTTAAAATAGAGGTACTGAAGTTTCCAATTTATCACCAAAATTCAAATTAACTGATAAGCTTTATCAGTAATATACTTTAGTAAACCTGATAATTAAGGCGATATAAAAAAAAAAAAAAAATGTAACCCTAAAATCTTCTGTTTGATATTCATAAATTTATCGCATCACTACAGAAAAAAACCAAGCACATTGAGAGCATTTTATTTTCACAGTTGGTAAGAAACTTCAACTAAAGGCATCCCAATTGAATGCACCTATTCCATTGTACATGATACTGCTGGAGTATCAAAAGGGACTTAAATAACATTGAACATGACAGACAATCAAGAAAGAGAAAATTTTTACCATAGTTCTTATATTCATGAAGGTTTTATTTCTGCTGTTAGTTTATTAAAAGATTTGATGAAAATCCTTGTTGGTCTTGGTATATTCAATCATGTTATTTTTAAAGACTTAGGGTCTGATTGTTATTGAAAAAAATAGTATTTTTCAATAAGCAAACTAATATTTGTTGGATTAAATATGAATTGAGAAGTTTCTACGATTTTACTTTGAGAGATATTGCCATCAGTCAATATCGTATATACAGAAGACAAATGAAAAAAAATGCTTTTTTCCCCCCAAAAAAATGAGGTATTTCTGCACAACAAAAATGGTACTAATCAATAAAAATTATGGTCATTTTCAGATTCAGCACCCTCAAATTATGTAAAAAAAGATGTTTGGTGCCTTGACACTATTTCAAATGTTTTTTTTTTTGTTGACCAATGTAATTATTAATGTAAATATCAAATATTCTTCAGGCTGTGAAAGTCAAGGTAAACTATGGAGGATGTTAAGTGATGTAATTTAATGTCTAATAAACAAAAGTGAGTAAATGTATTTTTTCTCTTCTTTAATCTAATTATTATTTTAGTTTGAGAAATTCATTTATGTATGTATTTATTTTAAACAATAAAATGTTTTTTTAATATTTTATGGCTTCGCATGGAGTAATTCTTTTAGGAAAGGAGATATTTGAAAAGATCTGTGGCACAGCTGCACACTCAAGAACTTTTCATCTGAGATAAGGTATATTCTTTTTTAATCTCTCTTACACACACATCTTATACATATAAGCCATTTGGGTACCCCTGGCATGGTGTGTTGGTTAACAAGCTTGTCTCACTAGAATAGTAAGTTCAATCCACACTGGGTGCCCCATACTTTGAAAATCACCATGCATATCAATCATTTCAAATTCACAACTCAACTAATAATTTGGTCCTTTGAAATGGACATTGCAGTTGCTATTTGTTTACATCTATGTTGACAACAAACATTCATTCCCACTGCACAGATGGTTGTCATCTCATAGCAAAATATCTCAACTTGTGTGAACGATTTCTGATGAGAGCCATACAGCCTCTAGATCCACAAAGAGTTGTACAGCATTCATCAAAGGAATGGTTGAAAAGTTTGTCTTCCTATACAGGGTGCTTCAAAAATCTATGTCACATTGTAAGAACTCTTCAGGGTGTTTCAATAGTCTGTCACATTGTAAGAACTCTTATATCATGAACTACAAAATGGTTGATTGAACTGGTACCATTTCAAAGCTAAGTTTTTTTCTGTTAATTTAACTTTGATTTATTTTGCACGGAAGTGCTAGAAGTTGGATTTGGTAGACTTGTTTTTAGAAATGATTCAGCCTTCCACATAAGTGCAAAGTTAACAAGCATAACATATGTATATGAAGAACTGAGAACTCTCATGTAACTTTTGAGCATGTACAAGATTCCCCTAAGCTAAACGTCTTCTGTGCCATGTTTAAAAAACGTGTTTATGGACCATTCTTCTTTGAAGAAACAGTCAATGGCGAAACATAACCTTGCAATGCTGTAAAACTGGTTGATGGAAAAATCTGCAAGGGAAACCACTTCTTAAAGTTAGACAGTATCTGAACACCACTCTGCCTGACATATAGGTCGGCTGTTCCAGACAGACTGTTCACATGTTCCTGCGATGACCACCTAGGTCTCCAGACCTCACCCCCATGTAACTTATTAAGTGCGATGTATTTTCCAACCTTGGGGCAAAGCTTGCTAATGCCTTTTTATTAGACTTACAAGATATGGATTTTCTTTGTCCAAGCCTTAACTTTAAAGGACATTATCAATGATAAGTCAAAAATAGGTACCGAAAAGGCTAGAGCAAAAGTAACCGAGCATCAAATGCATGTTCAGAACGATGAAAATATCGTCTGCATTGTTGTTAATTGCAGTGTTGATGAGAACAGCTTGCAATAAAAAAACAAAGATTACAAGCGGAAACGGCAAAAATGAAATTTGACCTTTACCATGCAGAAGGTGATAATTGTCGCTATAGAATTCTCTCCCTTTTCTACTCTAGGTGAAATATCAAATAAATATATATAAATGATAGCTACATTAAACAAAGGTTGAAATAATAATGCTATAATAATGTAGGCCAAAGTAGAGAGAAAAGGCTTTAAACGTTAGATAACAGCGATGGTAGCCTTGTGGGTAAGACAAAGAAGATGAGAAAACTAAGACCCATGTACTTGGGCTCATGCCTTTACTGTGAGGGCTCCAGTGATAACTAAGAGGATGTGGTCAAAGATGGGTGACCAATTTTAAAAAAGGGATGAAGAGAAGCAAAACAATGCAGTTTCTGCACTACTGTAACAGAACATGGTTAACAGTACAGAAAATGGAATTGGTAAATTAATTTCAAATTCCAGTTGCACTTTTTGAAAATCATTTGTTCTCTTCTGTTGGTACCTCATCCTTATGAATTTATATTAGACTGTCCAGTCTTAGCAGGCAAGCAGTCAAGGCATTAGAATTTAGAATAATTAAATTTGGAGGCCTGCCGACAGTGATGTCTGAGAGAAATGGTTGGAAGGAACGAGCCAGGAGAATCTAAGAAGAATTCTCGACCTGACATACATACATTATATATATATATATATATATATGTATGTATGTCAGTCGAGAATTTATATTAACATTAAAACAGCATAATTGCATATTAGGATTTTTGTTTGTTTTTCCGTATATTTTCTTCATACTGTCGGATCTATATCCATATATTTGCTTATATATATATATATATATATATATATATATATATATATATATATCTCCAAGTATATAATTGGTGTATATGGAATGAATTCTAATAACCAACAATTACTATTCTTAAAAGAGTGCTCAATACAAAGTAGAGCAATAAAAAACATCAACATCATCACTTGATAAGACACTGGGGGTGTTGAAATGAAATGGCTATTTTTGTAGTGATTTTATAACATATTTATGTTATAAATTTTTTTAAAATAAATAATTATATATATATATATATATATATATATATATATATATATATATATATATATTAGTTGTAACTGTAAATTCTATGCTAACAGTTTCTTTTCTCAATTGTGGGACTCCCTTCCACCTCCATGCTTTCCAGTCATCTTCAAAACGTTCAAAGAAAGGATTCTTCATACAGACATACAAATGTCAATACATTAAACAAACGTTGAAATAATAACACAATAATAAATTAGGCCAAAGTAGAAAGAAAAAATGTCTTTAAAAGTTAAATACTGGCGATGGTAGCCTTGGGGGTAAGACAAACAGAATGAGAAAACTAAGAACAACATGCTTGGGCTCATGCCTTTACTGTGAGGGTTCCAGATAGCTAAGAGGATGTGGTCAAAGAGAGGTGACCAATTTAAAAAATGGAAGAAGAGAAGCAAAACAAACCCTGCTTAACAGTACAGAACATTGAATTGGCAGATTAATTTCAAATTCCAGTTGCACTAATGCATTTTGGAAAATCATTTGTTCTCTTCTGTCGGTAAAATAATTTTCATTTCAAAATGGCAGCATTGTTATTTTTTGCGAATTTACCTGTTAAAAGTAATGGATATAAAAAAGAAAAACATCTATCTAGAACAAGACCCTCTGCAAACTAAAAGTTTATTGCTAGGTCAGCTGCTAAAAAAGTTGGTTCACGGTTTCATAAGAGACAATTTTTTCTCTCCAGAATCTATCTTACATATGTATAAATCTACCATTCATCCAGGCTTAGAATATGTCTGCCACATATCGTCCGGTGACCCTGCTATTTACATTGAGCTCCATTATGAAATCCAAAGAAGAATCAGCAATATTATTGGTCCTGACCTAGCATCTCAGCTTAAGTCACTTTCCAACCACCATAAAGTTGTCTCCACGTACCTTTTCTACAAATACTTTCATGGTAATTGGTTGGATGATCTCTTTGCTATGGTACCTTGTCCTTAGGAATTTATATTAGCGTGTCCGGTCTTAGCAGGCAATCAGTCTAGGCATTGAAATTTAGAATAATCAATCACTAATATACAACTTTTAGAATTTTTTTCCATCAAGGTTTTAGAGCTTATAAATCTAGTATATAATGTTTATTCTTTACCATGCAGCAGACGAAAATTGTTGCCATAGAATTATCTCCCTTTACTAATCTAGGCGCATTCTGTCACTTCAAGATGGTTGCTATAAATAAACACTTGTCAACTGTTATTTCTGGTATTTTAAGCTGGAAATCGCTTATTACTGCTTTGGAACAAAATTAAACTTTCATTTTCCAACATTTTGAATTCTTGTAGACTCTACAAGAGGTGCAACGCTACATTAATTTTTTTGCGATTTTTTTGTAAACAAAAATGGCTGCATCAATATCCAACAAAGTCTTTATTCAGGAGGCTTTCTTTGATAAGGACTCAGATTTTGAAGGCTTTGAGTGGATATTGACAGTGAAGTGGTTGAAGATGATGACCATGCTAGTGACATGGAGGAAATCAACAATGACCACTAGTGGCTACTATCATCCATGCCTGACTAATTTTATGGAAACTACTGGTGACTATCAATATATCTAATAGCCTTTCTGAAGGTGAATTATTTTGTCTAACTTTGTCAATGAGATAAATAAATAGAGGAAAGAAAGAGCAAAGTAATGCTGGTGTCTGTTTGTATGCAAACATGAGAAAACACATCAGTTCTTTGACGAAATGAAAGCCTTCTTGCACTCCCAGAACTATACAAGGAGTAAGAAAAGTTAAAGAAAGTATATTAAATTGTTAATGTATTTTTTATTTTGTCTGAATTTTTTGCTTTCAATGTCAAAACATGCATGCAAAACACATGCCTGACTATCAATATACCTGATCTATTTATAAATGATGAAATAACTTTGTCTATGAGAACATGTCAACAAGATAAATAAATATGCTAGTGAGGTGAAAGAAAGACCAAACAAAAGCTACTGTCTTCTTGTATGTGAACACAAGGAAACACATCACTTTTTTGATAAAATAAAAGCAGCCTTAGCAATTTTGCTTCATATTGAACCCCCAGAACTCCACAAGGAGTAATAAAAGTTAAAGTACATTGAATTATTTATGTATTTTTTAATGTATTTGTTTTTTATTTCACGTTTCAATATTTTATGTTTATAGCATCAAAACATAATGCACATTATTTGAACTATTGTCCTCATCTTTGTGCCATATTTATTACAACATTTCGGCCATTGTACGCACCGGCCTTCTTCAGGTGATTGGAATGTTGAACTGAACCCTTTATTTCACTCACTGGGGTAGACTGTTCTAGTTCCACATGACATGTTTTTAATGAATGTCAGTTATCAGTTATCTCCTGTTAATTCCCCTCTCCAAGTTCTCCACTGCCTTAACCGGGTATTGAACTCACACTGTTTGGGTCCTGTCACTGTATCTAACCAACGCCTTTATCCATGGTGCCATGTATCCTCAAATACAGTGTACATAATACCTCATCTCAGAAATATAGACAGATACAAAATGTAATGCATTACATCAAAATATTACTCATTCTTTTGTTAGTCTACAAAAATTAAAATCTATATGCACAATACAAAAAAGTTATAACAATTTTAAAACGGTAGATTTTTATGTTTTTGGATCCTCAAAAAAAAAAAAAAAAAAAATGCAAAGGTAGGGGAGACAACTCCAGAAAGAAATTAGCGTGGTAATGGTTAAGAAAACCAAAGGACTAGTGCACCTTTTGACTTTCACCAGAGATGGACACGGAAATATATCTCCCAGAGTTATTCCTAATGTTGGTACAACAGGTGTTCTAGTGGAGCATATTGCCGCTGTTTTAGAATTCACCAACATAAATTTCATTAAGGCAATTCTTGTGGACAAAGTGGTTTTGAGCTAAATTTTGTTACAGCTTTGGAGAAAAATACTTGAAAGAAAGTTGCACACCATTGGCTGTTCACTTCATCAAAATTTACTTCTATTTAGAAATGTTTTAAGTACAGAACTACAAGAAGCCCTACTACTTTTCTGGTCTTCTAGAGAAACTTTGCAGAAATGATTACCATGATTTGCCCCAGGTAGAATTTAATATTATCATTAGCTCTTGAGATAAATCTTTTCTTGCCTTTATGGTAAGATAGAATTTAAGCCTGCTCTTAGAATATTCAGCAGGGATTTCTTCAGGGAAAGTGTAACCCTAGAATTGTTGCCAGGAAAATTGGGTCTCTAAATCAATCAAACTTTAGCCATCATGTTAATGTGTTTATGGAACAGAAGTGCCTATCCTCCAGAACTCTATAATAAATTGTACAGCCTTATAAAATTTATGATCGAAATATATGCAGTTAGTTGGTATGAATTTAAATTCCATGACTGTATATCTTCAACATGATTCTGAGAATAAATCAACAGTTGACTGAAATACAGAATGCTGCAATAAAAAACATTTACAGAACAAAAATATTTTTTTTTTTTGGTTTCAGAAGTAGCAAGCCACCAGAGAAGAGATTTAGAAACATTACATTCACCTCTGAAGTGACACTTTGGCCAGTTTTCATTAACCTCTTATAAAATTTGTGTTTGTGAACATGTGCTCGCAAAAGGTTTTTTTTAATGAACTACATGAGGTCCTAATGAAAGGAATGACATTGAAGTTTCTAAATTTCCCTGCATATTTGCACAATGCGGAAAAAGCAGGTAAATTAATTGTTGAAGTTGCACAAACTGTATAGGAACAAGTACATTATTACTAAATCATTTTGACATCAAATAAGACCTTCATTTACTTCAAAGGGAAGTTATACTGAACAACTTAGCTATATTATGATGTAATATGTTAGTGCAGTAGTTTTAGTGATTTTTCAATAAACTGCAAATTTAAAACATTTTGTCTTATAATTTGTGCCCAGTTTGTCATGAAAACACTCCAACGAGTGCACATGATCACCTCGTCAGTGATGTTATGACTTGGGGTAATGACAAGTTTCAGGTCTTGTAACATCATACTTGTTTGCCCAAGAGACCCTACCAAAACAGTACTATTCCAGCAGGTGATCCTGAAGCAAAAAATCCACCAAACATGCAACAAATTAGACTCATTAAATAACTGCCACTGCTGATCTTGAAATTACAAGCGACCAATCATTTACAACTTACATCACTTCTTCCTCAGCCAAGACGATACAAAAAAAAGAATAGACAGCATGCTTGTCTTTTTTTTTTTTATCTTAGGTCCACCACACGGAAAGACACACATTCTCAAAGAACAGTTTGACATAACAGGTAAATAATGGCAAGAAAAGTTTAATTTCCTATGAAGCATTTCTAGAAAAAAAAAATTAAAAAAGAAAAAATATTGTACACATTTGTTGGTCATAGGAATTATGATCAGAAACGTTTCTTGCTTTCTTTTCTCACCACCACCATTTCTTTCCTTTTATACTCCTCCCCTCCAAAATAGGAAAAAAAACAAAAAAAACATATACATATATATATATATATATATATAAAAACATCAGGACGGTGTTGTTGAAAAGGTCAAAAAAAAAAAGAAAAAAAAAAGACCCTCCCCATAAACAGTGACTTTAGTCATCCCTCTACATTTCCCTTACAATATTATGGTGTTAAATCCTTTTATTTTTTTGTTTCTATTAATTATAGTCTAACAAATGGTGTAAGGTCCTATTCATCAATTAGCCTTTCTTTTTAGTGAATACAGTAAAATAAAATTGCATATTTTGCTTGTGGTGCTTCATAATTAGAATTCTGGTTTGGATATATTTTCCATTCAATGTATCTAATACAAAAGATATTACCATCTGTCTATATCTCTGAGATGAGGTATTATGATTACTTGAATTATTTACATTATTTGGACTGTTATCCTCATCTTCATTGAGATATTTACAACATTTCAGCTGTTGTGCACTCTGGCCATCTTCAGGTGATTGCAATTTCAAACTGAACTGTTTATTTTGTCCACAGGGTAGATAGTTCTAGTTCCACGTGCCATGCCTCTTCTGAATGTCTCAATTATTTCCCTTTAACTAAACTCTCCAAGTTTTGGTTCACCACAACTGTGGTCTAGTATTGAACTCACAACTCTTTGGGTCTAAGGCAGTATATATAAACCAACATCTAAAAAGCATTTTCGCAAATATTTGGATATATACATATTCTTTTAATCAATATCACCTCATTCAAGACAATAAAATCACTAAGACACAAGAGGTTACATGGTGTGGAAGAATTAAGAACAGAAATATTAACCCTAGAACACTAACCATCAATTAAAGTTAAACCACTACTAACCATGGGTATATCATACCCGATTTTGAAAATATCAAAAAAAAAAAATTAAATATAAATCTTTATTTGAAATATTTTACATGCAGGCACTTCAAACTTTGTACTTTGAGTTAAAATTAATAGGAACTGAAAAACATTTAGGTAAGAAAATCAGGTACTGAAAATTGTAGTTAAAAATAGGAAAATTTGTGGTAGGTAATATATATACCTATGGTTAGTATTCTAGGGTTAATAAAGTTCTGGAATAGAATTTAAATTGTATTGTGAAATTTGGAATGTATGGCAAATAAGAAGTGCATAATCCAAATATTTTAACTATTTCAAGCCTACACTTGATAGAAAATTTTATTTTACTCACCCAAATACATGACCCCGAAATCAACAACTTCTCCCCTATGTAGCTTATGGTCAGTCTATCGAAAATATGTCCTCTTCAATTTTCATAATATTTTTTGCCTAACATCTACAATACCTGCTCAAGTTCACCAAAAAATTCTGTGAGGGTTTTAAGTTTACTTTAAAAGATATGACCCTGCCAAGTTTAGAGTTTTTCCTACATAGGTACAAGACTTACGAGAATGGTTAGTGTTCTAGGGTTAATAACAAGCAGGAAGAAGAAAGAGTAGTGATTGACATAGCATTCAAATTGTTGAAGATTAAAATTGGCTTAAAAGCATAGAACCAAAAGGGAGTTCCACATGCAAGAACTATGAGAAAAGAAACTGTTACAACTGAATTTAGAGTTACATATAACCAGCTCAATGGTAAATTGGTTCATTGCCAGTCTAGGTACTATAGAGAAGACCATATATGAATAATTATCATTATCTGTATTGCTACCTCAGTGCTGTGGTACAGGCAAATGGAAAGTGGTTGAGCTCCTTTGTGCTGTCTCAGTTTTTCACAATTGTCTGATGTTAACTTTACTTTATGCTTTGCCATTGGAGCCCCTCTTTGTCAGCTAAGAGACAGGGAATGCATTCCAGCCCAATATGGAATTGCTATCCCTGGAGGAGACCCAGCCAGGGTTTCTGCATATGCTGATGATGTAGTGACATTGAGGTAGTGTTTATAGAAAAGGCTGAAGACATTAAGTTTATAATACAAAGAAATTCATAAAGAGATGAACTCAAGGACACATGGCACAGTGGATAAAGGCATTGGTTAGATCCAGTGACAAGACCCAAAGAGTGTGAGTTCAATACCCGGTTAAGGCAGTGGAGAACTTGGAGAGGGAATTAACAGGAGATAAGTGATATTAAAACATGGCACATGGAATGAGAACAGTCTAACAAATGTATAGCAAAACCTCATATCCATATATATATATGGATTATAATATTTTCACAAAACAGTAATCCAGATTATAAATTGTTATATTTCGAATTAAAATACAATTAGGGAAGTCATTTTTACCTTTGATATTGCCAAATGTTTTTCTAAAAACTTCTAAGTTAAATTCACATTTTGAACATTAAAGGGAACTTCTTTGGCTTCTCTAAATTATTTAAAGATAGAAGCAACTTTCCTACCATCATAAATAGATTTTAGGACTATATAATCCTTGCAGATATTGTAACTTCTTTGCTGAAAACTAATTGCAAGACACAAACCAATAAACTATGTTGACATCTAAAATTGAAGAATTTTGAAGTATATCGGGAGTAAAAAATTGAATCTACGTAGCCAAGTTGACAGCATTTCAGCAGGAAAATTATTCTAGCAGTAATTCTAAATGATTGGAGAGACCTCGGAGCAGCATCCACAAGAGAAGGATTAAAACTGGACTTTGTGTATCTTATGTGCTCTTTCTTGTAAATTGGAAAAAAAGAAGAAATATTTTGCCAGAGATGTAGATGAATGAACCATTACTTTCTCTCTTGTCAAAAAGGAAGGACCAAATATAAAATAAAGAATGTCTTTTTCTTTAACATGTGTTAGAAAAATCAAAATATTCCATAAGGTGGTTTTCTTGTAGTTTTATGAGCATAGTAAACTTTTAAAATCTTTTAAAAATTACATTTATATGTACTGGGATAAGTAAAATACATTTTTTTTTTTTTTGAGAATTTTTACCTGAAAACATGAAATTATATTGACTTACAGGATAAACTTTCAAAGAAAATTCTTTCCAATGATTTTATTTCAGGTAAATATATTACTTAGGTATCTCCATGATTTTTAATAACAATTTCGGACGTGCTAGGAGCAATTAAAAAATGTAGAAAAAATACCCCAAAATACTTTGATCTTTCCTCTTAATAAAAACATGAACAATTAGATGATAAAATTTTGTTTTCGTCAAGTTTTGAGCCTTTTTCATCATGCTATGCTCCTTTTTAGCAATCTCATGGAGTTACCTATATATTACTGTATATACCAAATGTATAGCAAAAACATGGATTATAATATTTTCACAAAGCAGTCATCCAGATTATAAATTGTTATATTTCAAATTAAAATACAATTTTAATTAGGGAGTAGTTTTTAACTTATTTTTCTAAAAGTTTCTACTTTAAATTCACATTCTGAAAAAGCTTCTCTAATGAAACACAGAAGCAACTTTACCACCACAGATTTTAGGACTATATAATCCCACACTAAAATTGACATTGGCCTCTAGATTCAGTAAAGTTTCATACAAGTGACTATAATAAACCACCTCAAAGCCTGTTCTAGATTTCTAGCAAAAACTCTTCAGCTTTTGTCATTTAACCATCTATTGACAAATTGAAGACATTTTAAATTGACTCAATCAAGAGTTAAATTGCTCATATATAGTCTTAGATTAGATTTTTATTCAATACTTTTTCAGATATTTTCTATTCCAGGTACAAACATGAAGCATTATGAATGCTTTCAAATGACTGGTCACTTATTTTACAAAAAGTTAATACACAAAAAGATGAAATACATGCTCCAAACAAACATTTCTTTCCAGTTTGACAATTATGCATATGAAACTTCAAACTTGACTTTAATGAAAATCAAGAGTCATACACTTCACATGAATACGGCTCCTCTCCAGGATGTGTTTGCATGTGCCTCTTCAAAGTAGAATTCTTGGAAACATATGATCCACATATTTTTTAAGTCAAAGATCTTCATTATCTATTTGCAAATATTCTCCCCGAACTTGAATTTCTTAGGAAAAGGTGATAAATGTACACAGGGAGAATATAACTCCACATTAGTTTGTATATGGAGATGCAAATGATGTTTCTGTGAAAAGCAAGTGCCACACACTTGACAAGAATATGGTTTCTCTCCAGTGTGTGTTCGGAAATGGACCACTAATGTTAACTTCAGTGCAAAAGATATTCCACAGACATCACAAGAATACGGCTTCTCATCAGTGTTTTATATATGTCCGTTCAAACTTGATTTCCATGAAAATGAAGAGTCACACATTTCACAGGAATATGGTTTATCACCAGCATGTATTTGCATGTGTTTCCTCAAATTTGGTTTAATTATAAAGGAAGAATCACACAATTCACAAGAATAAGGCTTTTCTTCAGTGTGTGTTCACATATATAGGTTCAAATGGGATTTCCACAAAAAGGAAGAGCCACACACCTCACAGGAAAATGGCTTTTCTCCAGTGTATGCTTATATATGTGGATGCAAATGTGTGTTCTGTGAAAACATAGAGCTACACATACACATATTCACAGGAATATGGTTTCTCCCCAGTATATATTAATATGTGCCTCCGCAGATTTGATTTATTTGTAAAAGAAGAACTACACACCTTAAAAGAATTTGGATTCTACCCAGTGTGAGTTTGTACATGTTGCTTCAAACTGAACTTCTGTGTAAAGGAAGTGCCACACTGGTCACATGAATATGGTTTATAACTAGAATGTATTTGCATGTGTTTTCTGAATATTGATCTAACTGTAAAGGAAGAACCACACACTTTACAATAATAGGGTTTCTCTCCAGTGTGTGTTCGCATATGTTGGATCAATTTTGAATTTACTGCAAAGGAAGTACCACATATCTCACAAGAATATGGTTTTTCTCCAGTGTGTATTCGCATATGCCGCTTCAAGTAATGCTTCTGTGAAAAGGAAGAGCTGCACACTTCACAAGAAAATGGCTTCTCCCCAGTATGTGCTCGCATATGTTGGATCAAACCTGAATTTACTGAAAAGGAAGTACCACATATCTCACAAGAATATGGTTTTTCGCCAGTGTGCGTTCGCATATGTTGCTTTAAACTAAAATTCCTTGAAAAGGAAGCCCCACATACTTCACAAGCAAATGGCTTCTCTCCACTATGTATAGCATTATGCGTATTCAAGGTTGACTTATAATAAAAGGACTTTCCACACACTTCACAAGAATACGGTTTCACTCCTGTGTGCATGAGCATATGGTAGTTCAAACCAGACTTCTGCGAAAAGGAAGAATCACACACTTCACAAGAATATGGTTTCTCTCCAGTGTGTTTTCGCATATGTTGGTTCAAATTTGGCTTTCGTGTAAAGGAGGAGCCACATACTTCACAGGAATATGGTTTTATACTTGTGTGATCAACTAAAATTGTTTTACCTGTAACAGAAGAATCAAATAATTCACAAAAAAATGGATTCACTCCAGGATGTGTTTGTATATGTTGGTTCAAATCCGACTTCTGTGAAAACATAGAGCAACATATTTCACAGGAATATGGTTTCTCTCCAGTATGTATTAGCAGGTGCTTTCTCAGATTTGATTGAAATGCAAAAGAAGAATCACACATTTTACAAGAATATGGCTTCACGCCAGTGTGTATTCGTATATGTCGGTTCAAACTTGATTGCCATGAAAATGAGGAGCCACACATTTCACAGGAATATGGTTTAGTACCAGTATGTATTTGCATATGCTTTGTCAAATTTGATTTAACTGTAAAGGAAGAACCACACACTTTACAAGAATATGGCTTCTCTCCTGTGTGCGTTCGCATATGGTAGTCCAAACCAGACTTCTGTGAAAAGGAAGCACCACACAATTCACATGAAAATGGCTTCTCTCCAGTATGTACTCGCATATGCCGGATCAGAGTTGTATTGTCAGCAAAGGAAGCACCACACACCTCACAAGAGTATGGTTTTTCTCCAGTGTGTACTCGCATATGTCGTTGTAAACCTGAATTCTTTAAAAAGGAAGCACCACATGATTCACAAGAATATGGCTTCTCTAATTCTTTATTCATTTTCAAGGTTGACTAAAATGTAAAGGGCTTACCACAGATTTCACAAACATGGTTTCTCACCAGTGTTTTTGCATATGGTAGTTTAAATGTGGTTTCCATGAAAATGGTGAGTCATATGAATATGGTTTCTCTCCAGTGTTGATTTGCATACATTGGTCCAAACTGGACTTCAGTGAAAAGAATGTGTCACATTTTATTGGAATGAAATTTCTCACTTGTTTTACCTGTAAGGGAAGAATCACAGAATTCACAAGAATGTGACTTCTTTCAAATGTGTGTTTGCATATTTTGGTTGAAACGGAACTTCTGCAAAATGGAAGCACCACAAGAAAATGGTATTTTCCATGTATATGATCATATGTACTGGATCAAATCACAAAAAGGATGACCATGAAGTTCACAAGAGTATGGCTTCCCTTCAAGATGTTTCAAATATTTAACATATGGAAAAGCAAAGCCACCCACTTTGCAAGAAAACATTTTCTATTTCAATATTTCAAGTATTTTTATACAGTTATCAGTTAATTCTAGAAGTTTTAAAACATTTTTGTCTGTGCAGTTTTCCATATTTCATTTTTTGCGTCAAGGAAATCTAATGAAACATGATAGGTGTCATTTTCAGTTTGTGATTATAGATACTGCGTCAAACTTGACTCCAGTGACAAGAATCATTCACCTCAGTGGATGTTTTATCTTCAGTGTGTTTTAACAAATATTGCTTTAAAAGTGATATTTATATAAAAGATATATACTGGATTTCTCTAGTGTGAATTGCAAAATGTCTTTCCATACATAACTTTGTCAAAAGTGAAAACAATATTTTCTTTCCAATATGTTTTCATCACTAAATCTGACTTTATGAAAATAAAGCGCCACACAGTTCACAAGAATATCATTTCTTTGCAATGAGAATTTTGAATTCTGTTTCAAAAAAGGTTTGAGTTGTGGAGAAATGACATCTACAAGATTCGAGTAGTTATTTTATTTCAGTCCTTGCCTCACAAGAATATGACTTCTCTCCAGTGTCTATTCCTTTATGCATATTCAGGTTTGATTCATGTAATTATATGAAAAGGACTACCATACACTTCATAAGAATAGGGTTTCTCTCCAGTGTGTGTTTTGATATGTGACTTCTGTGGAAAGAGTTAATCACATGCTTCACTACTAACTATTGCATATGTTTTACTGTATGTATCATTTCCAAGAATATATATATTGCTTATCTTCAGTGTGTATTCCCTTATGAACATTGAAGTTTCACTTGTATACTCATCTGAAAAGGACTATCCACACACTTTTAAAGAATATGGTTTCACTCCAGTGTGTGTTTGGTTCAAACAGAACTGTTTTCTATACTTTCTTAATTTCACATCCCCAAATAAAAATAAAAACAATAAAAAATGATAATCAGCTGAAATCCACAAATTATTTGATTTCATAAAATGTTTTTACCAGAAACAGATTTTGGAAGTTTTCAACAAGAGATGTGCTTCCTTTCATGACTGTTTCCCATTGCTTAATTGGTGAGGCTCACTTCAACAGTGTTTTCTATAATGGAAAAACAGAAGATGGCTTCAATTCCTATTGGGAGGCACATTTTTCTTTAGTAGGACTTCTTCATCTAGGCTGGTTGACATTAAGTTTCACTGTTGCAAAAATAAATAAAAAAATAGAGATGTCAATTCAAACATGTAACCATTAAAATAACATTTATTGTAATAAGAAACTTTCTGTTACTATAAAACAAAAATTATGACAACATAAATTGAAAATATATAAGGATCTGTCAATATATCTGAGATGCAAAAGTAAAATTGTTAAAAAAATAAAATATAAAATCTCAATATTCTATCTTAAAGGAGTCTAAGTGGTAGAATAAAAATATATTGCCATATTTACAATGTTTCAGCCATTGTACACTCTGGCCTTCTTCAGGTGTTATTTCTTGGAATTGCAAATCAAACACTTTATTTAGTCCACAGGGGCAGATTGTTCTAATTACACATGCTATGCCTTTGGAAAATCGCCAATGATGCAAGGCTCAGAGGATAAAAGTGATTTAATTCAAAGAGTTCAATACTTGGCTACAGCAGAAGGAACAAAAACTTGGAGAGTTGAGTTACTAAAGGGAGATAACTGATACTGTGATATCCAAAGGCATGGCATGTGGAATTAGAACAATCTACCCTTAGTTGAACTAAATAAGAAATATCCCCTTGAAAAAGGTTGGAGCATTTTGAATATGACATTAAAGATGAGGACAAGTCCAAATAATGTAAATAGTTAAAATACAAGAGTAAAATTGTTCAAAAAATAAAATATAGGATCTCAATATTCAATTTTAAAGGAGTCTAAAATTCATTTCCACAATTTTTTCTTGTAAAATATTTTTCCATAAATAATTTCCTGAAATGAACTTCTGAATGTGTTATTGGATTCCAATGACCAGAGGTTTGGTGCAACGTGCTTGTTTTTCTGCTTTCTTTTGATAAAATTATCAAAATATGTAAACTCACTTCAAAGCAATATTTATTTTTTAGCATTTTATAAATAACTCTGAAAACAATTTTTTATTCAATTCAATGAATTAATCTAATATTTAATATTTTGTTGTCAATTCTCAGAAAAAGTAAAAATCCACTTTCATGTTTGGGTTTTAATTCTCTGATTTAAAAAATCTTCCAAAAATAAAACATACTTTTCTGAAACTTTATTTGAGTAATATTACCTCATTTAAAGTATAATTAATGTGACTTGAAAAAAAATATTAAGTTTAAAATAACAAATGTATTTTTAAAACTCAACAGTAGTTGTATTTGTAAACAATATTGCTGTGTTTTTCATAAATGACGATACAATGACAGATGATTATATAATGATGGTTGTGCTACAGAGACTTTATCTGTAAAACAATTTAAGAAAATGACAGAAGTGCATTTTTTATATCATTTTTAAGTACTCAGTAATTTCTGAAAATTTGGAAAAATATTTTTCATAATCTAATTTTAGGAATGTTGTCTTTAAATTTATTATAGTCATCACTCTTAATTTTTGACTATGTCGTGTTTGGTCAACCATACTTTCACCAGGTTTTATATAATTGATGAGATGTTGGAATAATGTTTGTTGTTCTATGGAGAATTTATCTGTAAAACATAATTTAAGAAAATGACATGAGCTTCTTTTTTTACATAATTTTTAAGTACTCAGTAATCTTAAAAAGGTTGGAAAATATTCTACATAATCTAATTTTAGGAATGTCAACTTTAAATTTACAATACTCATCACTCTTATTTTTGATTATGTCATGTTTGGTCAACCATACTTTCAAAAATGAGGATGTTATGTAATTATTTTATATACATAAAAAAAAAAATTTGGTGTAAAATGATTTCTATTAAACTTTTTAATTACTGATTAGTAAATATAGTTTCGTACGATTCATACAGCAATCACTATCACTTGACTTAAAATATTTTTGCCCTTCTTTGCCTTTAAAGGTGTGCCCTTTGCCGTGCTGATGTTGCTACATGCCTTACTTCTTGCCTATCTCACACTGCAATTTTTTTCTAAGCTCTATACTAAACATTAAATCTGTTATGAAAAAAGAACTAAACAAAATGAACACAAAATGATCAGCTTTAAAAAAGGACTCGTAATCGGAAAAACCTAATGAAAAAAAGAATGTTAACAACAAATACTTTTTCACACCCAACCCAGTTCTACGGAATCAGAATCAACGTTGAGTTTAAGTGTTTAATGAGCCAATTGGAGTAAAGTGCCATGCAGATTTAAATTTTCCTACTTGTGACGAATGCAGCTATCAATTTTTTTTGCATGCTAGCATGCTAGTTAACATTCGTGTCAGTCAGCTGTTGGCTCTCACGCTGGCCAATAGAATCTTCCTGCCTATTTGTGGCAACCAGCTATAGGCTCTCACTCTGGCCAGTACAAAATGGCTGCAAACTACATGAAAACTGCTGTAGAAGCACGAAAAAATTGATTATTTCCACTATCGATGGGAGTTGGGAAATGCAAAGTCAGTCTTGGCCTTCCCGCTAACTTGGAGCATGTGCATGTAAATTTTGATGCAAATCCATCGAAAATTGCGGCCATGCATTCATTACACACACACATCCTGCCTTTTATAGATAGAGATATCACCTAATGAGATTAAACTGATCTAGAATTTTAAGATTTTTAAAAAATTATAATTGAAATTTTTTTAAAACATGAAAATAATTTTATTCATTACTCATCAAATAATTTTTTTTCTTAATTGTAAAGCTAAAGTACCAAAAAAAAAAAAAAAAAGAAAATCAATATAGACTTTTGAAAGTATTTAATTTTAAAAAATTACTGTCTAGTTAAATAAGTTGGTTCACTTAAAATTTGAAAAAATTGTCACTTCTGTCTTTCCATCTAATAAATTCCCCTCATGTTAGCTGTCAATAATTGATGTAACCATCACTTAACATCTCAAAACAAGTCACCATGGTTAAAGTTACGTTAAGACATGCTTCTATTATTTTCAACTAAATTTTTTCTGTTCAAATTAAGTAATGTTTGTTTGCAATTACATTAAGTAAACTTTAAACTTTTTAATTTTCCTCAAATAACTTTTGAAGAAGGTATAATTGATTTTTACAAGATTTTTAAATGGAAAATCTCTCTTTTGTTTACAAAGTTGTTAAAATGGCTGACATGATCAATTTTATGTAAATTTTGCTGGCTCAAACAAAACCAAAAAAAACAATATTTTTAACCAAAATTTCGGACATGTTAAGAAAGATTAAAATTTTTTAAAAATATTCAAAAAATACTTTGGTTTTTCCTCTTAATAATAACATAAATATTTAGGTGCTAAAAAAATTGTTTATCAAGTTTGTGGTTTTTTTAAACTTTAGTGAAGTAATGAAACTCCCTATAACTTTTAGCATAGCCAATTTTAGCCTCCTTTTTGTGGTGACAGACACGTTAATTTGGAAATTCTTCCAAAAATCAAATAATTGTCAGATTTTAATGAAATTTCCAGGAATTATTCACAAACAAATGAATTTTTTTTTTTTTTTTTTTTTAAGAAAATCTTGGTAAAAAATAATTTTTTATTATCTTGAAGAAATGGTAACAGCTTCAAGTTTCATTGATTTTAGGTAGGAAGAAATCGCTAAAAAATGAGCATACCATTATGAAAAACCCGCTTCAAACGTAATGAAAATATAGTTTATCGTCAAATTCTTCGTGTTATTATTACGAGGAAGGACCAAAGTATTTTTTGAATATTTAATTAAAGGTTTTACTGCTTTTTAGAACATTCGAAATTTTGATTTAAAAAAAAAAAAATTTTTTTTTTACGTCAGCGGTTGTACTAACTTTTAGCAAATTGCAGTCTCTTTTTTGCGGTGACAGACACATTAATTTGGAAATTCTTGTAAAAACCAACTAATAGTCGGATGTAATGAAATTTTCAGAACTTATTCACAAATGAATGAAATTATTTTTTAAACGTTCCTTTTCTTATAGCAATTTCGCTGACTCAAAAAAAAAAATATTTTTAACGAAAATTTCGGACATGCTAGGAAGAATTAAAAAATATAAAAAAAAAATAATGAAAAAGCACTTTGGTCTTTCCTTTTCTTCATAACAAACATTCAGACGATAAACAATTGTTTTCATCAAGTTTGGGCTTTTTTTTTTCATGATAGTATGCTCTTTTTTTAGCGAATGTTTGTATATACTGACATTAAAATTCGACTATTGTTTAAAATTTTTGCAAGAATTTTCAAATCAACGTGTTTTTAAGATGAAAAAATTAAGTAAAATTAAGTAAAAAAACAAATATATATATATTTATATAAGAGATTAAAAAACATTTCTAAATAATAAATAATATTTGTATTCGTTTATGTAAAATGTCAATCTTTCATATTTTTTTTTTAATAAAGCATCAAAATCCCAGTTTAAAGTTGGATTTTTATCAAATTTACGAACCGAATTTGGCAACAAATTTCATTTATTCAACATGGATTTTTAATTATAAATAAAATGTCTGAAATCTGAGCTGAATTTGATCGAATATGAATCGATAATTAGAAAGTCTATCTTTGTTAATATTTAATTAAATTAATTAGTAAAATATACATTGAAAAAATACTTACAAGACGATCCATAAACTTTGATTGTTTCTTAAGCGTCTCTGGTCACTTCCGCTCCTGCTGCTGCTACTTCCGGAATAAATGTCCCATGAATCCATGTTGTCGTCTGTTTTATTCACTGTTCAATATCGATTACTATCCTGCCTTTATACATAGACAGAATGGCCGAGGATTAAGTTGTAATAATTCGTTCAATGACTGAAACGATGTCTTAGGTTTGTCTACGTATTATTTCTTCTTCAGACATTTCGTACCTCATTGTTTGAAGAGTTACAGGCTGCGATGGGTAAATTGTCGTCTGAATGACGCAAAAATTAAAATAACACTGATATCTCATTATTTACCAAAATTGCAGCAAAAATATCTTGAAATATTAAAGTAAAGAGGTAAATTTATTCAATAAAATCGCCATTGGCTTCATTTCAACTACGACCTGCATACGACTTCAGAATCTCCTGCAACTCTTCTGGACGGTCTCCTTGTTTAAGTTTAACATTTAATTTAGATTGAAATACAAGACGATCCAATGTATCAACTTGGACGATTTATCCATTTAAGAAAAAAGATGTGGTGAGATAACTTTAATTGGTACACGTCACTTCCGCTGTTGCTACTTCCGGAATAGACAGATGTTTGGGTCTAGTCACTGGATCTAAGCAACACCTTTATCCACTGGGCCATGTGTCATGAATACAATGAAGATTAGGATAACAGTCAGAATGATGTAAATAATGCAAGTAATCATAATACCTCATCTCAGAGATATAGACAGACCTTATTCAGAGTATTTTGAATGGTGTAAATGAAAAACATACTCAGGTGTGATATCTACAAAGAAAACTAACATTTATTATAAATTGTTTTCATGATATACAAATTAAAACATAAGCTTGCACAAAATTTCCCTTCTGCACTTCAAATTATTGATGCAGGTTAACAGTGTAGGGGGAGTTATAATTCTGAGGTGTTGATCTACATGTGCAATCTTGCATTCCAAATTTGACTAGAATCTTTTCCATACATTTTGTTTGATTCATCTTAACTGAGTTACTTTTAAACGTAAATTGTATGTCTAGAAAGAAAGAAAGTTCGCCAAGATCAGTGTTTTCGAATTGTTCATTTAAACATGTTTTTAAATTAACTCAGAATTAAACTTTGCAGCAATGAGGATATTGTCAACGATTATTATGTATTGCTGGTAACTTTTTTAAACCCCTTACGACACATTCCCTTTCTTTCTGAGATGAATCGTGATTTTTAACAGGCCTTTAAGAAGGTGGTTTACAAGTCAGTTTTGATCCACGTGTTTGGTATGTGATGGTAAGTCTGATTGGATTTCAAGCCTGATCAGTTTGATAATTTCAAATTGGTAGCTGATTACAAAAACGACCTGCGCTCTGTTGTTAACTGGAGCAAGAAATGGCTTGTTAATCTTAACCCCTCCTAAATGAAACTGGTGTTTTGTCTGACTGAACCTTTTTGCCTTCTATCAGTATGGCTGATGCTAACCTCCAGGAAAGTAAATCCTTGCACTTTCTTGAGCTAGCATTTTCCACTGATATGAAGTGGGAAGATTATATTGAATCCATTAGTAGAACTGCTGCAAGGAAAGTATGTTCACCGTGCTGTGCTAAGACAATTTTTCTCATCAGAATCTATCTTATACATTTATAAGGTCACCATTTGTCCATGCATGAAATATTGTTGCTGCACCTGGTCTGGTGCTGCTGCTATGTATTTACAGATTCTTGGTAAAATTCAAGGAGTATCTGCAAAATTATTGGTCCTGACCTTGCACCTTGGCTTCAGTCACTTTCCCACTGCCATAATATAGCTTCCCTGTGCTTTTTCTATAAATACTTTCATGGTAATTGTTCTGATGAAATTTCCTCTATGGTACCTAGACTTTATGAATTTAAGTGCAGTACTAGATTGGCAACAAGGTCTCATCATTTTACAGTTGAAATGGCTAGATGTAATTATATGCTAAGTTTCTTCATTTGCACTTCTTGCTGGTGGAACTCTCTTTCAGCTTTTTGCTTCCCAGCCAACTTTGTTCTCCAAAATTTAGATGAAATAGCAAACATTATAAACTCTGTCTTCTTGATTGCTCTGCTTAATAATGTTTTCTTTTTCTCATATTCTTTCACACTCCTTGCATTTTAGTGGCTTTATTGTCTTACTTTGAGTGAAATGACTTAAAAAAAATAAGACACTGAAAATTATGACTGCAAAGAGAGAATGGGGTATACCATACTCCTGCTACTGCTACAGAGAAGAGATTACATCACTCATTTGAAAGGTCTGATGGTCTCAGGCCGTAAAGTCTTCCACTGCTGAGAAAATAAATAGACCACCTGGTAACCTGGGATGTTAAAAGCCTACTACCATAGGCATTTTTTAATCAATAATGACAAACTTCTCAAAATGCAAACAAATTACATAAACCCATGAGAGTTTATCTTAAACTTGAGGACACCTGTTCCAAAATCTTAATCGGCATCAAAAGGACTCCAGAAAAGAAACTTTGCTAATATAGGTCAACCTTTTCTCACCCACCTTCAAACAGCAACTTTTACCCTTAAATTTCAACTGTCACTTCCTACATTTTGAATTGTCAACTTTTTGAAATTAAAGTAAATTTCATTTTTTTATTAAGAAATTACTTTATATGCTCTAAAAGAAAGTTGTTAAAATCCCTTTTGTTGTTAAAGAACTGTAATTTTCTAAGAGAAAACTGATTTGCATTTGATATAATTTGTGTCTATTAAAACAAATTAATTATAGTTTCAAAAATAAGTATAAACAAAATAATTGTAAGTTATAATTATCATTAATTCACTCACTCTAACCCAATGAGAATTGACCCCATATTTCTCCACTACATACACAAACATGCTATATTCTCACCATTGGATAAGCAGTTCACACAGATACGTCATTAAGGTGGGTGTCAATTAAATTTTTACCTATTCCTTTTCAGGCCGAAATATCAATCTCTTAATACTCAACAATTCGAGGTAAGAAAACCCCAGACACTTCTGGCATTTTCCAACTAAATTATCTGGACTAGTGTATCAATCTACTGGATGAAATCAATGCCAAAGAGAGGGAAAATATTACCAAGACATACTCAGTAGTTTGATATACACTCTTGTGTAAATTAACTGAAACAAAACGAATAATTCCATTATTTACTTTTTTCATATTTTTTCAATAAAACTTGACCCAGTGCACATGTTAGTACTTTGTATAGTCATTCCTTGCAGACTGACCACAATTTCTTGAGTGGATTTAAATCAGGAGAATTTCTGGGCTAGTTTATAGTACTTTGATTTGCTCACTGGTAAGGCTTGCCAGTGTGTTAGTGCAGCATTACAATTTTTGTACACTTCCTTGGAGTAACATTCATCACAGACAATGGCTGTAGGACAGCTAATTGACAGTCAAGACAATACTGTTTGGGCATATATTTTTCAAGCCCAAACAAATTTCATCATACACTGAAAATAGATAAATATTACTGCAAATGACCTAATCTGAGAAAAAATAGCGATTACACCCTGCCACTCCAGTGGGTTTAAAACACTGTATGGTGAAAAAAAGGAAACTTAAGTGACTGTTTCAATTAATTTGCACAAGGGTGTACAACTGCAACTTGTCTAGATATATGTTATGTTGTAACAAAGTTATCACAATATTCAGCAAAATCAACCATGGATCACTTGATATAAGCCAAAGAATTCTTGTGTTATTTAAAATATACAAAAATATATTGTTTAGTGTTTAATAAGTCTAGTAAACCATTATATTAAGAGGCTTTTGCAATGTTGGTTGGGGAAATTTGAAAGATCGCCACAGGTTATCAGTTATTGTCAAACAATTCTAGGATTTCTTGGAAAATGAGAAAAGAATTTAGAGTAGAATTGTCAATAATATATGGAACATATAAAGTGGAATATATGGCATTAGCAGCTACAAGAAGAAAAATTCCTTATTCAATTATTAAGCACACCTTGATAAAGTCAGCGAAGACTTTGTTTTGTTCTTATCTGATTTATATCCCCCACAAAAAATTTTTTATTTCGTCTGAAGACCTATTTGAATGTTGACCTTTTCAAAATTATAGAAAATACCAAAATAGAGGATGCTATAGAAAAATTGTCATCTAAATTATATGAAAATTACACTGACATCTCATTTTAACAGATATGATTACCAAAATTACAAAAAAATGTCTTCAAATACTAGTGTAAATTTATTCAGTAAAAATCACCATTGGCTTCAAAACCTTGACCCAGGGCAGCACTACCTACCTCCTCAAGGCACTTGATTCAATTACTTAACAACTTAATTAAAATTAAAATGAACAAGCCACTATCTGTTGTAACAATCAAGGTACTATAGTTCTTGCTAAGAACTGTCTACCATCAATGTTCAAATCAAGTTGACATCAAATACCACTTTTTAATGACTGAAATTATAAATGGCATAATAAAGTTGGACAATATTCTGTCGAACATAAATGTCACTTAATTATTTACAAAGGCTAATGGCAGAGTAAAATTATATAAATTTTTTAAAACTTTGAATGGAGCAGAATCTGTAATATTTTTTCTTAGCTTTTTTTTTTTTTTGGATTAATAAACAAGAAAAAGAAATTGTGATTTAAAAAAGAATTTATAAATCAAAAACACTTACTCATCCTGCAAATAAAAGAAAATGCTAAATAGGGTATATCTCATTTTTAAATTTTGGTTCATAAAACTGAACTATTGTCTAAA
This sequence comes from Acanthosepion pharaonis, assembly GCA_903632075.3. NCBI lineage: Eukaryota > Metazoa > Mollusca > Cephalopoda > Sepiida > Sepiidae > Acanthosepion > Acanthosepion pharaonis. The sequence goes on along the minus strand of CAHIKZ030003584.1, from coordinate 1,708,972 downwards.
AAGAAAAACACATGCCTGAGAAGTATTTGAATGAAAATGATTATTTTGTAATAATAATTGTTCTTATGAGAACCAATATGTTGTTGTTATTATTATTACTCATGTCATTTAATAAATGTAAATTTTTCAAATTTCAATCTGAATTAAGTTTTGTCTTTCATTTGCACCAAAACACTCAGGATACGAATATTAATGTTCTTTAAATTCTTCCTACAAAAATTTGTTTTATTATTGGATAATTGTTAAAGAGTAAATATGCTTTTGAAAAGCAGAGATTCAGGATTTTTCATTTATTTCAGTTTGTTTTATAGATTAACAAAAATATGAAAAAACTTATTCGTAACTTGGGGGGAGGGAGAAGAAAAATTCTGCCATCAAGAGTTTTGGATGAGCGTTTGACTTTGAGGAACATATTCTAACAATCTCTGGGTAACACTGATATCAACACATTGTGCACTTTGATTATATAGACTTCAGTCTGAAATAGACATGATTAATTAGCTTCTCAAAAAAAGAACCCTGTTATAAAATAACCCAAAGTTTTGGCTTGGATTCCTCAAATTACAAAATTTTCATTGAAAGCTTGATAAACCACAAACCCTAACTGACAATCCCGTAGATATGATTCTGTGGAGATTTTAGGTGTCAAATCCCTGCAGCTGTGGTAATGCCTTTGCTGAAAACTAATTTCAAGACCCAAAGTAATAAACTCTGTCCACATCTTACACCGTATTTAATGATAAAGATTGAAGAATTTCAAAGTTTATAAGGAGTAAAGAATTGAACCTATGTAGCCAGATTGACAGTACTTCAGCAGGAAAATTATTCTAGGGGTAATTCTAAGTAATTGGGGAGACCTCAGAGCAGCAACAGAAGAGAATTAAAACTGGACTTTGCATGACTTACCATGTGCTCTTTCTTTTAAATTGGAAAAAAGAAGAAACATTCTGTCAGGAAGAGCCATATGATTTGTTATATTTTCTTTCTTTGTTGTCAAAAAAGAAAGAGCAAATGTAAAATTAAGAATGTCTTTTTTTTTTCTTTTATGAACATTAGAGAATCAAAATATTCTTGAAGCTGTGGCTTCTTTTGTACTTTTAGAGACACAGGATTTTTTTTTTATTTCAAATGTGGTTTTTAAAAACTTACATTTAATATTCACTGAGATAAGCAAAACAGACATTTTTCTTTTCCAGATTTTTCACCTAAAAACATGAAATTATATTTCCTTCTATAATAAACTTGCCAAGAATATTCTTCCCAATGATTTTACTTCAGTATCTGTCTATATTTCTGAGATGACGTATTATGAATTTGTTCTTTATTTTGTGTTTCAATTTTTTTTTCAACATCAAAACATGCATCTGTCTATATTTCCGAGATGAGGTATTATGTACACTATTTACATTATTCAAACTATTGTCATCTTTGTTGCCATATTACGTTTCAGTTGTTGTACACTCCAACCTTCTTCAGGTGGTTGGAATGTGGAACTGAACCCTTTATTTCGCTCACTGGGGTAGACTGTTCTAATTCCATGTGCCATGTTTAATGGATGTCATTTATCAGTTATCTGTTAATTTTTCGTCTGAAAGTTCCCCACTGCCTTAACCGGGTACTGATCTCACACTCTTTGAGTCCTGTCACTGGATCTAACTGCGGAAAGAAATATAAAGGGGAGACAGGCCGCCTCTTTAAGGTAAGACACCAGAAATCTGTAACACGAGGGGATGTGGAAAAATCAGGCATGGCTGACCACATATATAGAGAGAAGGGAGATCACCGCCCTCTGTGCACAGACAAAGAACATCATTGAAAAATTCGTAAACTTAAGGAATCAGCACAGGAATTTTTTTTTTTTATTTCGAATGTTGTTTTTAAAAATTCACTGGGATAAGCAAAATAGACATTTTTCTTTTCCAGATGTTTTTTACCTGAAAATATAAAAGTATATTTACTTTTAGGATAAACTTGCAAAGAAAATTCTTCCCAATGATTTTATCGCAGGAAAATATTTTATTGTAGATGTCAAATGTATAGCAAAAACTCATAAATAAAGAGATTATAATATTTTCATTAAAGAGTCACCCACATTATGAATTGTTATATTTTAAATTAAAAGACAATTTTGATTATCAACCTTTATATTTTCAAAAGAATATCTTTTTTGAACGTTTAAAAATGTTTTCCAAAGAGCTTCTACTTTAAATTTACATAAAGGGAATTTATATGGCTTCTCTAATGAAACATAGAAGCAATGGTCCTACCACCACAAATTGGTTTTTAGGACTATATAATCACACACAAAATTTATATTAGCCTTGCATTTTGTTAGAGTATCACAGAAGTGACTATAATAAAACACTTGAAACCCTATTAAAGATTTTTTGAAATAATTCAGATTTTCTCATTTAAATGTATTTTGACAAACTGCAGACATTTTAAACTGACTCACTCAAGTGTTAAAAGTTCACATATAGACTTTTATAATGATCAGATTTTTATTCAATACTTGTTCACATGTTTTCAGCAAATAGTTAACAATGAAGGAGTACAAACATGAAGCATTAAGCCTGCTTTCAAATGACTTCACATAATTTATAAAATGTTAATATACACAACGATGAAGTAATACATGCAACAGATAAATAGTATTCCTTTCTAGCATGTGTTTCCATATATGATGATTCAAACTAATGTGAAAAGCAAGAGTTAGACAATTCATATGAATATGGCTTCTTCCCAGTGTGTTTGCAAATTTGTCTTTAAAGTGGAATTCTTGGAAAAATATCATCCACATATTTTTCAAGTAGGTTTTTCTTCATTATCTGTTTGCAAATCTTCACCCAAGCTTGGCTTTTTTAGAAAAGATGATAAATGAACATATGGAGAAAATGGCTCCACATTAGAATGTGTTTGTATATGTCGAATCAAATGTGGTTTCTGTGAAAAGCAAGTGCCACACACTTGACAAGTATATGGTTTCTCTCCAGTGTGTGTTCGGAAATGGACCACTAATGTTAACTTCAGTGCAAAAGATAAACCACAGACATCACAAGAATACGGCTTCTCACCAGTGTGTATTCGTATGTGTCGGTTCAAACTTGATTTCCATGAAAATGAAGAGCCACACATTTCACAGGAATATGGTTTATCACCAGTATGTATTTGCATGTGCTTCCTCAAATTTGATTTAATTGTAAAGGAAGAATCACACAATTCACAAGAATATGGCTTTTCTCCAGTGTGTGTTCGCATATGTAGGTTCAAATGGGATTTCCACAGAAAGGAAGAGCCACACACTTCACAAGAAAATGGCTTTTCTCCTGTGTGTGCCTGTATATGTTGATGCAAATGTGTCTTCTGTGAAAACCTAGAGCCACACATTTCACAGGAATATGGTTTCTCCCCAGTATGTATTAGTATGTGCCTCCTTAGATTTGATTTACTTGTAAAGGAAGAACCACACACTTTACAAGAATTTGGATTCTCCCCATTGTGTGTTTGTACATGTCGGTTCAAATGGGACTTCTGTGAAAAGGAAGTGCCACACTCTTCACATGAATATGGTTTATCACTAATATGTATTTGCATGTGTTTTTTCAAAGTTGATCTAATTGTAAAGGAGGTGCCACACACTTTACATGAATGGGGCTTCCCTCCAGTGTGTGCACGCCTATGTTGGATCAATTTTGAATTTACTGAAAAGGAAGTACCACATATCTCACAAGAATATGGTTTTTCTCCAGTGTGTATTCGCATATGTCGTTTTAAATCAAAATTTCTTGAAAAGGAAGCACCACATGCTTCGCAAGAATATGGCTTCTCTCCACTATGTATACCATTATGCATATTCAAGGTTGACTTACATGAAAAGCACTTTCCACATACTTCACAAGAATATGGTTTCTCTCCAGTGTGCATTCTCATATGGTAGTTCAAACCAGACTTCTGTGAAAAGGAAGAGTCACACAATTCACACGAATAGGGCTTTTCTCCAGTGTGTGTTCGCATATGTTGGTTCAAATGTGACTTCCGTGAAAAGGGCGAGCCACATACTTCACAGGAATATAGTTTCATACGAGTGTGTATTTGCATTTGGTCACCTAAAATTGTTTTACTTCTAACAGAAGAATCATATAGTTCATAAAAAAATGGATTCACTCCAGTATGTGTTTGCATATGTTGGTTCAAATTTGACTTCTGTGAAAACATAGAACCACACATTTCACAGGAATGTGGTTTCTCTCCAGTATGTATTAGCATGTGCTTCCTCAGATTTGATTTAAATGTAAAAGAAGACTCACACACTTTACACGAATATGGCTTCTCTCCTGTGTGTGTTCGCATATGGTAGTTTAAACCAGACTTCTGTGAAAAGGAAGAGCCACACAATTCACATGAAAATGGCTTCTCTCCAGTGTGTGCTCGCATATGTCGGATAAGAGTTGAATTGTCAGCAAAGGAAGTACCACATACTTCACAAGAGTATGGTTTTTCTCCAGTGTGTATTCGCATATGTCGTTTTAAACCTGAATTCTTTAAAAAGGAAGCACCACATGATTCACAAGAATATGGCTTCTCTCCAGTACGAATTCCATTATGCATTTTCAAGATTCACTTTAATGAAAAGAACTTGCCACACACTTTACAAATATATGGTTTCTCACCAGTGTTTTTCAAATATGGTAATTCAAATGTGATTCATGTGAAAAGGGTGAGCCACATCCATCACAAGAATATGGCTTCTCTCCAGTGTTCATTTGAACATGTTGGTTCAAACAGAACTTCTACAAAATGGAAACAATGCACACATCATAAGAAAATGGCAGCACACTTCACAAGATGTCTCACTATTTCATGTGTTTTACCTGTAACAGAATAATCGTATCATTCACAAGAATATCGCTTCTCTCCAGTGTGTATTCCCTTATAAATATTGAAGTTTGACTTATATATACTCATCTGAAAAGGACTATCCATGCATTTCACAAGAATATGATTTCTCCCTGGTGCGTGTTTAGATATGTTGGTTCAAACAGAACTGTTTTCTATAGTTTCTTTTCTGCTGGTCATCAAGAAAATGATAATCAACGGCAACCAATAAAATGTTTTTAGGAGAAACAGAATTTGGAAGTTCTCAATAAGAGATGTGCTTTCTGTCATAATTGCTTCCCATTGCCTTATTGGTGAGCCTCATGTCAACTGTCGTTTCCAAAATGGAAAAACAGAAGATGGCTTCAATGACTGTTGGGAAGGACCTTTTTCTTTAGTAGGACTTCTTCATCTAGGCTGGCTGTTTCAAAAATAAATAAAAAATAGAGATGTTAATTCAAACATGTTGATTGAGAAATAATGTAAGAAAAACAAAACTAAAAATGAACTCAAAATGGAAATTATAATACTGCCTAATTTCTTTTTCGGATTATCATGCCGAGTATAAAATTTATAGACCTCCACTAATTTGTGACACCTAAGGTTTAAAATGAATTTTTATGTTGCTTTTTATATCATTTTTAAGTACTCAGTAATTTCTGAAATTATGGAAGATATTTTTTAATCTAATTTTAGGAATGTTGAATTTAAATTTACTATAGTCATTGCCCTTATTTTATGATAATAGTCGACCATACATTCCTAAATGTTACATAATATTATATATAGTAGCAGCCATAATATAAAGAACGGAAACAACAAAGACATAAATATGTGTATTACTTAATGCATGATTAGCAATGAAATTTTTACCGAATAAAGATTAGGGTGTAATGCATAAATATTATACAAAGTTACAAAAATTTACATAATAGTTTTTTTTAAATAAAGATTAAATGGAACAAAGGAAATAAGCTACTGGACAAAAGTTAAGGAACGATGTTAATGATTTGCATAAACTTTTAATTTACATTGGTAAAAACTCCCATGGAGCTTTTCAACAATAAGTAAAAGTTCATTTATCATTAGGACTTTATTTTTAAGCAATATGGCAAATTTACATGCAAAACGCTTCTTTTGAAGAAAAAAAATCATTATCAATAACTATCAAGAAAAAAGTCAATTTCCTAAATTTATGATATTGTTTATAGGTCTAAAAAACTCGTTCATCATGTAATTAGCAGGTATAAAACTGATAAAATGTTAGATGTAAAAAACCAAAAACCGGCAGACCTCCAAAACATCATATAAAGAGAACATCGAAGAATTGTTAGAATACCTACAAAAAAATGTTTTGAAACTGCTACATGAATTGCCCATAAATTGCATGCCCGTATTCCAGCTTAGAAGGCTCTCATTTTAAAGTGAAACCAAAGGGCATGCCTGGAGTATGCGAGAGAACATGTTTTTGGACTGACGCACAATGGGGTACAGTTCATTTCACTGATGAGTCCAAGTTTACTATATTTGGCTCTGAGGGCAAAACTTACGTACGTAAAACCATTAAGTTTGGTGGTGGCAGTGTGATGGTGTGAGGAATGATTTCATCTGCAGGAGTTGGCCCTATCATCTGCATACATGGCAATATCAATGCTGAGATTTACAAAAGGCTTTCTTCAGCAGCATGTGGTACCAAGATTACACCATAATCTTTTATGAATCTCCTATTTTCATGCAGGACAATGCACCTTTATATACAAGGCTCAGAAGGTTATGGCTCTATATGAAGAAGAAGGAATTGTTCTAATGAAGTGGGCCAGCCCAGAGCCCCGACCTGAATCTAATAGAAAATATTTGGAAAATAATTGGAGAAAGGGCTCAAAAAAGAAACCCGAAAACCAGGATCACCTATGGAGTTATTGAAAGATGAATGGGAGGGAATTACTGCTGATTTTTGCAAGAAATTAATTAGATCATGTAGTCAACGATGCAGAGAAGTCAATGAAAATAAGGGATGTTTACCAAATATTAAATTTTGTTGATGTTTTGTTCACAATCAAGTATTAACAAGATCGTCCCTTTAACTTTTGTCCAGTAGCTTATTTCCTTTTTCCATTTAATCTTTATTTAAAAAAAAACTATTATGTAAATTTTTTGTAACTTTGTATAATATTTATGCATTGCACCTAATCTTTATTTGTTAAAATTTTTTTGCTAATCATGCATTACTTTTTAAGTAATACACATATTTATGTCTTTGTTGTTTCCATTCCTTATATTATGGCACATTGTATATATATATATATATATATATATATATATAAAAAGAAGAGAGAAACCACTAATGTTTTTGGCTGTAATGTGGATTTTTTTAAAAAAATATCATGCTTTATTTTCAATAATATTGCTACACGGGTTTCTGGTCTAGTGACCCTCATCAGGCAAAGTGTGGAGATTTCCACATATTATGAAAAATAATTTTTTTCTTGATTTTCAATGTTAAATATTCTCAATATGAGACATTCTCTTTTTTATGTTAGTGATCCAAATGTCTTTCTTGAACTGGCAGTGAAAAGTTCTGTGTAAAGGATTATAAAACAATTAAGATTGGTCCGAGAAATGGTGAAGGAATTATTGGCATTTTATTTTTTATAATGACCCATGTGCTTTTAAATCTATTTCTATTTTCTTGTGTTTTTGTCAGCATGCATGCATATATGTATATTCCCTCTCCATACATACACTGTCTTATTACAAGGAATTAGTAAACATTTATACACATATATACACACACTTCCTATGCTGTGTAGTGTTCCCGTGTGCCTGTTGTTTTTGCCAATATGTGTATATATCAGCATGCGCATGTATATTTAAAACTTCCTCTCTACATACACACACACATGCGTACATACATATACATATACTTCCTAAGTTACAAGTAATCAGTACACACACACATACATACACACACACATATATATATACATACATACATATAATATACACATACTTCCTAAGTTGTGTGGGGTTTGCGCATGTGCCCATGAGTAGTCCCCTGCTTTTGTCAATGTGTGTGTGTGTATATATATATATATATATATATATATATATATATATATATATATATATATATATGTGTGTGTGTGTGTTCCACAGATACACGCATGTGAGTGGTTTTAGCACTGTATTTGGCCATTATGTGCACATGTTGTGCATTTTTGCATGTGGGGTTATAATCTATTTGTTCTGGTTTAAATTTGCTTATGAAGTTTTTTTTCTTGTATTTGTAGGTAAGAATAATTGTCTGATAGATTGGCATAATTTTAAATTTACCCTGGTTACATTTAAAGATGTGTTGTGATAGAAAAAGTTTTCTGTTAATTTTATGTTTTTTTTTATGTTATAATTTTTGTGTAGGGAGGCCCAGTTGTTCAGTTGTTGGCTGATACCTATATATGACTTCTTGCATTTTGTGCATTTGAGTCCCTAAATCACATTTTTGGAGTAGCAGTTTAAGTTTTTATTTATTATGAATGTCATTTTGGGGTTTTCAGAAGTGTAGGAGTTTCCTTCTATAATGATTTCATAAACCCCACATCTTTTTTTGTTGCATTCTGTGACACGCTGTATTGTATGTTGGTTAAATTTGAATGAGGTGAATATGTGCTTTAGGTTTTTAGATTGGTGCTTGCTTTTAATTATTTTGGTTGTTTTTAGTATATTTTTCAGTTTATTATTCTTGCTAAGTAGGTCTAGATTTTCTGTGAATAGTTCTGGATTGTTTTTGTTGTATGTTGAGACATATGCTAGAGTTTGTTCGACATTATGTTTCTTTTTATTTCAAAGTTGGTCTAAAGGAATTTTTTTTGCAAGTTCAAAACCTTTGTTTATTAATGTTGTGGGGTAGCCTCATTTTTTTTTTATAGTTTTATGTAGTTCATTTAGGTGGGTTTTTCAGAGGTGTTTATCAGTCAGTATAATACAAACCCTACATGCTAGAGAATAGGGGATGGATTTCAGGCAGTGTTTTGGGTGATGGCTCTTGAAATGAAGATATTATTGGGTGTCTGTAGGTTTGTGGTAGATATCTGTGATTATGTGGTTGTTTTTATTTCTAATGAGTATATCGAAAAATGGTAATTCGTTGAAATTATATTGTGTGAATTTGATTTTTGTGTGTAGGTTTTGAAGTAGTACAGAATTGGTTAATATCACCCCATGAGGATTTCCAGAAAATGAAGTAATCATCTAAGTATCATTTTCAAGATTTAGTGAATTGGGTTTTTATATTTCCCCCATATATTTGGTCTATCCTTTCACAGAGGTTTCCTTCTAGGTAAGCTAATGTTAGGGTGACATATGTTGGTGCCATTTTTGTTCCCTTTGTAGTACCCAGGGTTTGGATATAGTTTTTGTTGTCAAATTCAAAGGTGTTATTGTTTAGAATTAAGTCTATACTATCGATAATGAACTCCTTAGTGAATCTGGGATGTAGTATTTTTGGATGTTTTTCAATCCAGAATGAGATTACCTTTTTACCTAGTTCATAGGGTATCTTGCTGTATAGGCAACTAATGTCAAAAGTTGCCATAAGTGTACCCGGATCTACTTTTTGTGGTATGGAGCTAAGGTAGGTACCTCCACGAGATCGCTAAAAAAAGATCATAGCATGATGAAAAAGACGCCAAACTTGACGAAAACAAAATTTTATCGTCTAAATGTTTGTTATTATGAAGAGGAAAGGTCAAAGTATTTTTGGGGTATTTTTTCCATTTTTTTTTAATCGTTCCTAGCATGTCCGAAATTTTCGTTAAAAATCTAGTTTTTTTTTTTGTCAGCAAAATTGACCATTTTTTTCCATTTAAAAAAAACTGGAAATCTGACTTTGAAATTTTTTAAATATCAATTATCATTTTTTCAAAACTTATTTTAAGAAAATCAGAAATTATAATGTTTATTTAAAATATTTTGAACCAAACTTAACTTAGCTTTTGTGCCAAAAAAGATGTAATTTGAAAATAAAACAAAGCATGTCATAAACTTTCGCATCTCTTGACATGTGATGAATGATATATTTACAAATTCCATGAGGCTAATTTGTTCTACGGAAGGAGAAAAGTGAAATAATTTACATTTATGTGAACAAATTATTTACCTCGTTATTTTTAACGAAAACTTTCAGCGGTCTAATTTTTTTTTTTTTTGTACTTAGCTTTCACCTTTACATTTATGATGCTTTATGGGAAATATATTGTAAAGAAATTAAAATAAAACTGTTAAGAGTGACATTAAATTTCATATTTCTTAAGAAAGGTATCCGATTAATTTATAGGTACCTTTCTTATGAAATTTTATCAGAATTGTACATAAAATACTATAATTTTATGTACATTTATTACATTTTACTGTTATTTGTATTTGCATTCATTTTATTATTAATTTTGATATTTCATTTATGGAAAAATGTCGTAACTGAGATTAATATAAAAATAAGATCATATAAATTTCATAAGATGATACTGATACTTGTAGGTACCCTTCTCAGTTAAAATTGAAAATTCAAATTAACTTCTCCACACGTGTTTTAAGAAAAGTAAAGGCCTTAACAGCGGAGAACAATGCTTAACTCAAATAATGCAACTTAATTATATTCTGGTTGGTCTTCCGTACTTTATAATTACAGCTCGGTTATAAGCACAAAATTACATTTCTTAATTACTGTGGATCTTCTGATTAGTCAAAATGATACAATTTACAATGCGCTAAAATAAGATCTATCTCATAAGGACACTTATGAAAGCCGATGCAGACTTTTAACTAATTTTATAAGATTTAACAACTTAAATGTAAAATCTATTATAATTAATGAAATAACAAATAATTGTATTAAAATTCATTTTCATCGAAAAATTTTTTTGCTTTCAGAAAATATTGTCCATATTCATAAAAACAACTAAAAGCAAATAAAAGCATTTGAAATTAAAGAATATATTTGTTTTATTGAGTTTTGTATGTTACAATTCAGAGCTGATTTTCAGGTACTGCGGATCCAATTAAAAACAAAAAAAAAACATGATTTGCATTCCTCAAAGCCCTGTGCTTTTAATTATTATAAAACTAAAAACTGATGCGATCAATTTCTAGCGTTTTCATAAAATTAGTTATGGGGGGGGGGTAATAAATATTTTTGAAAAGTATTTCTACCATGACTTTCATAAAAAAAAACATATTTATAATAATTTCGATCATCTGTGAATAGTTCCTGAAAGTTTCATTAACATCCGATAATTATTTCTATTTTTGCACGATTTTTCAAATTAATGTGTGTCATACCAAAAAAACGTGCTAAAATTGTCTATGTTATTTACTAGTTCCGCTGATACAAATAGAAAAAAGGTTTTTTAATCAAAATTTAGAATGTTCTAAAAGAAGGAAAATTTTTAAAAATAATTAAAAAAAAACTTTGGTCTTTCCTCTTAATAATAACATAAGCATTTAGACAATAAAATTTTGTTTTCGGCAAGGTTGGCATCTTTTTCATCAAGCTATGCTCTTTTTTTAGCGATTTTTCTGGAGGTACCCTAAGCTAAGAAGTCTAGTTATATCGTCTCTGATGTGGCTTTTAATTTGCTTTAATAAAATTTTGTAATATTATGTCTATTAGGTTACTGAGTTTGCTTAATGGACAGGCTGGTCCTGCTACTATTGGTCTGAAATGTAAGTCACTGGAGTTTGGGATGCTAATGTTTTCAGATTTTTAAAATCTGGATAGCTGCTTTTATTTCACTCGATTTGTGAAATTTAGGTAGTCCGTAGAAATTGTTTGTTTTGGTACAAAGTTTATTTTTTTCTTTTTTTTTTTTTGTTAATATTTTATGTGTTGTGAAGAGTTTTGTAATGTTTGATATAATGTTTTTGTCTATGTTAGTGTCAATTAATTTGTAGTTGTTCCTATTCTCTAGTGTTTCTAGAATTTTTGTTTTATAATATGTTCTGTCCATGATCACTATAGCGCTGCCTTTATCTGCTTCTTTTATAATTATGATATTTTTTTTGGATGCTCTCTAACGCTAGTCTTTGTCTGTATGTGAGGTTGTTGAATAGTTTGGATTTTTCTTGTAGGAGTTTCTCAAAAAATATATTTAGCTCATTGGTATTATTATTTTTGTTTGGGAATAAATTGGATTCGTTTTTTTACCAATGACTCATCTGTAATATTTTCGTTATTATTAAATATTTCTTTTAGTCTCAATTTGCGTTCCAATTCCCTAAGGTCTTTTTTTTAGGTCTGCTATATTGCTCTTTGGAGCAGGGCAGAATTTTAGGCCTAATTTCAATAGGTTGATTTTGTCACTTGTAAGTGTATATGTAGATGGGTTTTCTTGTTTGGACTGGGACTACTAAAAAATAATGATAGTATATATATATATATATATATATATATATATATATAAATAAATTTTAAATTATTTTAAAAATCTTGGCACAAAATGATTTGTATTAAGTTTTTCAATTTTTTATTAAAAAATAATAGATTTCACTTAATAACAATATCACCTAAAGAGACTAAACTAATGTAGAATTATAAAAGATTTTTTTTTAAAATGATTGCAATAAATTATCATAATTAAAATTTTAAAAAATGAAAATAATTCTTTTAAAAATTAATTATTCATCATAATTGACGTAAAATTTGTCTGCAAAAACATAATTTAAGAAAATAACATGAACATCTTTTTTTATATAATTTTTAAGTACTCAGTAATCATAAAAAGGTTGGAAAATATTCTCCATAATCTAATTTCAGGAATGTTGACTTTAAATTTATGATACTCATCACTCTTATTTTTTGATTATGTTATGTTTGGTCAACCATACTTTCAAAAATGGGGATGTTACATAATATTTTATATACATAAAAAAAAAAAATTTAATTTTTAAAATTTTGGTGCAAAATGATTTTTATTAAACTTTTCAGTTTTTGATTAGTAAATATAGTTTCTACTTAATAACAATATCACCTAAGGAGATTAAACTAATCTAGAATGTTAAAAGATTTAAAATAATTAAAATTTTTTAAAACATGAAAATAATTCTTTTAAAATTATTCATTATTCATCAAAAATGTTTTTTCTTAAAACAATGGTGTCCTTAATAAAACTTATTTATAAAAGCAATTAAAGGCTTTTCTAATTAAATAATATCAATTTTATTGCATGTTTTATTTTGCAATTTCGAGCAGATTTTCAGAAAATGATTGATAATTTCCATTCTGCAAGGAGTTGTGCTTTTAACTAATAGAACAATAATTGGGATGAAAGTTTAATTCTTTGAAATTTTATGAAATTAAGTTGGGTGGGGTAATATATATAAAAAATGAGTTTACAAGATTTTCTAAACGAAAAAGAAAAACTAAAATAATTTCATTAATTTGTGAACAAGTCCTGCAAGTTTTTTTACAACCCAAAAATTATTTTATTTTTGTAAAAATTTCCAAATCAACATGTTTTTCACCTTAAAAAAAAAGGCACTAAAACACTAATCATAAATTAACAGTAACTGTGATGTTAGAAAAAAAAAAAAAGAAAGAGATTTTTAACAAAAATTTCAAAATGTTAGAAGGATTAAAAAAATTTTAAAGAATAATTAAAAAATACTTTGGTCATCCCTCTTAATAATATAAATATTTTGACAATAAAGCAAATTAGCGGAGATACTTATATTAAAATTAGGTATCTCCAGTAATTTGCAAAAAAAAAAAAAAAAAAGAAGCATAGCACAATGAAAAAAGACCCCAAACTTAATAAAAGGAAGTTTTATTACCTAAAATGTTTATGTTAATATAAAGAAGAAAGATCAAAGTTTTTTTTGATTACTTTATTAAATATTTTATCCTTTCTAGTATGTTCAAAACTTTCATTAAAAATCTTGACCATCAGTTTTTTAGTGCCCTTTTTACGATGAAAAACACATTAATTTGGAAATTCTTGCAAAAATCAAATAATTGTCAGATTTTAATGAAACTTATTTACAAATGAACGACATTATTTTAGACATTTTTTTAGAAAGTCATGGTAATTTTTTTTTTTTTTTTTTTACATCTGTTACCCCACCATTACTTAATTTTATGAAAATTCAACAGTGAGCTGTTTAGTGATTATATTAAAAGCAAAAACCTTTGAAGAATATAAATCAATTTTTTTATAAAAATCAAAATACATAGCTACTCAAAATTCAGCTTGAATTGTAAAATACAAAACCCAATAAAACTAAAACATGATTTAATCAGAAAAGCTTTTCATGGATTTTATTAATATTATATGTTAAGTACAATATTGTCTGAAGACTAAATGTTTTTCCGATGAAAAATGAATTTTTATAAAAATTGTTTGCTATTTTAAATACACAATGTGATAAAATTGTTAAATATTTTAAAAATTAAATTTCAATTCATTCTCTTTAGAAAATGCTATTATTAAGTATATCTATTTTTACGGAACATAAATTTGAAAACTCATTACAATCTACACACAGTTATTTTGAAAAGAACTTTACACTGTTTTTGAGTCTTTTTTTCCAAATATATGGATGATCATAAGTGACCCTCATGTCACATGTTATAATAGTTGTTTCTCTTGGCAACAATAAGCTGACCTCTGAAAATGCTAGTTTCTTTTCATACTGGGAACATTTGTCAAATTCTCTGACTTTAACCAACATCGTTGCATTTTAAAAAAGTTTTATTTATTTACATCCTATTTCAATAAATATTTTAATTTAATTTTTTAAATTTGTCTTTTAGTGAGAGTCAAACTGCAATTATTATTTTCTTTTTTTAGTTTAAATTCTAGGGATAGAAACAAAACAATATAAAAAATAAGGAAAATAAAAAATTAAAACATTAAAAAAAATAACATTTCATAAAAATAGGTACTTATCTTGTTTATAAAATTTTATGGTATTATTTTTAATTATTAATTCTTATATTATTTCACTTGTGAAATTTCTTCATAACGAAATATAAAGATTAATAAATTAAAATACCATAAACTTTCATAAGAGAAGTACATAACAAAAAAAAAAAAATCAATAAAATATTAGATTATTGAAAGTATTTAATTTTTAAAAATTACTGTGTAGTTAAATAACTTGTTTCACTTCTATCCTTCTCTCCAATAATTGATATAACCATCAATTCACCCCTCCAAAAATAAATCACCGCAGTTACAGGTAAGACATGCTATTATTTTCTAAACTAAATTTATTCTGGTAAAAAAGTAAGTAATGTTTGTTTCTAATTATATTAACTAAATTTTTTACAAACATATTTTTGGAAAAAGTATAATTGATTTTTTACAAGATTTTTAAATGGAGAATCTCACTTTTGTTTACAAATGTCTCAAAAATGGCAGATATCATTGATTTTATAGCAATTTTGCTGACTAAAAAGAAATACAAGATTTTTGACTAAAATTTCGAACATGCTATGAAGAATCAAAAAATATAAAAAATAATGAAAAAAATACTTTGGAGACAACAAAAAATTGTTTTCATCAAGTTTGAGGCCTTTTTTTTTTTCATCATAGTTGGCACATTTTTCAGCGAATTATTGGAGATACCGACATTAAAATTCGACAATTGTTTAATTTTTGCAAATGAAATTCCAGACCAATGTTTTTCACCTGAAAAAAAGGCAGTAAAATTTCTTCTAGTAATCTTTTATATAGGTACCTCCACGAGATCGCTAAAAAAAGAGCACAGCATGATGAAAAGACGCCAAACTTGACGAAAACAAAATTTTATCGTCTAAATGTTTGTTATTATTAAGAGGAAAGGTCAAAGTATTTTTGGGGGTATTTTTTCCATTTTTAATCGTTCCTAGCACGTCCGAAATTTTCGTTAAAAAATCTAGTTTTTTTTTTTTTGAGTCAGCAAAATTGACCATTTTTTTCCATTTTAAAAAACTGGAAATCTGATTTTGAAATTTTTTTTAAATATCAATTATCATTTTTCAAAACTTATTTTAAGAAAATCAGAAATTATAATGTTTATTTAAAATATTTTGAACCAAACTTAACTTAGCTTTTGTGCCAAAAAAGATGTAATTTGAAAATAAAACAAAGCATGTCATAAACTTTAGCGTCTCTTGACATGTGATGAATGATATATTTACGAATTCCATGAGGCTAATTTGTTCTACGGAAGGAGAAAAGTGAAATAATTTACATTTACGTGAACAAATTATTTACCCCGTTATTTTTAACGAAAACTTTCAGCGGTCTAATTTTTTTTTTTTTTTGTACTTAGCTTTCACCTTTACATTTATGATGCTTTATGGGAAATATATTGTAAAAGAAATTAAAAATAAAACTGTTAAGAGTGACATTAAATTTCATATTTCTTAAGAAAGGTATCTAATTAATTTATAGGTACCTTTCTTATGAAATTTTATCAGAATTGTACATAAAAATACTATAATTTTATGTACATTTATTACATTCTACTGTTATTTGTATTTGCATTCATTTTATTATTAATTTTGATATTTCATTTATGGAAAAATGTCGTAACTGAGATTAATATAAAAATAACATCATAGAAATTTTATAAGATGATACTGATACTTGTAGGTACCCTTCTCAGTTGAAATTGAAAAATCAAATTAACTTCTCCACACGTGTTTCCACAAAAGTAAAGGCCTTAACAGCGGAGAACAATGCTTAACTCAAATAATGCAACTTAATTATATTCTGGTTGGTCTTCCGTATTTTATAATTACAGCTCTGTTATAAGCACAAAATTACATTTCTTAATTACTGGGATCTTCTGATTAGTCAAAATGATACAATTTACAACGCGCTAAAAATAAGATCTATCTCATAAGGACACTTATGAAAGATCTTAGTGACTTTTAACTAATTTTATAATATTTTAACAACTTAAATGTAAAATCTATTATAATTAATGAAATAACAAATAATTGTATTAAAATTCATTTTTCATCAAAAAAATTTTTGCTTTCAGAAAATATTGTCCATATTCATAAAAACAACTAAAAGCAAATAAAAGCATTTGAAATTAAATAATATATTTGTTTTATTGAGTTTTGTATGTTACAATTCAGAGCTGATTTTCAGGTACTGCGATCCAATTAAAAAAAAAAACATGATTTGCATTCCTCAAAGCCCTGTGCTTTTAATTATTGTAATCACTAAAACCGATGCGATCGAATTTCTAGCGTTTTCATAAAATTAGTTAGGGGGGTAATAAATATTTAAAAAAATATTTCTACCATGACTTTCATAAAAAAAACATATTTATAATTTTCGATCATCTGTGAATAGTTTCTGAAAGTTTCATTAACATCCGATAATTATTTCTATTTTGCACGATTTTTCAAATTAATGTGTCATATACAAAAAAACGTAAAATGTTATTTTACTAGTTCCGCTGATACAAATAGAAAAAAGTTTTTTTTAATCAAAATTTAGAATGTTCTAAAAGAAGGAAAATTTTTTAAAAATAATTAAAAAAAAAACTTTTGGTCTTTTCCTCTTAATAATAACATAAGCATTTAGACAATAAAATTTAGTTTTCGGCAAGTTTATGTCTTTTTTTTCATCAAGTTATGCTCTTTTTTTAGCGATTTCGTGGAGGTACCTACATATCACTTACTACTGTCTCTTTATCAGATAGGTACCTTCATGAAATAGCTAAAAAAAAGAAAAAAAAAGGAGCATAGCATGATAAAAACGGCCTTAAACTTAATCCATTGTAATTAAAGTGAACTCGATCGAATTTCTAGAGTTTTCATAAAATTAGTATGGAGGGAGGTAAAAAAAACTATTTCTGCCATGACTTTAATTAGAAAAAAAAAAAAAAAACATATTTATAATAATTTCCATCATCTGTGAATAGTTTCTGAAAGTTTCATTAAGATCAGACAATTATTTTTATTTTTGCAAGATTTTCCAAATGTGTGTCATACAAAAAAAAAAAAAAAAAAAAACGTCCTATGCTATTTTTTTTTTAGCAATCTCATGAAGGTACCTATTTGCAAATTTTAGCGGCTATTTTTTTTTTTTTTTGCAGTGACAGACGTTAATTTTGAAAATCTTGCAAAAAATAAGGAAGGGCTCTAAAATTTCTTCTACTAATCTTTTTAATGTCTCTGTCTTTCGGATTCATTCATTTCAGAGTATAAAATTAAGTAAAAAAAAAAAAAAATCTAAAAGAGATTAAAAAAAAACATTTCTATAAAATAGATAATATTTTTTTTTTTAATAATTTAAATTAAAAGCATCAAAAAAATCTACGTTTAAAGTTGGATTTTTTGCAAATTTACGAACCGAATTTGGCATCAAATTTCATTTAATTATGGATTTTTTTAATGATAAATAAAATGTCTGAAATCTGAGTTGGATTTGATCGAATATGAACCGATAATTAGAAAGACTAAATTTGTTCATATTTAATTAAAATAATTAGTAAAATATAGACGGAAATACTTACACGACAATCCAACGTAAACTTTGATGATTTAAGCGTCTTTAGTCACTTCCGCTCCTGTTGCTACTTCCGGAATAAATATGTCCCATGAATCCATGTTGTCGTCTGTTTTATTCACTGTTCAATATCGATTACTATCCTGCCTTTATAGATGGACAGAATGGCCGAGGATTGAGTTGCGTTTAATGACTGAAACGATGTCTTAGGTTTGTACGTATTATTTCTTCTTCAGATAGTGACATTTCGTACCTCATTGTTTGAAGAGTTACAGGCTGCGATGGGTAAATTGTCGTCTGAATGACGCAAAAATGGAAAATAGCACTGACATCTCATTTCAATAGATATATTTACCAAAATTGCACGATAAATATATTGAAATACTGAGGAGGTAAATTTATTCAATAAAATCGCCATTGGCTTCAACTACAACCTGCAAACGACTTTCAGAATCTCCTGCAACTCTTCTGGACGGTCTGCTTGTTTAACTTTAACATTTTTAGATTGAAATACAAGACGATCCAATGTATCAACTTGGATGGTTTCTCTGTTTGAGAAAAAGATGTGGTGAGATAACTTTAATCGGTACATGTCACTTCCGCTGTTTCTATTTCCGGAATAAACATGTCTGTACACTGGTTATACGTAGTCTTTTTTCACTGTTAAATATCTATTACCACCCGTCGTTTATATATGGACAGGATGGCTTCAGGATTAACTGAAATCATTGCTTTGATGTTTGAAGAGGCCTCTTTGCCATTGGCTTCATTTCAACCACGACCTCAAGATGACTTTGCAATCTCCTGCATTTCTTCTGGACAGTCTCCTTGTTCAAGTTGGTGAATGCTACCATAATCCTAGCCTTCAGTTCATCTTTGGTGATACAAGTTTTGTTAGCTTCTTGCTCAACTGTGTCCCACACATAATAATCAAGGAGGTTGCAGTCCCAGGAATTAGATGGCCAAATGTAAGAGGTGATGAGGTCGCAGAAATTGTCGCACAGCCATGACTGTGTTCTCCTGTTTGTTTGGCATGATGCAGAGTTCTGTTGATATAGGCTTCAACACCCTCTTGACCCAGGGTATCACTACCTCCTCAAGGCACTTGGTGTAGGTCTCCGTGTTGTGTCTGAGATCCTGTGAGAAGAGAAATGGAGGCATAACGTCACCATCAAGAGTGATCACTCCAAACAGCTTTATAATCACCATTAGACTCACTCGACCCTTTCTGAATCCTCTGCACTGTCCTCAGATTGACATCCAAACACTCTGAAATGTTTGTATTAGTTTATTCTGGTGCAAATACCAAGCAGTACAGTATACCATTTACAAATTTCTGATAGATTGAATTACATCGTAATGCTCTTTTTCTCCCAGACGATGCCCAACTGACCTTACTATACTGTGCAGCTGACAAAATCAAAAACAATGTGCAACATGAAATTGAAATTATAAAATGGCAATAATTTACCAATTGCACCCTGTATATATTTTTTAAAATTATGATGTTGTAGTCACTGCAGAAATATGACCTGTTACTTGTGCTGGTCTATAAATACTGCATATCTGGGTCTTGAATATTGTACCTGAGATGGAGATTACATGTCAGTGAATGTGGCTTGCATCAGTAGTGTACAGAAGACTGGAGCAGAAGTTGTAATGGCCCCAGCCATCCATATCAAGATGGCATCTAATCAAAGAGTGAAAAAAAAATTGAGTTTATAGTTAATTTGAATAAAGTGTTAAATTTCATGTTTCATCTGATTTAACATATTTAAAATGTTTTCCTTTCTCAGTCCCAGGCCCTATAAGCACCCCTACTTGAGTCTTAGGGGTATACAATCAAGGTGTTGGCCCCAGACGTTACCAAACTTCTGCATGCAAGCATTAAGTGCAATAAATTTGACTTCACCAGTATTTGTTGTCTTGTGGACTCAATTTGTTGTGTTTACTTGTGAGGAATTCATGAGCCATGGACTTTTTGTTGGGTGAGAAATCAATTGTTTCCTCTACAACAGGTGATATAGCTGACAAAGGGAAAACAGAAGAAAATGATGTTGTTGCAAAATCTTATACTTATTATAAAACGCAGATTGTGTGTGTGTGTGTGTGTGTGTCTGTATGTTTATATATTAGATCGGATTTCCTACATTTTTCAACCGATTTCAATAAAACTTCACAGGACTACGTAAAATTACCTTGTGGTGGTTCTAACAGCGCCAAAAATTGGAAAAACAATTGTTTTTGCACAAAATCAATTTGAAAACACGATTAAGAGGCATCACGAGAATGAAAGGGGGACAACTCATATCGAGTTATACTTATTTTAAAACCCAGGTTGTTTGTGTGCGTGTTCGTTTATATATGGGATCGGGTTTCCTACATTTTTCAACCGATTTCAACAAAACTTCACTTTTTTTTTGGCAGGTAGTGTTTCTTATTGTCTTGCACACTTTTTTCTTTATTTTTACATTCAGAATGCTTTAAAAATTCCACTTACAAGACAATTGTTTATAATAAAATTCTATTCAATCGGTAAACGATTGAAAACAATGTTTTTGTTTGAGTTTGACCAATTCATAAAAAAAAAATAAAACTAATTAAGACATGCGTGTCCATCAACCTTAAACAATAATCTTTGTCAATTTTATTTTTCAGTCTTTATGATGGTCGATACTTGATCTATCTCTTACTGTTACATCCCCGGGCAACACCGGGCTCTCCTGCTAGTTATTAATAATTTTAATTATAGGTAAAATCTAAGAATCATACAACAGCTATGGGGTTACTTTGTCGCAATCATCCTTTTTCTACCCTCAAGCTACTGAGAGACATCAAAGAAGTGATTATTTTTTCATGTTGATCGCATTCATGCCACTTAAGAAACTGGTAAACTTCAATAAGCAGTGTATACAGAATTAGTAGCAGTTAGAAGATGGAAGATTCTTTGTATGTATTGATTTGCATAAAACATGAAATTCACTTTTCAATATGCAACACTTTCTCAGGGGCTGTGCACAATGTCTGCTCTTAATGAGGTATTGATATCTAGATGAAAGGAGAAAGCATATGAAGTCTGTCTTATTGTGATTATTGTGGTATGAATGTAGACCCCCAAACTTAAAAATTGTATGTCTGAGTTGCTCACACTTGGGGCGATTGCAGAGGTCAATCCTACCAGAGTGCAATGGAAGGCCCTCAATCTGGAAGAACAGCTTTGGTGATCACAGATTCTCCTACAATGTAAAAACGTGCAACGGCTATGGGGATGCTTCATCCCACTTATCCTCTTTTTTACCCACTTGGGATACCATGAGATGTCTTGACAGTGAATTACTCTTATAGCAGAGTTTTTCTAATGCATAATATTTGAACAGGGCATCTGATTCCCAGTGCACTCACTGATACTGACTCATACTCTTCCATTTATATAGATTTCTGTCTGGGAAACAGACCAGATTAATAACTGCCTGAAAAAATGACCCTCCCATAAGAAAATTCAGTGTGAAGAATTATTTTTTAAGGTTTCAGCAAGGCTTTTTTTTTTTTAAGTTTCCAAAATTACAATGAAATCAATGCTAATACAACAAATACATCTCTAAATAAACACACCCTAGAGGGCAGCTAGAAACCTGTGGACTTTTGGCAAACTCATTTGTCATGCCAACCTTCTTGAGACCATAGAGTTGGACTGGAAGTGTCTGTGACACTAAATATCACTAAATCTTAGTTTGTGTTCAAACTCTTCCAAGATCTTCTGATGAGTATTTTTTGGGTTTAAATCAATATTTTTAAACTGTTTTTTTTTTCATTACACACCAATCCTAATAGCAACTCTTCAATATTTTTAAACTGTTTTTTATTATGCACCAATCCTAATAACATCTCTTCAATATTTTTCTCCTAATATCACTACATCTTTGCTCAGAATTATCAAGTCTCTCAATACCTGAAGTGACTAACCACTTTCCACCAGTATGTCTTGACCAAGGTCATTGGCCTGTTACAAAATATCGTCTTTTGAAATTCATTCATTAGTCATTTATTTCTGCAAAATATTGTTACCACTGCTAACTAGAATAGTACCTGTGTTATTTGGTGTTCACAATAGGATTTCAACATGCAACTAAACAATTCTTTCAATTAAACAATAAAATGGTATATACCCAATACCTTTGTGGAAGCTGTAAGCATTCTGAAAGCAAAGGAAATATTTGTCACAGATTACTTCCACAACACAGAAAGGAAATCATTGCAAGTTCAAATAGGATCGAAAGAAATGACGAAAACTCGATTCTCAGGTATTATCTTACAAATCCAAATGCACGTAACCAGTCAGAAAAATAACTCACTCTCCGATGAATGCGGTAGCCAAAATACACAAATTTTTCTCCCTAATTTGAGAACACCAACTACTTTTATTTGCTGAGCATTTTTTTTCCATGCATCAACTGGGAGAGGACGCCCAATTTTTGCATATCAAAATTTTTTTCTAGCAACTCCTGCAATGGACTTGTTTAATTCAAATATTCCATCTTCAGCATGTCATGCAGAATATGTGCCTTTTTTTTTGGTAAGTAATTTTCTTTTTCACCACATTTTGCGTCATAGGATACATGCAATGCAGCGTCGGTTGGTTTGATGAGGTAAGCCGCCATTTTCTTTGCTATAGAAGCCATTCCTTCCAATGACTATATGAAATTGAATTAGTCCATGGAAAATAAAATGCTCTAACAATGAACAATATATATCAGAGGCTCCCAATTCCCCCTGCATCGTCCACTTTAACACCGAGAAATTTTCCACCACCCAAGTGTATTGTAAATATTCAAAAGCATAAAGAAGAACGGACCAGTATTCCAACAGATAATCTGATGGAGATGTTGATTTTCTGTACACAAACAACACACTTCTGAATGGGATCACATATATATTGACAGGACGAGGGCTTAGCAATGGGCTCACCATTATCACCAGCAATGGTGAATATATGCATGGATTACTTTGAGGAAATGGCATTAGAATCTATATCTCTAAAGCCAACTATATGGTTAAGGCACGTAGATGACACCTTCATACTCTGGTTACACCAGGAAGATGTTCAGGTTCTACTGGACCATGTGAACTCAATAAGACTGTTGATACAGTTCATGATGAAGAAAGAGAGTAACAACACCCTCCCATTCCTGGATGGAGCATGGGTTCAAGACATCCGTATACCGTAAACTGACATTCACCAGAGAGTACCAATTTCAACTCCCACGATCCATACAGCATAAAGAAAGGGATCATCCGCTGCTTACAACACCGAGCAAAAGTCATAAGTGGTGACCCAGAGACATTAGATAAAGAATTGGTCAGTATAAGTAGTAACCTACAACAACCCTGGATACATGGCAGCAGCCCCAATAAACTGGGATAGGCGGGTACAAGAGGAGGACAACAACACTGAGAAAACAGTCTGCCTGCCTTATGTGAAGGGGTTATCTGAGAAAATACAAAAGGATCTGCGCTCCATATAACATCAGGACAACCTTCAAAAGCTTGATGACACTTCACAGATATCTCTCCCGAGTAAGGCCCCCCACCCCAGAGAACATGACTAAAGACTCCCATGCAGCTGTGGAAAGAAATATAAAGGGGAGACAGGACGCTCCCTTAAGGTAAGGCTTCAAGAATACCAGAAAGCTGTAACACAAGTGGAAGTGGAAAAATCAGGCATGGCTGACCACATATGGAGAGAAAAAGGAGATCACTGCCCTTTGTGGAACCAGGTTGAGATCATAGACAAAAAACATCATTGGAAAATTTGTAAACTTAAGGAATCAGCACATATGCTAGGCCACAAAAATCTCCTGAGCCGACCAAGCATAGAAATGAACGCAATATAGGAACCAGTAATAAGGAGTGCCAGAGAAAAGTGATAATAAAAACAAAAATTGCAATATGAGCTCTGGTAAAAATATGCAATGATAACAGCAAAAATTGCAATATGATCACTGGTAAAAAATGGTTGCTGAGAAATTAGGTTTATAATACCTAGAAATTCATGTCCTCAAGATAACAGTAGATAAAGGAGTTGGTTAGATCTAGTGACAGGATGCAAAGAGTGCGAGTTCAATGCCTGGTTGAGGCAGTGGAGAACTTAGGGGAATTAACAGGAGATAACTGACATCCATTAAACATGGCACGTGGACGAGAACAATCTACCCCAATGAGTGAAATAAAGGGTTCAGTTTGACATTCTAACCACCTGAAGAAGGCCGAAGCATACAACGGCTGAAATGTTGTGATAAATATGGTGACCAAGATGAGAACAATAGTCCGAATAATGTAAATACTGACATCTCATTTTAACAGATATGTTTACCAAAATTACACAAAAATATCTTCAAATACCAGTGTAAATTTATTCAATAAAATTGCCATCGTCTTCAACACCCTCTTGACCCTGGGCAGCACTACCCACCTTGACGTAGACCACTGTGTTACGTTTGTGGCCCAAAGAGAAATAAAGAAAGGCATAACATTGCCATCACAAGTGATCACTTCATATTGACTGCATATATCATCTTGAAAAATGAGAAAACAACCATTGTCAATATGGGAATTGGAATATATGGTATTAACAAAATTTTTTTATTTAATTATTTAACAACTTAATTAAAATGAAAATGAGCAAGCCACTATCTGTTGTAACAATCAAGGTACTATAGTTCTTGCTAAGAACCATCTCTCACTAATGTTCAAATCAAGTTGACATCAAATACCACTTTTTAATGACTGAAATTATAAATGACATAATAAAGTTGGACAATATTCTGTCAGACTTAAATGTTGCTTATTTATTTACAAAGCCTCATGGCAGAGTAAAATTATATAAATTTTTTTAAATTCTTAAAGGAGCAGAATCTGGAATATTTTTCTTAACTTATTTTTATTAAAAAAAAATTATGATTTAAAAAAAAAGAATTTATAATTCAAAAACACTTACTCATCCTGCAAATAAAAGAAAGTGCTAAACAGGGTTTATCTCATTTCTAAATTTTAGTTCATGAAGCTGAACTATTGTCTAAAAAGAAAAACCCAACAATGCCTGTAAGAAGTCTTTGAATGAAAGTGAATATTTTGTTAGTAATAATAATAGTTTTTATGAGAACAACATTTTGTTATTAAGTTTTGGTTTTTTTTCATTTGTGCCAAAACATTTAGGATAACAATGGTTATGTTCTTTGAATTCTTCCCCCAAAATTTGTTTCATTATTGGATAATTGTCAGATGGGAAATATGATTTTGAAAAGCAGCGAATAGAGATCAAGGATTTTTCATTTATTTCAGTTTGTTTAATTATTAACAGTTAGATTAATGAAGAGATAAAATTTATTTGTAATTCTGGAAAAAAAAAAAAGAAAAATTCTGCTATGAAGAGTTTTGAATGAACATTTGACTTTGAGGAACATATTCTAACAATCTCTGGGTAACACTGATATCTACACAATGTGCACTTTGGTTATATAGACTTCGGTCTGGAATAAACATGATGAATTAGCTTCTCAAAAAAAAAAAAAAAAAGAACCTGCTTATTAAATAACCCACAATTTTGGCTTGGATTCCTCAAATTACAAAATTTTCATTGAAAGCTTGATAAACCACAAACCCTAACTGACAATCCCGTAGATATGATTCTGTGGAGATTTTAGGTGTCAAATCCCTGCAGCTGTGGTAATGCCTTTGCTGAAAACTAATTTCAAGACCCAAAGTAATAAACTCTGTCCACATCTTACACTGTATTTAATGATAATTGTTATTAAAAATAGGAAAATTTGTGCTGGATAGTTAGTGTTCTAGGGTTAAAAAAAAAAAAAAAACAAAAGAAATTGTGATTTCAAAAAAGAATTTATAAATCAAAAACATTTACTCATCCTGCAAATAAAAGAAAATGCTAAATAGGGTTTATCTCATTTTTAAATTTTGGTTCATAAAGCTGAACTATTGTCTAAAAAGAAAAACCCATGCCTCTGAGAAGTCTTTGAATGAAAGTGAATATTTTGTTAGTAATATTTGTTTTTATGAAAACCTTTTGTTATTATTACTCATGTCATTTAATAAATGTAAATTTTTCAAATTTCACTCTGAATTGTTTTGTTTTTCATTTGCACAAAAACATTCATGATAAGAATATTAATGTTCTTTAAATTCTTCCACCAAAATTTGTTTTATTATTGGATAATTGTGCCATCAAGAGTTTTAGATGAGCGTTTGACTTTGAGGCACATATTCTAACAATCTCTGGGTAACACTGATATCTACACATTGTGCACTTTGGTTATATAGACTTCAGTCTGGAATAAACATCTCAACAAAAGAACCAGCTTATTAAATAACCCAGATGGCCATATCATAAAGTGTTTTCAATTTTGGCTAGGATTCCTAAAATTTAAAAATTTTCTTTGAAAGCTTGCTAAACAAATTGTAATTTAACTGACAATCCTGTAGACTTTTGGCAAGCTTAATAATCATGTCATGAAAACTTACTTCGGATTGGATTTCACCCAGTAGTTGCTGTGATTCTGTGGAAATTTTAGGTGTCAAATCCTTGCAGCTTTTTTTGTTTTTCAATTTTTTATTTTGCTGAAAACTAATTTCACGACATAAAGCATTAAAACTATCCACATGTAACACTGTATTTAATGATAACCAACTCAAGAAGTTCAAAGTATATTGGGAGTAAAGAATTGAATATGTAGCCAGGTTCACAGCCTTTCAGCATGAAAATTATTCTAGCAGTAATTCTGAATTATGGAAGAGACCTCAGAGCAGCAACCACAAGAGGAGGATTAATATTGGACTCTACATAACTTACCATGAGCTCTTGCTTGTAAATTGAAAAAAAAAGAAGAAACATTCAGCCAGAAAGAGCCGGAGATGAATAAATTTTTTTACTCTGTTGTCAAAAAAGAAGGACCAAATATCAAGTTATTTTTTTCTTTGATGAATATTAGAAAATCAAAATATTCTATAAGGTGGCTTCTTATGGAGTTTTAGGAGCATGGGAAATTTTTTTTCAAATGGTTTAAAAAAAAAAAAAAAAAATAATATTTAATATTCACTGGGATAAGCAAAATAGACATTTTTCTTTTCCAGAACTTTCACCTGAAAATATAAAATTATATTTCCTTCCATAATAAACTTGCCAAGAATAGTCTTCCCAATGATTTTACTTTAGGTAAATATTTTGTGTGTCAAATGTATAGCAAAAACTTATAATTATATGGATTATATTTTCATGAAACTTTCATCCACATGGTGAACTGTTATATTTTAAATTAAAAGACAATTTTGATTATCAACCTTTATATTTTCAAAAGAAAATCTTTTTTGAAGGTTTGAAAATGTTTTCCAAAGAGTCTCTACTTTAAATTTACATAAAGGGAATTTATATGGCTTCTCTAATGAAACATAGAAGCAACTGTCCCACCACAACAAATAGATTTTAGGACTATATAATCACACACAAAATTTACATTCGCCTGGCATTTTGGTAGAGTGTCACACAAATGACTATAATAAAACACTTGAAATCTTATTAAAGATTTTTTGTAATAATTCAGATTTTGTTATTAACCCTATTTTGACAAACTTCAGACATTTCAAATTGATTCGCTCAAGTGTTAAAAGTTCATGTATAGACTTTTAAAATGATTAGAATTTTTATTCCATATTTGTTCAGATATGTTTTATGCTACACAAATTTTAACAATGAAGAATTATGGCTGCTTTTTAATCACTGTTTATATATTTTACAAAATGTTAATAAGCACAAAGATGAAGTCATACATGCGAGAGATAAATATAATTTATTTCCAGTATGTATTTCCATATGCTTCTTATGTGAAAAGCAAGAGTTAGACAATTCATATGAATATGACTTCTCCCCAGTGTGTATTTGCAAATGTGTCTTCAAAGTGGAATTCTTGGAAAAAATATCATCCACATATTTTTCAAGTAGGTTTTTCTTCATTATCTGTTTGCAAATGTTCTCCCAAACTTGGCTTTTTTAGCAAAGATGAGAAATGAACATAGGGAGAATATGCCTTTACGTTAGTATGTGTTTGTATATGTCGACGCAAATGATGTTTCTGTGAAAAGCAAGTGCCACACACTTGACAAGAATATGGTTTCTCTCCAGTGTGAGTTCGGAAATGGACCACCAATGTTAACTTCAGTGCAAAAGATATTCCACAGACTTCACAAGAATATGGCTTCTCACCAGTGTGTATTCGTATATGTCGGTTCAAATGTGATTTCCTTAAAAATGAAGAGCCACACATTTCACAGGAATATGGTTTATCACCAGTATGTATTTGCAGGTGATCCTTCAAATTTGATTTACTTTTAAAAGATGACTCGCACAATTCACAAGAATAAGGCTTTTCTTCAGTGTGTTTTAGCATATGTCGTGCCAAATCAGATTTCCACAAAAAGGAAGAGCCACACACTTCACATGAAAATGGCTTTTCTCTTGTCTGTGTTTGTACATGTTGGTCCAAAATGGACTTCTCCAAAAAGGAAGTGGCACACTCTTCATACGAATATGGTTTATCACTAATATGTATTTGCATGTGTTTTCTCAAAGTTGATTTAGCTGTAAAGGAGGAACCACACACTTTACAAGAATGGGGCTTCCCTCCAGCGTGTATTTGCATATGTTGGCTCAATTTTGAATTTATTGAAAAGGAAGCACCACATATCTCACAAGAATATGGTTTTTCTCCAGTGTGTATTCGCATATGTCGATTTAAATGACTCTTCTGTGAAAAGGAAAAGCTGCACACTTCACAAGAAAATGGCTTCTCTCCAGTGTGTGCTCGCATATGTTGGAGCAAACTTGAATTTACTGAAAAGGAAGTACCACATATCTCACAAGAATATGGTTTTTCTCCAGTGTGTATTCGCATATGCCGTGTTAAATCAAATTTCGTTGTAAAGGAAGAACCACATGTTTCACAAGAATATGGCTTCTCTCCACTATGTATAGCATTATGCCTATTCAAGGTTGACTTACATAAAAAGCACTTTCCACATACTTCACAAGAATATGGTTTCTCTCCACTGTGCATTGCCATATGGTAGTTCAAGCCACACTTCTGTTTAAAGGAAGAGTCACACAATTCACAAGAATATGGTTTTTCTCCAGTGTGTGTTCGCATATGTTGCTTCAAATGTGATTTCCGTGCAAAGGATGAGCCACATACTTCACAGGAATATGGTTTTGTACTAGCATGATCAAGTAAAATAATTTCACCTTTAACAGAAGAATCATATTGTTCAGAAACAGGTGGGTTCACTCCAGTATGCGTTTGTTTATGTTGGTTCAAACTTAACTCCTGTGAAAACATAGTGCCACATATTTCACAGGAATATGGTTTCTCTTCATTATGTATTAGCATGTGCTTCCTCAGATATAATTCAAATTTAAAAGAAGTATCACACACTTTACAAGAATATGGCTTCACGCCAGTGTGTATTCGTATATGTCGGTTCAAACTTGATTGCCATGAAAATGAGGAGCCACACATTTCACAGGAATATGGTTTATTACCAGTATGTATTTGCATGTGCTTTGTCAAGTTTGATTTAACTGTAAAGGAAGAACCACACACATTACAAGAATATGGCTTCTCTCCTGTGTGTGTTCGCATATGATAATCTAAACCAGACTTCAGTGAAAAGCAAGAGCTACACAATTCACATGAAAATGGCTTCTCTCCAGTATGTACTCGCATATGCCGAATCAGAGTTGTATTGTCAGCAAAGGAAGCACCACACACTTCGCAAGAGTACGGTTTCTCTCCAGTGTGTACTCGCATATGTCGTTGTAAACCTGAATTTTTTAAAAAGGAAGCACTGCATGTTTCACAAGAATATGGCTTCTCTCCTGTGTGTGTTCGCATATGGTAGTCCAAACCAGACTTCTGCGAAAAGGAAGCGCCACACAATTCACATGAAAATGGCTTCTCTCCAGTATGTATTCGCATATGTCGGATCAGAGTTGTATTGTCAGCAAAGGAAGCACCACACACCTCACAAGAGTATGGTTTCTCTCCGGTGTGTATTCGCATATGTCGTTGTAAACCTGAATTCTTTAAAAAGGAAGCACAACATGCTTCACAAGAATATGGCTTCTCTCCAGTGTGTATTTCCTTATGCATGTTCAAGGTTAACTAAAGTGTGAAAGGCTTGCCACACGCTTCACAAAAATATAGTTTGTCATTAGTGCTTTTGCATATGGTAGTTCAAATGTGATTTCCATGAAATCGGTGAGCTACATATGTCACAAGAATATTGTTACTTTACAGTGTGCATTTGCATATATTGGTCTAAACTGGTCTTTGGGGAAAAGAATGTGCCACATTTCATTGGAATGTAATTTCTCACTTATTCGTATGCAATCAACTGAAATTGTTTTACCTCTAACAGAAAAGTCATATAATTCACAAGAACATGACTGATCTTCTGTGTGTGTTTGCTGTTGGTTCAAACAGAATTTCTGCAAAATGGAAGCACCATACACATCATAAGAAAAAGACATTATATGATTGAATGAGCTGAATCAAATCAGAGAAAGAATGGCCACAGATTTAGTAAGAGCATGATGTCTCTTCCATATGTTTGAGTATAATTCAAATGTGAAGATATCAGAGTCATTTTCCACTTCATAAAATGCATATTGGAGTTTGACTTGTATTCTTATCTGAAAACAGTTCAAAAGAATATGGTTTCTCTCTAGTGTGTGTTTCCTTTTGTCAGTTCAAATGTGAAAAAGGTTAGTCACATGCTTCACAGGATTATAAATTTTTTAACTGTTCGTACAGTAGTTTTTGGGGGTTTTTTATTACAGGTCAGCAACAAAATGATAATCAGCTGAAATCCACAAGAATCATTCACCTCAGTGGATGTTTTATCTTCAGTGTGTTTTAACAAATATTGCTCTAAAATTGATATTTATATAAAAGATATATACTGGATTTCTCTAGTGTGAATTGCAAAATGTCTTTCCATACATAACTTTGTCAAAAGTGAAAACAATATTTTCTTTCCAATATGTTTTCATCACTAAATCTGACTTTATGAAAATAAAGATCCACACAGTTCACAAGAATATCATTTCATTGCAATGAGAATTTTGAATTGTTTCAAAAAGTTTGAGTTGTGGACAATTGACATCCACAAGATTTGAGTAGTTTTCTAGTTACTTTATTACCGTCCTTGCCTCACAAGAATATGACTTCTCTCCAGTGTCTATTCCCTTATGCATATTCAGGTTTGATTCACGTAATTATATGAAAAGGATTATCATACACTTCATAAGAATAAGGTTTCTCTCCAGTGTGTGTTTGGATAGGTGATTTCTGTTGAAAGGATTAATCATATGCTTCACAGGAACATAGTTTTTCACTATTTCATGTGTTTTACCTGTAACAGAATAATCGTATCATTCACAAGAATATTGCTTCTCTCCAGTGTGTATTCCCTTATAAATATTGAAGTTTGACTTATATACTCATCTGAAAAGGACTATCCATGCACTTCAAAAGAATATGGTTTCTCTCCGGTGCGTGTTTAGATATGTCGGTTCAAACAGAACTGTTTTCTATAGTTTCTTTTCTGCTGGTCATCAAGAAAACGATAATCAACGGCAACCCACAAAATTATTTGATTTCATAAAATGTTTTTACGAGAAACAAAATTTGGAAGTTCTCAATAAGAGATGTGCTTTCTGTCATAATTGCTTCCCATTGCCTAATTGGTGAGGCTCACTTCAAAAGTGGTTTCCATAAAGGAAAAAGGGAAGATGGCTTCAATTCCTGTTAGGAAGCACCTTTTTCATTAGTAGGACTTCTTCATTGAGGCTGGTTAACTTTCACTGTTTTAGAAATAAATAAAAAAAAACAATTGTCAATTCAAACAAGTAACCACAAAAAATAACAAAAATAATAATAAACTTTGTAAATATAAAAAAAAACTATGACAGCACAAAGTTGAAACAAAAAAGGAAAATATCTAATAATATTTCTGAGATTAAGTATTGTAACTATTTACAATATTCAGCTTTGGTTTGTTTTGTGGCACATCAACTGCAATGGGACATTTAATGCTGAAAATTTTTTCTTTTTTTCTTCTGGTAATACTTTTGTTTTATCAAAAATCTGTTTCTGTTAATATTTTTTTCCTCAAAAAAGTATAGCTGGTTATATTATTTTTCCAAAATGTACAGCTGGTAATATTATTTTTTCAAAAAACATATAGCTGGCAACACTATTCTTTAAAAAAAAAAACGTATGACTACTAATATTTTTTCAAAAATGTACAGCTGGCAACATTATTTTTTCAAAAACGTACCATCAGAGGCCTTGCTGTTGGACATAGTTTATCGTCATACCCAAAACAAGATCTGGGTTTGGAGGTGCTGTTGGACGTAGTTTATCATCATACCTAGGATGCGGATATAATCTGGGTGTTAACTATTTGCCCATAGCTGGGACCCTAACAGGTGCTACCACCCTGGGTCAGGGTGGACATTGGAACACCAGCAATTGAGGTGGTTCTACGCTCCTCAAAACCTCCTGATCAGAGGCCATGCTGCTGGATGTAGTTTATCGTCATACCCAGGACGCTATTCAGACTTCTCATCTTTATTGCCATATTCACAACATTTTGGTCATTGTACACTCTTGCTTACTTCAGGTGATATTTAGAATCAATCCCTTTATTTAGTCCACAGGGGGATAGAGTTCTAATTGCCTCTGGATAGCTCCAAGGACAAATGGCTCAGAGGATAAAAGCATCAGTTAATTGATCCAAAAGTAACTTGATCCACGGGTTGAGTTTAATACCCGGTCACAGCAGAGGGAAGAAAAACTTGAGTTAATTGAAAGTGAGATATCCAAAAAAGGCGTGGCATATGGAATTAAAACAATCTACCCTTGTGAACAGTGTATAGTTCAAAATTCCTAGATATCAGGTGATATACCTGAAAAAGGCCGGAGCTTACCATCACTGACATATTGTGAACACGGCAATAATGATGAGTACAAGAGTGAATAAAATAAATAGTTAAAATGCAAAAGTAAAATTGTCCAAAATATAAAATCTCACTATTCTATCTTAAAGTAGTCTAAGTGGTAGAACTTATAAAAATTTCCACAATTTTTTCTTGTAAAATATTTTTCCATAAATAATTTCCTGAAATGAACATCTGAATGTGTTATTGGAATCCAATAATCAGAGCTTTGGTGCAGTGTGCTTGTTTTTTGTTTTAAACAAAATTATCAAAATATGTAAACAACTACAAAGCAATATTTATTATTTACCATTTTAAAAAGATTTAATATGAATAGTCTTTTTATTCAAAATCTGAGAACAGTTATCGAAATATTTTAACATTTGCAAAAAAAACAAAACAAAAAAAAACAAACGCAATTGCTACCACTGTTTTAAAATCTTTGCCTAGACAAACAGAATTTTTATTAATGAACAAATTGTGTACTAAATCGGTTATTTTATTAAAAAATTTTATAAAACTATTTTTTGTGTGGTATGTTTCATTCATTCATTTCAATTTGTAGGTAATTGAAGAAAAATCCCTGAAGATGTTATTTTTAAAAATGATTTATGTAATATCAAATCAAAGATTTGTTAAATATTATCAAATAATTGTTTGGATGAATTATGTGCTATGGTACTGAGACTGGATGAATTCAGATTGAATTTGGCAGCGAGATCTCATCAATTTACAGTCGATGTACTGTAAATTCTATACCAACAGTTTCTTTTGTTTCACTTCTCGCTTGTGGCACTCCCTTCCGGCTCCATGCTTTCCAGCCAACTGCAAAAATTTAAATGAAATGTGGATCAGTATCTATTGTCCCCCTGATTGCTCTTTTCTCTTTCTCCTCATTACTATTGTTTCTGCTGCTAATTCCTCCACACCTTTTGCGTGCTAGTGGCTCTACTGCCTTGCTTCGGGTGAATCCGATTAAAAAAAAAAAAAAAATATTTACAGGACGTATCAAAAATATTTTTACAAACTTTTAGGGAAGATTCCTGACACCAAAACAAGGTCAAATGTTGATATAAACATATGTCCAAAAAGCCATTGTTGGAACTCAACACAGCAACTTTTAACAAATGTTCAAAATGTCCTCCACTTGCTTCTACACATGCATGCACCCATCAGATCATTGACTGGTGGACCCTTGCAAATACTCCTACGCAGTATCAAATGGTTTGGTAGGCCCCACCCCATGGCATGTTGATGAGGTGTCTCTGCATTATTAATACCTGTTACATATAACAATTGTTTTAGATGGCCACAGATTTAAATCAAAAGGATTGAGGTCAGAGGAATATGCAAGACATGGAACCGGTCCTCCTCTATCCATCTTTCATGGGAGATGTCAGCCAGTGCATCATGAACAATGCGACTAAAATGTGCAGGAGCCTCACTATGCATGAACCACATGCATCTTCATATTATGCTACTGGAACTCCTTCCCATCTCCATGCTTTCCGACCAAATTTAATTTGCAATAATTTAAATGCAATGTCTATCGCTATTTACTGTCCTCCTGATTGCTCTTTTCTCTTTCTCCTCATTACTAATGTTTCTGTTCCTAATTCCTCCACACTCTGTAACCTCTTGCATGCTAGTGGTTGTATTGCCTTGCTAGGGGCGATACTGATTAAAAAAAAAAAAAAAAAAAAAAAAGAAGAAGAAAAAGAAAATACCTTTCAGTGCTATTTTGAAATTCATCCTCTTGGTGTTTGTAAGAAGTTTTGTTTTTATTAAATGGAAACATGATTGAAAAAAATCAAAAAAAAAAAAAAAAATTTAATGCTATTTTCAAGTGCAAACTTAATTTTTTTAAAAGAATTTTAATTTCTTTTTCATTTTAGCAACTATTTATATGGATGTTCAAAAAGGAAATAATCCTGAATTACTGCTTTTGACTACTTTCCTTCTATTTGAACAGTAATATAATTCAATAACCCTTAAATTCAGCATAATTAAAAAAGAAAAACACATTATGTGCAATTAGATATTTCATGACATGAAGCAGGCATAAAATGAAGAAAAAATAAAAGCAATGTATTAAACTCAAAAGTATCATTTAGCTAAAAAAATTCTAATGTAGTCTAAAAAATAAAATTATTAATTCTACTAAGACTTTCTAAAAAAAAAAAAAAAAGAAACGTTTCTAAAATAATTTCATTCATTTGTGAATAAGTTCTGAAAGTTTCATTAAAATCCAACAACTGATTTTTCCAAGAATTTCAAAATCAATGTTTTTCATCAGAGACACTAAAATTTCTCATAATTTATGGTCACCCATTGATGCAAGAAAAACAAAATTTTGAAGATTCTAAAAAGGATTAAAAAATAATGAAAAAAATTCTTCAGTCTTTCCACTTAATAATAAGAAATATTTTGAATGATAAAATTTTGCTTTTATTAATTTTGGGACACTTTTCATTTTTTAGCGATTCTTAATATTATTAAATGTAGATTTGTTCTGTCCAATCTGAAAAGAAAATAATGCATATTTCAAAAACTAACTGGAAAGAATTTTTTTTTGCTAAAATAGCTGATTTTAAAGAAATTTACCTGTAGTAAAGCATAATTGAAGAAAATGATGTAAGCACTTTTTAAAATAATTTTTAAGTACTCAGTAAACATCACAATTTAGGAGAATACTCTCTGTAATCTAATGTTTTATTAAATTTTAAAAATTTTGGCTTTAAATTTAATATAGTCATTCTTATCTGCACATTTATACACTGATAAAAAAGAATTCATATTTATTTTTAAAATATGAATGTATGACGATTTGTACTAAACTTTTCTATTTATGATTAGTAAATATAGTTTTCACTTAATAATAATATCATCTAAAGGGCTGAATATGTCACTTCAGTTCGGACAAAAAGGAGAGTGCCACAAAAGGTTATATTTAAATAGACATGGAGATACCCAAGAGTAAGCAGGCATGAGGCCCCAACATACATCAGGATTGGGGAAGAAAGTACGAACAAAGCCACCTGGCACCCAATGCACAACACAGTGGGGAAGAGAGGCGATAACCAGGGCAGAGACATTTAAAAAATATATAGCCTCATCAGATGAAGAATGCTCTGAACCATTGGAGTGTGATCCCCAAACCAAACAAGTGTGAAAATCACAAAGTGAGAGTCAACTAATGGGAGAATGATCCAGATCCAGCCTTAAAAGAATTGGGTTGTAATTGATGCTACTAAACTTCAGGGACTAGTACCTAGTGAACATAGGAAGCAAATCTTCTACATTAGTTTCCTTCTAAAATCTCTGCTTGTTGATTGAGAAATAATGTAAGAAAATGAAAACATACTAAAAATGCACTCAAAATGGAAATTATAATACTGCCTACTTTCTTTTTCAGATTATCATGCCAGGTATAAAATTTAGAGACCTCCACTAATTTGTGACACCTAAGGTTTAAAATGAATTTTTATGGTGCTTTTTATATCATTTTTAAGTACTCAGTAATTTCTGAAATTATGGAAGATATTTTTTTAATCTAATTTTAGGAATGTTGAATTTAAATTTTCTATAGTCATCACTCTTATTTTCTGACTAGCAGTAGAGCCCGGCGTAGCCCGGGGATGTAACAGTAAGAGATAGATCAAGTATCGACCATCATAAAGACTGAAAAATAAAATTGACAAAGATTATTGTTTAAGGTTGATGGACATGCATGTCTTAATTAGTTTTTTTTTTGTTTTTTACGTATTGGTCAAACCCAAACTCAAACAAAAACATTGTTTTCAATCGTTATGAGTCTACCGATTGAATAGAATTTTATTATAAACAATTGTCTTGTAAATGGAATTTTTAAAGCATTCTAAATGTAAAAATAAAGTAAAAAGTGTGCAAGACAATAAGAAACACTACCTGCCAAAAAAAAAGTGAAGTTTTGTTGAAATCAGTTGAAAAATGTAGGAAATCTGATCCCATATATAAACGAACATAGACACACACAAACAACCTGGGTTTTATAATAAGTATAACTCGATATGAGTTGACCCCCTTTATTCTCACAACAGCGATGCCTCTTATTGTGTTTTCAAATTGATTTCATGCAAGAACAATTGTGTCTTTCCAATTTTTGGTGCTGTCAGAATCACCGCAAGGTAATTTTACGTAGTCCTGTGAAGCTTAGTTGAAATCGGTTGAAAAATGTAGGAAATCCAATCCAATATATAAACGAACAGACACACAATTTCCCAACAGGATAGAATCTAGGTAGAACTCAATGTCCAGGACAGAGTAAGAATATAGTATAAAAGGCTTAAACACTAATATTCCATGGTTATAATTTATTACATTGGAATTGTAATCACTATCCAATTCATCAGACCTACAAATTCAAAAATTCATTTTAAACTTTGGGTGTCACAAATTATTTATACTCGGTATGATAATAATGTGAAAGAGAAATTAGGCAGCATTTTCTGATTTCTTTTTGACACTTGGCACAGTGGATAAAGGTGTTAGTTTGATCCAGTGACAGGACCCAAAGAGTCCTGTGAGTTCAATATCCGGTTAAGGCAGTGGAGAACTTGGAGAGGGGAATTAACAGGAGATAACTGACATCCATTAAACTATAGCACATGGAACTAGAACAGTCTACCTCAGTGAGAAAAATAAAGGGTTCAGTTCGACATTCCAACCACCTGAAGAAGGCCGGAGCATACAACGACCAAAATGTTGTAATAAATAAGGCGACAAAAATGACGACAATAATCTGAATAATGTAAATAGCATAATTTCCTGCTTATTGGCAACTATTTTAAAACAGTGGGTAGTTTTTGAAAAAAATAAAGAAAAATAAACATGTCTATTTCATTTTGAACATATGAAGCAAATTTTCTACAATAGTTTCCTTCTAAAATCTGAGAATTTTTTTTATTGCCTCGTTTTTATTCAAATGTGTAGATACTGGGAGATATCAGCAAGTAACAATTTGTTGAAAATCCCAATTAGTCAACTAAATGCAATTTTCTGACCACATCTCAACCAAACAAAAACAGAAAATTAGGTACCAACATGAGATTGCTGGAAAATGAGGATAGCAGTATAATAACGGCCTTAAACTTGATGAAAATAATTTTTTATTGTCTAAATGTTTATGTTATCAAGAGGAAAGATCAAAGTATTTTTTTGATTATTTTTTTTTACATTTTTTAATAATTTCTAGCACATCCAAAATTTTTGTTAAAAATCTTGTATTTTTTGATCAGCAAAATTGACAGAAAATCAATCATCAGCCATTTTTTTAACTTTCGTTTAAAATTCATTAAAAAAAAAAAAAAAAAAAAAAAATCAATTATGATTTTTTAAAAATTAATTTAAGAAAATTAGAAACTATAAAGTTTATTTAATGTATTTTGAAACAAACATTACTTACTTTCTGTGCTGAAAAAAAAGTACTTTCAAATGACAGAAAGCTGAGCTTAACAGAGGTGTTGATTGACAAGTGACATGTGCGTGATTTCATCTTATGGGAGGAAAAGTTATACTACGGAAGGTCACAAGTGATAGTTTACCTTTATGTGAACAACTTATTTACCTCGTTATTTTTAAGTAGGCATAGCATGATAAAAACAGCATTAAACTTGACGAAAGCAGAATTTTATTGTCAAAATATTTATGTTACTACCAACGCAAGCCATGTATGGGACTATCGTTTTCATGATGCTTCTGGTCTTCTGTATATTTGAATTTAAGCTATTTTGTGGCACAAAAGAAAAACAGGTTATATTAGATTTTTAGCTATTGGCAACTTGCTGATTGTAACCAGCTTTATTCTATAATCTGTAAATATTTATCTAATTAATAACACCATTGACTAAGGTGTACAAGATTTTCATTAATTTTAGAAATAACAAATAATTGTTGTAAAAGTTTATTTTTCATCAAAAACGTTTTTTGCTTTCAGAAAATATCCATATTCATACAAACAAGTAAAAGCAACTAAAAGCTTTTGAAATGAAATAATATCTTTGTTTTATTGAGTTTTGTATGTTACAATTCAGAGCTGATTTATGGAGTCAACTAAAAAGAAAAAATGATTTGCTTTCCTCAAACTAGGCTTGTCCCAGGTAACGCTAAAAAGTGGTATACCCTGGAGAAAAAAAGGTCCCCATCGATAAAAAAAATTTTAACGTGTAAATGTTTATGTTAAAATTAAAGAGGGAAGACTATTTTTTGAATATTTTTTCAGATTTTTTAATCCTTTCTATAAATTTTAAAATTTTTTTAAAGAATTCGTTTTTCTGAATAAAAAAAACTAGTATTTGATTTATCGGCCATTTCTGGCGGAATTTGAAAAAAATCAAAATTAGTTCAAAATCGATTAAAATTCAATTACACCTTTTTTTTTTTTGTTATCTTAGGAAATTTAGAATGATTAAAGCTAATTTGAAAAGAAACATTACTTACTTTTTTAGCAGAAAATTTTTTTAATAGAGATATTTCCAACCATGGTACTTTCCAGCTTGATGGGTGTCAATATATTGACAACTTACTGTTTATCATACGGTAAAAGTGATGTAATTTAATTTTAAGTGAACCTAGTTAAAATTAAAAAAAAAAAACTTTCGATTTTTTTTTTTTTTTACCAAAAATTTCTGCACTGAAAATAACATTTAAATTGTGAAAAAATCAAATTTTACAAGGAAAATGAAACAGTAACAACATTTTTTAAATTGAGTTATACATATTTTATTTATTAACAAAATTAATATTGAAATGCTACAATCGATTTCAAATTTTGTTTGTTGTTAAAATGAATGCAAAGTTTTGAAGTAAAAAAAAACTTGCTTCTATCTAGGGAAACAACTCTACCTCACGTGACGTTATTTCAAAGTTGTGCATCCATTTTCGTTGGAGATGATTTTAAATACAATTTTGAATATTAAAAAATATTTTAAAAATATTCACGGTTGTCAGATTTTAATAAGCTTTCAAATTTATGATCTATAAGAAGTAGAGAATATAATATGTCATTTCCATAAGGCTTTATAAAAGAAACTTAATTTTAAAATATATAACAACATTTTGTCATATTATGTATTTAAAATAGAAAAAAAAAAAATTATTGTAAAATTCATTTTCATCAAAATTTTTTTTTTTCAGATAAGAATTACTTTAGTATGTTATTCAGAAAAGTCAAAAAAAGTTTTAAATTAAATATTGTCAATTGGGTTTTGTATTTGTAAAATTGAGTTAAAAGTTTGGACAATTTTGAAATTTTTTACCAAAAAAAAAAAAAAAAAATCGATGATTTAGAATCTTCAGAGTCTTGTGCATTTAATTGAAAAAAAATATCAGGCTTTTGAAAATTAATTTTGAAGTTTTCATAAAATTAAGTTCGGGGGGAATAACAGATATAAAAAAAAAAACTATTTATATCATGACTTTCAAAAGACAAACATTTCTAAAATAATTTCATTCATTTGTGAATAAGTTCTGAAAGTTTCATTAAAATCCAACAAGTACTTGATTTTTGCAAGATTTTCCATATCAATGTGTTTTTTGCAACTGAAAACAAAAAAACAAGTAATTTTAATTTCCTGACCTAAAAAAACAAGATTTTTCAACCTAAATTTAAAAAATGCTGCAAAAAAAATTTTTAAAAATAATTAAAAAAATCACTTCCCTCTTTAAAAACATAAACATTTACACCTTACATTTTTTTTTTCAATTTGACCTTTTTTCTCCAAAAAAAAAAAAAATTAATCACTAAAACTGTTCAAAACTTTTTTTACCATGACTAAAAAAAAAAAAAAAAAAAAAAGAAACATTTATAATAATTTCGATCGTTTGTGAATAGTTTCTGGAAGTTTCATTAAAATCCGACAATTATTTTTATTTTTGCAAGATTTTCAAAATTAATGACTGCCATTAAAAAAAATACACAAAAATCCGCCATGTTCTTTAGTTGGACATTCGCTGATGATGAGAAACGAGGTTTTTCAATCAAAAGTTAGAATGCTCTAATAAAGACAGAAAAATTTAGAAAAATAATTAAAAATTACTTTGTTCTTTCCTCTGAATAAAAACAAACATTTTGACGATAAAATTTTGTTTTCGTCAAGTTTAAGGCCGTTATTATCCTGCTAATGCTCATTTTTCAGCGATCTCATTGTGGTACCTACCTGAGAAAATTTTCTGAGGACTGATTATTGCTGTCAGAAAAAAAAAAAAATTCTGGTATGTAAATATGGAAAAAAACGTTTTTTGCATATTCAAAACTAAAAAATACTAGTGTCTCACAGATTGTAATAACTTTACAAATTTATGATCTGTAAAAAAACAAATCTACGTAATAAATAACAGCATTTCCTAAAAGACGCGGATTCAAACTTAATTCTAAAATATTTAACTAACAACTTCATCACATTTTTGTATTTTAAATTGACGAAAAAAAAAAAAAAATTCTTGTAAAAATTCATTGGCTTCAGACAATCCTTCCTTAACATATTATTCATAAAACTAAAAGCCATTTTACTTTTCTAATTAAATAATGTCTTACAATTCAGAGCTGAATTTTGGGTAGCTGTATATTTCGATTTTACAAAAAAAAAAAAAAAAATCGATGATTTATATTCTTCAAAGTATTTTGCTTTTAACTAAAAAAGACATGCCATCGGATTTCTCAATTTTTCATAAAATTAATGGGGGTGAAAAAAAAAATTATGACTTTCAAATTTTACAATGATTTTCAAAATTTACAATCTTCAAAAAAAAAAAAAAAAAAAAAGTATAAAATAATTTAATTCATTTTTGAGTAAGTTCTGAAAATTTCATTAAAATCTGACAATTATTTGATTTTTACAAGAATTTCCAAATTAATCGATAATCGTAAAAAATATTACCTGACCACTGACGTGAAAGAAAAAATATTTCAAACGTGCTAAAGAGGATTAAAAATTTTTTTTTAAATAGTTAAAAAATACTTTGTTTACTCCTCTTAATAATAAATAAACATTTTTTTTTATTAAATTTGGGGCATTTTTTAATTATGCTGTTTTTTTTTTTACTTACATTAAAATTCGACCAGTTTGATTTTTGCAAGAATTTCCAAATCAACCTGTTTTTCACCTGAATAAAATTTCTTCTAACCTTTTATATCGTTAATGTCTTTCGGATTCATTCATTTCATTTCATGATTTCAGAGTATAAAAAAAAAAATTTAAGTAAATAAAGTTGGATTTTTATCAAATTTACGAACCGAATTTGCCAACAAATTTCATTTTTAATTATTCAACATGGATTTTTTTAATGATGAATAAAATGTCTGAAATCTGAGCTGAATTCGATCGAATATGAATGGCTAATTAGAAAGACTAAATTTGTTCATATTTAATTAAATTAATTAGTAAAATATAGATTGAAACACTTACAAGGCAATCCAACGTATAAACTTTGATTGTTTCTTAAGCGTCTTTGATCACTTCCGCTCCTGCTGCTACTACTTCCGGAATAAACATGTCCCATGAATCCATGTTGTCGTCTGTTTTATTTA
Organism: Acanthosepion pharaonis; assembly: GCA_903632075.3. Classification (NCBI taxonomy): domain Eukaryota; kingdom Metazoa; phylum Mollusca; class Cephalopoda; order Sepiida; family Sepiidae; genus Acanthosepion; species Acanthosepion pharaonis. Next base: position 1,665,963 of record CAHIKZ030003584.1, on the reverse strand, counting down.
CTGTTCAATATCGATTACCATCCTGCCTTTATACATGGACAGAATGGCCGAGGATTAAGTTGTAATAATTCGTTCAGTGACTGAAACGGTGTCATACGTTTGTCTACGTGTTATTTCTTCTTCAGACAAATACATTTCGGACCTCATTTGTTTGAAGAGTTACAGGCTGCGATGGGTAAATTGTCGTCTGAATGACGCAAAAATCAAAATAATACTGACATCTCATTTTAACAGAAATATTTACCAAAATTGCACGAACATATCTTGAAATACTAAAAAGAGGTAAATCTATTCAATAAAATCGCCATTGGCTCCAATCATAACCTCGAGATGACTTTGGAATCTCCTGCAACTCTTCTGGACGGTCTCCTTGTTTAAGTTGGTGAATGCTGCCATAATCCTAGCCTTCAGATAGTCTTTGGTGTTACAAGAAATTTTATAAGTCTCTCACACATAATCAAGGGGGTTGAAGTCTATGAAATTAGGTAGCCAGATGTCGGGTTTAAAAATTGCATGTCTGAGTTGCCCACATTTGGGTCGATTGCAGAGGTTAATCTTATCAGAGTGCAATGGAATGAGGCTCACTCACAGAGACCAGCCTTGGTGATCACCATTTCTCTTACATCTGGTAAAACAGCACAACACAAAATCATGCAACAGCTACAGGGATTCTCCATCTTAATTATCCTCTTTTTCTAACCCTTGTGGTACCGAAAGACATTGTAGGAGACTGTGGTGGTGGTGTTGAGTAGAAGTAGAAGAACACGCGTGAGTTAAGATTTTCCTGCTAGCCGGTCCAACTACATGAAAAAGTTGGACTTTAAACAAAAACAAACACAAGACCGATAAATATATGTAAACAAATATATGTATTAATAACAAGAAAGGTTACAAGTTATATGGACAGTTACATGGACAGAGTGCGTGTGGTGAATATTATGTGTGTGTGTGTGTGTTGTGGTGAGTGTTCGTACGTATGTACGTGTATTGTTCTTAGCGTGTTTGGGTAACGCTGTATCTGAGCATTCACATCTGCGAAGTGGTATAAGGCTGAACGCCCGAGGAAAGAGATTTACCTCAAGGTGGCGGCCCAAAGGCCTGAGGGAAAAAGAGGAAGAGGTGAAGGGTCAGCGAGTATTTATAGCCAGGGAAGAAAGACCCCGGTTGAAGGGTTAAGGAGCTAAGTTGGAGATTACTCCGACAACATCTTAGCAGTGAATTACTTTAATGGCAGAATTTTTTAATGCAGATTGAACAAGGCTTGTGGGAACTTTTTTTTGGTGGGCATCTGATTCCTCGTGTGCTCACTGATACTGACTCATATTCATATATCTTCCATTTATATAGACTTCCATCTGTTACACAGAACAGAGTGTCCACGGGTATGGCGATAAACTACATCCGAGTCCATGGGTATGATGATAAACTGCACCTGCGTCCTGGGTATGGCAATGAACTACATCTGCATGCTGGGTATGGCAACAAATTAAGTCCAACAGAAAGCCCGTTTTTGAAAAAAATAAGGTTGCCGGCTACACGTTTTTGGAAAAATAGTATTACCAGCTATACGTTTTCGAAAGAATAATGTTGCCAGCTATATGTTTTTGGAAAAATAATATTAGCAGCTATACGTTTAAAAAAAAAAAAGAAAAATATTACCAGCTATACATTTTTTAACAAAACCTTATTCAATGCGGTCAAAACACTATGAAAGTCTAAAAATAGGTTTTAATACTAGAGATTCTTTGTAAAAATTATTACCATCAATACAATTTTGAAAACCAAATCTTGCCAGCAATTCATTTTTGAAAACCAAATGTTGCTAGCAATGCATTTTTGAAAAACAAATATTACTAGCAATATATTTTTTGAAAAAATAAAAATAAAAATATATATTACCAGTTATATATTTTTTGAAAAAAAGAAAAATATTACCAGCGATACATATTTGAAAGAAAATTATTACCAGAAATGGAATTTTTGAAGGAAAAATATTACCAGAAATAGATTTAAAAAAAAAAAGTTGTTACCAACAATAAAAATTTTGTCGACATTAAATAACCCATTGCGGTTGATATGCCGTAAAAACCAAAACAAACAAACAGACCAGATTAACCGTTTGTGCCATGCGTCCCTGAACAATTTTAACACTTCTACCTGAGCTCCTGAGTGAAAATTCGCAAATAATTGGTATGTAATGTTTCACAGTAGATATAAAAATAGTTACAAGTGTTTTACCCACCTGTTCAACTGGTGGCTGGGCATTAAGTCATTTTACCACTGTTTAACCGGTGGCTGGGCATTAAGTCATTTTACCACTGTTTAACCGGTGGCTGGGCATTAAGTCATTTTACCACTGTTTAACCGGTGGCTGGGCATTAAGTCATTTTACCACTGTTTAACTGGTGGCTGGGCATTAAGTCATTTTGCCACTGTTTAACCGGTGGCTGGGCATTTTCTCTACCAACAAAAAGAGGTGGTCAGGTCACAAAGGGTTAATAACCATCTGAAACAGTGACCTCCCATATGAAAACCCAGTGGCCACCTGTGGAGAGTTATTTTTTCAGGGTTCAGCCTGACTTTTTTAAGTTTCCAAAATTACAATGAAATCAATGCAAATAGAACAAATATGTCACTAAATAAACAAACCCTAGATGGCAGCCAAAAACCTGTGGACTTTTGGCAAACTTGTTAGTTATGTCATACCAAGCTTCCCAGTGGAATGGCCCAGTGGGTAGATGGACCAATACTATTTATATTATTATACTTTCATTGTACAGGATTCAAGTAAACAAAACTCCAAATGTGAATCAACAAATATATATTGAAATAACATACAAGGACAAAGCATGCAATAAAATTGTATTCAATGTATAGATTAAGGGAAAGAAGTTGTTCCCCTTTAACTGTATTTTGATTTGTAATTGATTGTTCGAAGAAAGTTCTTTTTGAGAGTAAAATGTTCAGGAATCAATATTAAAACAAAGGTCTGTTTGTTAGAATAGATAACACAAGAATACAATTGATCAAAAATGTGTTGTGTTATAGAATGGTTTGATATTAACAGAGTCCTGGTTGGTTGAACTTGTTTAAGTCACAGAGAGAAGTGTGAGTTTATATTACAAAATTCTGTGTCTGTGTGCATTTGAAAATGTTATGAGTAAGATCGTGGATTTGTTTTGACAGGTGAAATTTACTGGATCTTACTGACGACTTGTGAAAAAGTGCCTCTTTTAAGGAAATAGGATAGGCTCCCACAGAAGCACGGGAAAAGTTAATCCTGCATTAAAAATATGTGATTGGTTAAAAATTACATTTTTACTAACAGCAAAGCAAGCAAGCTCTAAACCAAAGGATTCAAAGAAACGACTGCAATGGCTAAATTGTCCTATATAAAAGTAGTAGTGATTTATTAGCCGATCACAGGCGAATAAAATGTGGGCGTGGAAAAACATAGCAATCGCTACACCAGGATCATAGAGTTGAACTGGAAGATTATATGATACCGAATATTACTAAATCTTACTTAGTTTGTGTTCAAACTCTTCCGAGAACCTCATGACTTCTTTGCTCAGAATTATCAAGACTGAATGCCTAAAGTCACTAACCACTTTTCACCTGTTTGACTCACCCAGAGTCATTGCCCAGTTTCAAAATATCGCCTTTTGAAATTCATTCATTTCATTAGTCATTTATTTCAGTCAACTAGAATAGTACCTGTAACATTTTCTGTTCAGTTGCTTATCATCTACTGGTGGGCAAAAATACCCAGGTTGGGAAACCGTGATATATATGGTTTGTTTGGTCTGTTTTGTTTTACGGCACATCAACACCTCAGTGGGTCATTTAATGCTGAGACCTTTTTTTTTTCTAGTAATATTTTTGTTTTGTCAAATATCTATTTCTGTTAATATTTTTTTTGCTCAAAAATGTATAGCTGGTAATATTATTTTTTCAAAAACGTTTTGCTGGTAATAGTTTTCTTCAAAAACATATTGCTGGTAAGACTTTTATTCTTTAAAAATTTATTTCTGGTAATAATTTTTTACAAAGTATTTCTGATATTAAAACCTATTTTTACACTTTTATAATGCCTTTTACCTCAGTTTCTGGGTTAACTATTTGCCCATAGCTGGGACCCTAACAGGTGCTACCACCCCGGGTCAGGGTGAACCTGGGAACACCAGCAATTAAGAGAAGGTTCCATGCTCCTCAAAGCCTTCTGATCAGAGGCCTTGCTGTTGGACACCGTCTTACCCTGGATGCAGATGTAGTTTATCTTCATACCAAGGATCTACATTATTAAAACTAATAAAAATGACAAGTTTGTTGTAAAACATAACTCACAAAAAGTTGAAAAAGATTATAATGAAACTTTCTCTCCTGCCACAGCATATTTGTCATCTGTAAGGACTTTAATGCAATTAGGTATCCAATTTACCAGTCAACAAAATGAATGTAAAAACTGCATACTTAAACGTGCCAATTAACTGCAAAGTATATCTCTAAAATCTGGAAGTATCTTATTACTAGCAAAAATGTATCCTGGGTATGATGATAAACTACATCTAGCAGCAAGGTCTATAACTAGGAGGTTTTGTGAAATGTGAAACCACCTCTTAATTGCTGTTGTTCCCAGGTTGAGCCTCAGCCAGGTTAATAGCACCTGTTAGGGTCCCAACTATGAACAAATAGTTAACCACCCAAACAGCGCAATCCAAAGGAAGAATGCGAGTCATTACATTTGGGGATGGCTTAGCTGCAGGAGGTGCATTATCTGTTATAATATTATCATTGGACCAAGTTTAAATTCTAACCTCAGTTTTGTAATGTCCTCGGAAAAACCATGACTATTTCTTTTCCATCTATCCAGGCTCTTTAACATTATGTTTAAAATATAAAAACAATGTCAAACTGATCTCCGCCTTTTTGGCATACTTGTAGTTTTCTTTCTCTTTTGAGAAGACCAGTCTGTTTAAGTATTGCTGTTTTAAAATGAAATGTATTATTAGTATGTGTGTGTATATATATATATATGATGTTCATTTTGTTTCCTGTAGATGTAAATATTGCAAGATTGAAATAAACTTGTAACATTTGTTGAAAGTCCTTTCAGCTACCTCTTTTCTTTGAAAATATATCTGCATATGACTGTAGTCAAATTGTTTTTTTTGAAAATCCCCATAAACACCTTATTAAGAAAAACGTAACATTTTTCTTTCTTAATTTTTTTCATGTCGTAAAGAGAAAAACATGTCGAAAAAGTATTATATTTTAATAGAAAAAAGATTAAAAAAATAATCAAATAATTGTTTAATATCAAAACAAGCCTTTACTTTCTGACATGAATTTCACTTTAGTTGCTACCTGAAAAATATTCAAATGAGATATGCAAAAACCCTGTATATATATATATATATATATATATATATAATAAAAGCAGGCTAAATATGAACTGGGCCACTTTCTTAGATATGCTCATAAACAAGGAATACAGGGTGCGATGGGTAAATTGTCACTATATTGTAAGTAGTGATATACCATAAATAACCTATGGAAAAAAAAAGGGGGATGAAATTAACGTTTAATGATTCAGCTTAAATGTTTGAGCAAAAGATCAATTTACATGCAGACCTTTCCACTTGCATGATGAGGCCAAAAGAAATCCTTTCATTCAAGTTACACTTTCTTATAACAAGAATTTGAATATCTGTCTATATTTCTGGGATGAGGTATTATGTACATTACTCGGACTATTGTCCTCATCTTTGTCGCCATATTTATTACAACATTTCGGCCGTTGTACGCACCGGCCTTCTTCAGGTGGTTGGAATGTCAAACTGAAGTCACAGGACATAAAGAGTATGAGTTCAATACCCATTTAAGGCAGTGGAGAACTTTGAGAGAGGAATTAACAGGAGATAACTGATAACTGACATCCATTAAACATGGCACATGGAACTAGAACAGTCTACCCCAGTGAGTGAAATAAAGGGTTCAGTTTGACCTTCCAACCACCTGAAGAAGGCCGGTGCATACAACTGCCAAAATGTTCTAATAAATATGATGACAAAGATGAGGACAATAGTCCAAATAATGTAAATAAAGAATTTGAATGCTCTCAAATTGCATCATTAGTTGAGAAACTATTACAATCAATAAAATCATTGGATAGAAATCAATGCTACTGTCTTATGTGACAATTTTGAAATCGCTATATTTCATATAGAAGATTTTGTGCACTTTTGAGAGAATCATCTCCCAGAAATCTCCCCAAAGCTCATTCACTGATTGGACAGTGTTGACCAATCAGATTGTCTACACGTGAAGAGTGATTATTCCTGTGCAGCACTTCTGATCCAATGATCACCTATAAAAGCAAGAAAAAAGAGTAGACACACCAGTGAGACTTCAGCTGCCACAGAAATCCACGACAGTTGAAGCTATGTGCCAATCTTCTCACTCAACACTCACAAACTGCATATTCCTTTAACTTACATAATTTTTTCCTTTTGCACAGCTAAAATGTTAAAAACTTTTATTACAAACTATTAACTCTTTCTTTTCAGAGAATACAATTTTTGTTGAATACAATTTTTATATCTAATGATACCTTTGCCTTGTCCTTTCTTCAGATCAGTTTGGTTTCCTAATCAAAATTAAATAAATGTGGTGGAAGTCTAGAACAGTAGAGTCAGTTGGGCACTGTCTGTGAGAAAAAGAGCAACATGATGCAATTTACTCCACCAGCAATTCGGAAATGACATGTTGTACTGCTTGGCATTCATGCTGGAAGCACCAATACAAACATTTCAGAGTGTTAGAGTGTCAATCTGAGGACATTGCAGGGGGTTTTAGAAAGAGTTGGATGATATATCCAGTCACAATCACAGTGTTTAGAAGAAACTGTCTACCGCTAATGTTCAAATCAAGTCGACATGAAATACCACTTTCGAATGACTGAAATTCTAAATAGCATAATAAAGTTGGACAATATTCTGTAGAAATAAATGTCACTTATTTATTTACATAGCCTAATGGCAGAGTAAAATTATATAAATTTTTTAAAACTGAATGGAGCAGAATCTGGAATATTTTTTCATAGCTTTTTTTTATTAAAAAAACAAAAGAAATTGTGATTTAAAAAAGAATTTATAATCAAAAACATTTACTCATTCTACAAATGAAAGAAAGTGCTAAACAGGGTTTATCTCATTTTTAAATTTTGGTTCATGAAGCTGAACTATTGTCTAAAAAGAAAAACCCAACAATGCCTTCGAGAAGTCTTTGAATGAAAGTGAATATTTTGTTAGTAATAATAATAGTTTTTATGAGAACAACTTTTTGTTACATTATTTACATTATTCGAACTATTGTCCTCATCTTTGTCACCATATTTATTACAATATTTCAGCTGTTGTAGGCTCCGGCCTTCTTCAGGTGGTTGGACTATCGAACCGAACCCTTTATTTCGCTCATTGGGGTAGACTGTGCCATCTTTAATGGATGTCAGTTATCTCCTGTTAATCTCCTTCTGAAAGTTCTCCACTGCTTTAACCGGGTATTGAACTCACACTCTTTGGACCTTGTGCCATGTTTCCTCAAGAACAGTCTATCCCAGTGGGAGAAATAAAGGGTTTGGTTTGACTATTCTTCCCAATGATTTTACTTTAGGTAAATATTTTGTGTGTCAAATGTATAGTAAAAACTTATAATCATACGGATTACTTGATGTTGGATTTCACCCAGTGGTTGCTGTGATTCTACGGAGATTTCAGGTGTGAATTCCTTGCAGCTATTGTAACTTCTTTGCTGAAAACTAATTTCAAGGCACAAACCAATTAAACTCTGTTGACATCTAAAATTGAAGAATTTCAAAGTATATCAAGAGTAAAGAATTGAATCTGTGTAGACAGATTGATAACCTTTCAGCAAGAATATTATTCTAGCAGTAATTCTAAATAACTGGAGAGACCTCGAAGCAGCAACAGGAAGAACTGTAGATGAATGAATCATTATTTTCTTTCTGTTGTCAAAAAAGAAGGACCAAATGTAAAATTAAGAATGTCTTTTTCTTTAATGTATGTTAGAAAATATTCTCTAAGGTGGCTTCTTTCATAGTTTTATGAGCACAGGAATCTTTTCTTTCAACTGTAGTTTAAAAAAAAAATACACATGGGATAAGCAAAATAGACATTTTTCTTTTTCAGAATTTTTACTTAAAAACATGAAATTATATTGACTTACAGGATAAACTTTCAAAGAAGATTCTTTCCAATGATTTTACTTCAGGTAAATATATTACTGTATATACTAAGTGTATAGCAAGAAAATGGATTATAATATTTTCACAAAACAGTCATCCCCATTACAAATTGTTATATTTTAAATTAAAATACAATTTTAATTGGGTAGTAGTTTTTAAATTTGATACGATCAAATATTTTTCTAAAAGTTTCTACTTTAAATTCACATTCTGAAAAAGGGAAGTTATATAGCTTCTCTAATGAAACATAGAAGCAACTGTCTTACCACCACAAATAGATTTTAGGACTATATAATCCCACACTAAAATTGACATTGGCCTGTAGATTCAGTAAAGTTTCATACAAGTGACTATAATAAACCACCTCAAAGCCTGTTCTAGATTTTTAGCAAAAATTCTTCAGCTTTTGTCATTTAACCTTTTATTGACAGACTGAAGACATTTTAAATTGACTCACTCAAGTGTTAAATTGCTCATATACAGTCTTTTAAAATGATTAGATTTTTATTCAATACTTTTTCGGATATTTTCTATTCCAGGTACAAACATGAATCATTATGAATGCTTTCAAATGACTGGTCACATATTTTACAAAATGTTAGTACACAAAAAAAAAAAAAAAAAAAAAAATGAAATAATACATGCTCCAGATAAACAACATTTCTTTCCAGTTTGACAATTATGCATATGAAGCTTCAAACTTGACTTTAATGAAAATCAAGAGTCATACACTTCACATGAATATGGCTCCTCTCCAGGATGTGTTTGCATGTGCCTCTTCGAAGTGGAATTCTTGGAAAAATATGATCCACATATTTTACTAGAAAGTTTTTCTTATCTGTTTGCAAAAGTTCCCCAAAACTTAGCTTTTTTAAGAAAAAGATTATAAATGAAGATAGGGAAAATATATATAATAAACTTGCAAAGAAAATTCTTCCCAATGATTTTATCTCAGGAAAATATTTTATTTCATATGCCAAATGTATAACAAATACTCACAAATACATGGATTATATTTTATCTGCCAAATGTATAGCAAAACCTCATATATATATATATATATATATATATATAAATAAAAAGAAAGAACAGTAAGATATATAATCCGGTGTTCTTATAGATATTTTATTTTTACAAAATAGTGCTCAATGTAAATTTACAGAGCATTAATATTATAAATTAATTGATTTAAAATATGTTTTTTTTTTCGCTACACAGTTCTAACCATGTTTCAAAAATGGAAGCTAAAAGCCACGAATTTAATTTTGCAATTAAATTAAAGACATTAGTTTCATTTCATCAAGCGAATTTTGGAGTAACTTTTAAAATTACTGGGTTTTAAAGACACAGCTAAAATCATGTTTCCATGGTTACAGATAAATCTACTTCAACTGGACAAGGGGTGTCTGGGTTTTCCTTATGTCTGTATCATTGTCTTGGTTATTAGGTACATTTTGGTAAGGGGTAGGGATATATTTTTCAATGAAAACTGACATCCGTTGAATGCATGTCGTCTGGATTTTTTAAAAATTTATTGTTAATAGCAAAAAAATTCTTACGGCATTTTTTTCTATTTGTAAATTTAAAGATTTTCGAGGGTGTTCAGATTAGAATACTTTTTATTTAACTACGATTTGAAATATTCTCATTTTTAATTTTTATTATACTATATTTTTTTATGAACAGTTAAATGTATTAGAATACCTTATATTATGTAGGATTATTTTTACATCAAGTATAAGTATGTATATTAGGGTACATTTTTTTTTTTTTAAGTAAAATTTATGACAATGACAGCAAAAATAGTTACTTAATTTCACTGATTTAGTAAACTTTTATTTTTTATATATATAAACCTAGTAATATATTGTTTCTCATGTAAGTACAAAAGACATATATATATATATATAGAGAAAGATTATAATATTTTCATAGGAGTCATCCACATTATGAATTGTTATATTCTGAATTAAAAGACAATTATCAACTGTGATATTTTTGAAAGAATATCTTTTTTGAAGGTTTAAAAAATATTTTCCAAAGAGTCTCTACTTTAAATTCACATTCTGAAAATTAAAGGGAATTTATATGGCTTCTCTAATGAAACATAGAAGCAACTGTCCTACCACCACAAATAGATTCTAGGACTATATAATCACATACAAAATTTACATTAGCCTGGCATTTTGGCAGAGTGTCACACAAATAAAACACTTGAAATCCTATTAAAGATTTTTTGTAATAATTCAGATTTTGTTATTAACCCTATTTTGACAAACTTCAGACATTTTAAATTGACTCACTCAAGTGTTAATAGTTCACATATAGACTTTTAAAATGATTAGATATTTTTATTCCATATTTGTTAAGATATGTTTTATCATTCTACACAAATTTTAACAATGAAGAAGTACAAAGATGGTTGCTTTCAAATGACTGCTCAAATATTTTACAAAACATTAATATACACAATGATGAAGAAATACATGCTACAGTAAATATAATTTATTTCCAGTATGTATTTCCATATGATGCTTCAAACTTATGTGAAAAGCAAGAGTTAGACAATTCATATGAATATGGCTTCTCCCCAGTGTGTTTGCAAATTTGTCTTCAAAGTGGAATTCTTGGAAAAATATCATCCACATATTTTTCAAGTAGAAGGTTTTTCTTCATTGTCTGTTTGCAAATCTTCACCCAAACTTGGCTTTCTTATAAAAGATGAGAAATGAACATAGGGAGAATATGCCTTTACGTTAGTATGTGTTTGTATATGTCGACGCAAATGATGTTTCTGTGAAAAGCAAGAGCCACACACTTGACAAGAATATGGTTTCTCTCCAGTGTGCGTTCGGATATGTGCCACTAATGTTAACTTCAGTGCAAAAGATAAACCACAGACTTCACAAGAATATGGCTTCTCACCTGTGTGTATTCGTATGTGTCGGTTCAAACTTGATTTCCATGAAAATGAAGAGCCACACATTTCACAGGAATATGGTTTATTACCAGTATGTATTTGCATGTGCTTCCTCAAAGTTGATTTAACTGTAAAAGAAGAACCACATACTTTACAAGAATGGGGCTTCTCTCCAGTGTGTGTTCGCATATGTATATTCAAATGGGACTTCTGCGAAAAGGAAGAGTTACACACTTCACAAGAAAATGGCTTCTCTCCAGTGTGTGCTCGCATATGTTGCATCAGTTTCGAATTGTCGACAAAGCAAGTACCACACACTTCACAAGAGTATGGCTTTTCTCCAGTGTGTGTTCGTATATGTTGCTTTAAAACCGAGTTTGTTATAAAGGAAGCACCACACATGGAACAAGAATATGGCTTCTCTCCAGTATGTGTTCGCATATGCCCCACTAATGTTGCCTTCAGTGCAAAAGATAATCCACACATTTCACATGAATATGGCTTCTCTCCAGTGTGTGTTCGTATATGTCGATGCAAATTTGACTTCTGTGAAAACATAGAGCCACACATTTCACAGGAATATGGTTTCTCCCCAGTATGTATTAGCATGTGATCCCTCAGAGTTGATTTTCCTCTAAAGGAAGAACCACACACTTTACAAGAATGTGGCTTTTCTCCAGTGTGTGTTCGCACATGTTGGTCTAAAAGGGACTTCACGGAAAAGGAAGAGCCACACACTTCACAAGTAAATGGCTTCTCTCCAGTGTGTGTTCGAATGTGTCTGATTAAATGTGAATTTTCAGCAAAGGAATTACCACACATTTCACAAGAATATGGTTTTTCTCCAGTGTGTATTCGCCTGTGTCGTTTTAGAACTGAATTCCTTAAAAAGGAAGCGCCACATGATTCACAAGAATATGGTTTCTCTCCAGTATGTATCCTCTTATGCATATTCAAGCTTGACTTATATGAAAAGGACTTTCCACACACTTCACAAGAATATGGTTTTTCTCCAATGTGTTTTTGCATATGTTGGTTCAAATGTGACTTCTGTGAAAAGGGTGAGTCAGATACATCACAAGTGTATAATTTCTCACTAGTGTGATCAACTGAAATTGTTTTGCCTGTAGCAGAAGAATCATAGAGATCACAAGAATGTGACTTCTCTCCAGTGTGTGTTTGCATATGTTGGTTAAAATGGAGCTTCTGCAAAAAGGAAGCACCACACATGTCACAAGAAAAAGACATTATATGATTGCATGTGTTGAATCAAATCATTGAAAGAATGGCCACACATTTAATAAGAGCATGATGTCTCTTCCGTATGTTTGAGTATAATTCAAATGTGAAGATATCAGAATCATTTTCCACTTCATAAAATGCATATTGGAGTTTGACTTGTATTCTTATCTGAAAACAGTTCAAAAGAATATGGATTCTCTCTAGTGTGTGTTTGCTTTTGTCAGTTCAAATGTGAAAAAGGTTAGTCACATGCTTCACAGGATTTATAAATTTTTTACCTGTAACAGAAGAATCATATAGTTCACAACAATGTGGTTTTTGTCCAGTGTGTGTTTACACATGTTGGTACAGTTTTTTTTTGTTTTTTTTTTATTTCAGGTCACCAACAAAATGATAATCAGCTGAAATCCACAAAATTATTTGACTTCATAAAATATTTTTACCAGATATTGAATTTGGAAGTTCCCAACAAGAGATGTGCTTTTCTTTCCGTAGGTAATTGAGCCTTGTTTCCTATTGCCCAATTGGTAAAACTCACTTTGGCTATAGGATGGCGATTTCCATGATGAAAAAAGTGAGGATGGCTTCAATTCCTGTTGGGAAACACTTTTCTTTCAGACATCTTAATTGTGGCTGTTTGAAAAATACACAAAAAAAAAACCATAAGTGATATCAATTAAAACATGTACCCACTAAAAATAACATATTGTAAGAAAACAATTTCTGATGTTATAAAATATAAATTATGACAAAGGAAAATTGTATAAAAGAAAACAAAATAAAAGATGTCATGATTCTATGTTAAAAGAATCTAAGTGATGGTCTTATATATTTCCACAATTTTTTCTTCCAAAATACATCTGAACATGTTATTGAAATCCAATAATCAGAGGTTTCATACTTTCTTGAAACTTTAATTTTAATTCCAAGTTAATAGATTAAATTTTATATTTCCAATGAGCACAATACTAAAACATAATTTATAAAAATTATTTAAAAAATAAAATCAACTTTTCAAAAATATTTAGAAAAATTAACTGATTTGTCATCTGAATAAATATATTTAATAATATCTCTTGATGACTACAAATATAGAATTTAAAAGTTTATAACTTGAGGAACCCTCAGAGGAAGAAATCTTCAGACTTTTCATGGAGCCATCCCATGGTAACATTAGCAAAGTGAGAAAGAGCATCATCCTGCTGGAACAACTGTTCCTCCTCATTAAGGTCCTCACACTCCTTAAGCACTCACCATCTGCAAGGCTGTTGCTTTGGTTCATTATTTACATTATTCAGACTATTGTCCTCATCTTTGTCGCTATATGTATTACAACGTATCGGCCGTTGTACGCTCTGGCCTTCTTCAGGTGGTTGGAATGTTGAATTTAACTCTTTATTTCGCTCACTGGGGTAGACTTTTCTAGTACCATGTGCCATGTTTAATGGATGTCAGTTATCAGTTATTTCCCGTTAATTCCCATCTCGAATTTCTCCACTGCCTTAACTGGGTATTGAGTGCAATATCCGGTTAAGGCAGTTTTTGTAATTTTGGTAAACATATCTGTTAAATGAGATGTCAATATTTACATTATTCAGACTATTGTCCTCATCTTGGTCACCATATTTATTACAACGTTTCAGCTGTTGTACACTCCAGCCTTCTTCAGGTAGTTGAAATTTTGCTCACTGGGGTAGACTGTTCTAGTTCTACATGCTATGTTTTTTAATGGATGTCAGTTATCAGTTATCTCCTGTTAATCTCCCTCTCCAAGTTCTCCGCTGCCTTAACCAGGTATTGAACTCACACTCTTTGGGTCCTCTCACTGGATCTAACCAACATCTTTATCCACAATGGCAAGGAAGATGAGGATAACAGTCTGAATAATATAAATAATGCAAGTAATCATAATACCTCATCTCAGAGATATAGACAGATGTTTGGGTCTAGTCACTTGATCTAAGCAACGTCTTTATCCACTGGGCCATGTGTCAGGACACAGTTACTTAATATTTATGTTAGTTATATAGACAAGTCCTTGCAGAATTTAAATCAGCAAATATCTTTTGTCAAACTGGACCTCCAATTAGAAAACATCCACTTTGAATTGTAAAATAAAAAATGCAATGAAAGTAAGATATTATTTAATTAGAAAAGCTTTTAATTTTTTTTATGAATAAGATATATTATGGACACTATTTTCTTAACAAAAATGAATTATTCAATGAATAATTAATTTTTACAAGAATTGTTTTCATTTTAAGAATTCAAATTAGAATTATTTATAAAGTTTTAAATCTTTTAAAATTCTGTATTAATTTGTGATATGTCCCGGGAAGGGATATATTTGTTCGAAGTAGAAAAGTGGTTTTGGACTACTGTAACCAAGCAGGACAATCTAGCAGGTAACCGTAATGGACTGGTCCTTGTCATGGTGGTAGGCAATAGGTGTCATCTTGTACCTCCACATCAGTCTGTATTTATGGCTGACACCAGCCAATCATATTACTGTGAGGGGAACCCAGGCATATGCATATTAATTACATCAATTTGTTAGCAGTAAAGTGATATTGTTATAAAGAAAAATTTAATTTACTAATCATAAATAGAAAAGCTTACAAGTCAGCGACATCCAGCATTTAAAATACTTTTCTATGCATATATAACAATTTTTGTAAATATAGACATGCATACATGACATTATCAGAGTAGCGGTAACTATAGTAAATTTAAAATTTATTGAGAACTACCTAACATTTCATCAACAAGTGTTTTCGTAAACTAAAACAAAACACAAAATATCTAGAATATTAGAATGTTTAAAATATTCTAAATTTTTAAGGTTACTGAGTAGTTAAAAAATTATTTCCCCTTTGACTAAATCTCACAATTGTCAGATTATCAGTAAATGTGTCATCACCTCATAAAAACACTGATCTTCCTGTTAAAAAATACTTTTCTGCAATATTTTAAACTGGAAGTCTAACATTTGTTTTAATTCAGATTAATTATACTTTAAATCAGCTTATATTCCTTAAATAAAGTTTCAGAAAAAATTTTTAATTTTTGAAAGATTTTTTTATTAAAGAGAATTGTGTAGACAGATTTGTTTATATGGCAGATTTTTAGTAATTTGAAAAAAGTTATTCCAATCATTTTAAATTTGGTTTGAAATACAGAAAATTATTTTGCATATTGGAAATATTAAATTTAATCTTGAAATTAAAACTAAAATAAAATTTAAGAATTTTTTCATTTTTTAAAATGATTTTAAAAGGTATTGAATAGTTTGGAGGTACTTGTTTTAATGTCATTTCCGAGTGAAACTGATTTTTAAAAGAAGTTTTTTTTTTTTTTCACATTAACAACTGTTAGTGTTAGATCATTTTTGGTATGGATGTTCGAAAATGTAATAATTCTAATATTGAATTTTTAAATTTGTTGTTTACTTTTTATGTTTATAATAGCAGTACTGAGTTGATGAATGACGAGGAAATGTGACATTTTTTTTAAATTTAAAAATGCCTAAAAACTTAATTTATATACAGAAACTGATTTTTCTTTTAATTCAGATTAAGCCCATTATTTCCAAATTAAACCAAAATTTAAGTTCAAAGGCATTTAAATTAATTGGTTTGTCTGCTTTTTTATTAGAAAGTCCATGGTGGTATCTAGAGTTAAGAAGATATATGACTGAATATAAAGTAAGTGAGCTTAACAGATGTAAAAAAAAAAAAAAAATATATATATATATATATATATATATATATATATATAATTACCAAGATTTTCTAAAAACTAATTTCATTCATTTGTGAATGAGTCCTGACAATTTCATTAAAATCTGACAATTATTTGATGTTTTGCAAGAATTTCCAAAACAATGTATTTTTAATGACAAACTTGCTAAAAATCCCTAATCTTTTGCCCACTTGTTGATGCAAGAAAAGCAAAATTTTTAACCAAAATTTCAATAAAAAGAATTAAAAAATTTAATAAAATAAGAAAAATACTTTGGTCTTTCCTACAGATAAAAACAGTTTTATTGTCAAAATATTTATGATAGTATTATAAGTTTGAGTGCCTTTTTTTCATCATGTTATGGTGTTTTTTTAGAAAAATTTTGGAAACACCAACAAAAAAAAAATTAATTTATATACAGAAATTGATTTTTCAGCTTAATCAAAGAAGGCATTTAATTTATTTAAAACACTTTTTTTTTATATAGAAAATATTTTTTTTATAAAATAGGTAAGACAATGTCTATTTTGAAATTCAAATCCTAATATTATTTTCTCTAGAGGACTTAATGAAAAAAAAGCCATCATGTTTGCACAATAAGTCTCCTCTTTAAAGCAGCATAGTTATTTTGTACCTATATGAACATATAACCCATGGAACAAGCTTTGTATGAAATTGGAAAGGATCTCAGTGTAAATTGGGTAACTATCTATTATTGTCCTTTGCATTACCTGTGTCCTAATAATTAGCTTGTGATGATATGCTCTTGTTGTATGTTAATAAGAATTGACCATTTGTAAATGTCCGTTATAAACATGACCACACAATTTATATTTAACGTAAAATATCACAAAATACGAAACACAAGAAGGAATAAAAAAGATGTTTTATAACATCAATATTTATATTTATTTTTGTGTAATGATGTACATGCGTAGAGGTTACTATTGTTGGTGTTATGTCCCTTTGACTGATTTAATTTGTTCATCTGAGTTCACAAAAGGTGAATGAATCATAAAGCTGAAAAATTCTGAATTAACTTTTAGCTTTAGAAAAGTATTTCAAAGAGAAAAGTTCTTGTTGCTTGTTTGGAAATGTTCTGTATGTGTGTAATGTAGTTTGGAAAATTCTGTATGTACATGTATGCGCGAATATGCTTTTAATGTCTGACCGCCTGGGGTAGAGACGAGAATCCTTAAGATTACATATTGTAGCGAGAAGAGAGAGAGAGAGCAAGATTGTGTCGGCTATTTATAATTAATGTAACCACGTGATAGGATCACGGAAAATTGTTGGGAAAAATTGATTTGGTCATGTGCTGGAAAAAATATTTGTATGTGGGCAGATTGCAATGCCCACTTGTGTGTTTACTGACCAATTAGAAGCTGATATTTCCTGAATATATTTACTAAGCTGAGTAGGCTCTCTGATCCACTTTTTTGCATAAAATTGTACAAAATTCAACATTGATAAAAAAGTGGTAGTGGGATGCTAAACTCTTACTAAACACTTTTCAATCAGACATGAGTCACTTTGGGGTCAAACATTATTAGCAAAATAGGGAATATGATATTCTTTGACTACACTGTTTATTGCCTCTCCAACATCTACTTTAGCCAAAGCATCTGTCAGATTCTTCATACTATATTTATTCTGTTTCTTGGGTACATATGTTCCAAGGCATGTTTATGAAACTTTCAGTGATTTTATTAAGCACTTCAGCACTAGAGACAAAGAAGCATGTGACTTTAGAATCAGAATTGGGTAAAAAGAGTGAGGAAAACAAGTACATTTTAAAACACAATGCCTCTTTTCAAATGTGCACACAATCTTACATGCCGGCTGACCCATTTTACACCAACTACAAAAGGTTGATATTTTTCAGCAAGTGGCTATCACAGAAGTCAATACATTACAGAAAATCAAAGATTGTGTCTCAATGTTACTTTTACAGACATTTTTTGATCATTTATAGCCTAAAATTTAGACAATGCACAAAGTATTATAGAATAAAAACAAGACACAAATGAGATACTGACCTTATGAAGTCCTTCTCATCAACAAACCAAAAGTGAAAGAAAGGCAATATTTGGCTTTGTCGGCAAATTTATACAGGTAAGGAGTCTGGATTCCATTATACAGGCACACAATCCCACAATTCATTTTAGAAAATGAACAATGACAAATCTATCATGGCTAATACTTTGGATACCCATTTTACCCCAGTATACCCTACAAAGTCCGTGGCGATAATATGAAGAAGTCGTCGAAAAGTCTGAGTTGATTATTTTTTGTTGACGTTAATTACTAAAATAAAGCTTCAGGTAATTACATGATCCAATGCGTAGACTTTGATCATTTCTGCATTTGAAAAATATATGTTAGATTTATTAGTTTTACAATAAATATCGGTTCAATTCATAAGACGGTGTCATTTGCGTTGTGTTCCTTCCACACGGATGGAGACGGACTTTCGTACCTCATTCTTTGAAGAGCGTCATAAGTAAAGAAAGACAGTTGTTGTATCACAGGAACTAATAAATTATATATGAAATTTCCTGTGAAAATATTTTAAAAAGAAAAAAATATGTCAAAAGGATAGATAATTTGAGAGAGGGGAAGGCCCGAGTTATACTTTCTACCCACATTTATTTAGGTGAAGGATGACATCTTGTGGTATATTTGTTTTAGGACCCTTCACAATTTCGCTAAAAACAGCATTCATAGCATGACGAAAAAACCCCAAATTTGATAAAAACAAAGTTTTATCGTGAAAAGGTTTATGTTACTATTAAGAGGAAAGAACAAAGTATTTTTCAAGTATTTAAAAAAAAAAATTCATCCTTTTTAGAGCTTTTAATTAAAAAAAAAAACTTTGCGTCCAGGGGTACTACTAAAATAAAAAAAAACTAAATATAATTTTGCATGTAGAAATATTTTAATTTCAATCATTATAATAATAGTATTTTAAATAACGATTTTAGTGCCAAAATTGGTAATAGTTGAACTTTTTTTTTTTACTACAATATGAGTGAAGAAAATTCAACCATTATGTACATCTTCCAATTTTCTCAAATGGGAACCCTTCACAATTTCGCTAAAAAGAGTATGGCGTTATGAAAAAAGACCCCAAACTTAATAAAAACAAAATTTTATCGTCATAAGTTTTATGTTACTATTAAGAGGAAAGAACAAAGTATTTTTTAATTATTTTTCTAAATTTTTCTATCCTTTTTAGAGCATTTTAACTTTTTGATTAAAAAACCTTGTTTCTCTTTGCGTCCTGAGGTAGTAACTAAAATTTATAATGAATGAATGGGTGATGAATCAGATTTTTAGAAGTATAAAGAAAAGAGGATAGTTAAATGATGACCAGCCTCAACCCACTTCCCATTTTGGCCTTTTGCCACACAATTATTGAAGGTATTTACCCACTGCTCCATGCAGCAAGATGTGGCACAAGGCCGAGTTTTAAAGTAGGGTAGCCGAGCCCGTAGGCTCGGGCAAATATTCCCTGAGACCTCATAAAAACGGAGTCAAGTTTTCCGAGACGAGACTCTGCCCTTCGAAATAGCCTCGTCGGGGAGATACCCTCTCTGACCTATAGTGATTTTAACCACATTTATTTATTGACATAAGTGTTTCAAATATGATGTCATTTTCAGCAGGATTGTTTGCGACTGCTGTCATGAACCACTTTACGGCATATCACGTGATCTTTTTTTTTTTTTCCTTTTTTTTAAAAAAAAAGCACGAAATTGCTATGCACGTGTATTTTTTATCCGTCACCAACAGATTTTTTGTTTTAATATTAAAATAGAGAGTAAGGCTTCTATAGAGATTCAATCAAAACATTAACAACAGGATTTTAGTGTTTTACGCGTGGGGTGGGGCATCAATTTTAAAATCGGCATTTTTGTACCAAATGCAATTCGTTCGTTTTTGTTTTTTTTAAAAATAAACACTGTAGTGTAGTGTAACTCCCTTTTTTTGGCGGTGATCTTCAAACAATGAGGTATAAAAATCCGCTCCCATCCCCGCAAAGGAACACAAGATAAACTACTTTCTCAAGCAACAAACAGATTATCAAAGACCTCCCACATTTTTACCAAGTTTAGAAACCATCAAACTCCAGATTGAATCATAAGTAAGTATCAGAAGTTTTATTTTACTAATTGAATTGAACAAATAGTAACAAAGCTGTTCGTTTTGATGACCACTTCATATTCAATCATAATTTAAATTCTTCTTTTATGTTAGAAAAAGAATAACAACCTTACCTTCACGGCTATTGTCAGAGGAGGTAGGGTGAGAAGAAAAGCTAAAAAACACTTGCTTTCCTTGTGATCATTTTAATTTTACTGATCACTCAAATTTGGGGCATCATGTGACTTACATGGGTCACATGACACCTTTTATTATCTTATTAAAAGCAGCCTTTTGGCTGCAATTTTTTTTTTTTTTTTTCATTTTTGTCCTTTTTCCATTGGAGTCACCACTTCTACCTATAGGGGAAAAGGGCTGTTTTCTTCGGTCACTTGATTTATTTGGAGGAATGAGTGCTATATTTGTTTTATGTTTTTTCACTGTCCTATTGTTTGTCCTACATCTCGTGGATTGTCCTTTGTACTGAATTGTATCACTTCAGTTTTTGAATCTTCTTGCGTATTTCTGCTGTGGTGTGGCTAGCATCACAATGGCTGAGTCTCCCCAGCGATTGACATCAGCATGGGTGGAAGATAGGCCAAAAAAGCCCAGAATACTACATGGATCTAAGAGATGAATACAAGGCATTCATCTCTGGCAATGAATTTTTACCAATGCCTTCAGTCATAGAGGCAGTGGCAGCTAGAACAATCTCCCTGTTGATGGCCCGTGTCAAGCCCAGAAAATTTATGACTGTCAGGAGGGGGACAATGGAAGAGGCCCTAAAGGCCTTGAATATTGGCGCAAAAGTGTTTGCTCGGAGGTCCAATGCCATGTGGGACACCCTGCTAGCAACCGAGGAGACAGCAAAGGCATTGGCAGGGAATATCCTCACAACCACTTCTACCTATACAGTGGTTTTTCTAACTGGGAAAATTTACCCCACCTTAGATGGGAAATCCTACCCTAGATTGCAATTGGCAATTTGTGGTAATTTCCTAATCTCTTGAACCTTTAAGATAATGTATTCTCTTTCAAACTCTGTCGATTGCCATGGTTGGGCCAAAATAATAGATTGTTGCCTTTTGAGTTTGTTACTCATTTATCTACTAAGGTCTTGTTCCTTTACTCTATCTTAGCATTCCCCACTAAGGGATTTCACTAAATATGTGCCATGTCCATTCATGACATAGGCGATCATTCCCCTCTACATCTTCCTGTTATTGTAGCTGGTTAGGACCATGGAAGAACAACACGAACACAAGAGTAGAAATAATAATACAAGATGTGGAAGGTGTTAGTATGACTGTCAGTCTGGTTTGGAGTGAACTACTATCAGCTCTACTCGATTCGACCCTCTCTCTTGAGAGGCATAGAATACATAGTATTAGGAAGAGTTCATTCTGTAGTTATAGGTAAGGACCCATGACAGTAGCTCTTAATAATTTTTTGTTTTTTTGCTATTTCTCCCAAACCCTCATTTTACATGCTGTGCCCCTCTTTCTCTCAATATGTCTTGTGTGTATCAGATTTTCCAAGCCCTCCTTCCTCATTACATGCCTCAGAAATACTTAAATAGGTACAATCAAAATTGATGTGTTTTTTCCAAAATGAAAGCAAATTTCACTACCACCTGTTTTTAAAAATTGGAAAAAAATAATGGAATTGTCCAAATTAAATGAAATTTAACCATTAATCATTTATATTTCTGATATGAGGTATTATGTACACTATTTACATTATTCTGACTATTGTCCTCATTTTTGTCACCATGTTTATCACAACACATGGCACAGTGTATAAAGGTGTTAGTCAGATCCAGTAACAGGACCCAAAGAGTGTGAGTTCAATACCTGGTTAAAGTGGTGGAGAACTTTGAGATGGAAATTAACAGGAGATAACTGACATCCATTAGACATGGCACGTGGAGCTAGAACAGTCTACCCCAGTGAGCAAAATAAAGAGTTCAGTTCAACATTCCAATCACCTGAAGAAGGCCTGAGTGTACAACGGCCGAAACTTTGTGATAAACATGGCGACAAAGATGAGATCAATAGTCCGAATAATGTAAATAGTATTTTGTTTTTGTTTTACAATGAGTTGAATGTGACATTAGTCTTCTGTACCCCATCAACTGTCTACCTTGCCCTTTGATCAGAAATGTATCTGAAGCTAGACAGCAAGAGGCAAAAATAACTTTGTCTCCAAAAGATACAACTAGGTACCTTGATAATTTGACTGCCACCTACCAATTTGGGGAAAATAGCACTTACAATGTTGACAGAATTTTTGGGGGGAAAAAGGAAATTGAGATATAATAGAGTGGGGAACATATCGTTGATTCAGTGGGGTACAAGACCCTTGCCCCGGCCCTGTCTCTGATCCACAATTGCTAGGTTTTTATGATTTCTAGTTGATAGTCAATTTGGAAATCTTCTCTTGGCCTTTTCCATCCCACATAGTGTTGTTTAGACTCTGGCAAATATATATACTGCTGGAGCTCTGTGATAAGATAAAATCAACTGTACTAATCAGTCAATCCTGAAACTTTGGATTCCCAAGATTTTTTTGTATGATAACAATTTTTATAACTTGGAAATAAATTTGGGAGTAATTGAAATTAATTACAAAGTTGCCCATAAAATAAAAATAATTGTAGAGGAAATAAGGATCTACACAGATCAAATTGTCTTTAAATTAAGTGGCGGCTCATATATATATATATATATTGATTCACCTGTCGGGTTCAACATATGAGGGTCAAGCAGATCAGTTTCCAGGAAACTGACAGCCCGACACCGGCACATGAGATTCGATTATAGTGGTGAAGGTTTCGTGCAGGACCATCCACACTTTTTGAAGGGCCGAATACAGAAACCTGGTGCAATATGTGCCACAAGGTTCCCAAACGACCCTCCACAGGTTTTGAATTCAGAGTTGTCCTTCTCCTAGACCAGTTGCCATCCAAGGCTATAGAATCCAGTCTGTCCTGCTATTTGACCCCTAGCTGGGGGAGAAGAAGAGGATTCACACCTTTCCCAAGGGTATTAGCATGTAAGTGAATGTAATGGATTCAACCTGGATTCGAACTCGGCTCTGCGATTCCACAATCCAAGCCGATATCCATTACTCCACCGTGCCTCCAATATATATATATATATATATATATATATATATATATATATATATAGCCGCTACTTAATTTAAAGACAATTTGATCTGTGTAGTTTCAACACTTCTGGTGTCTTATCAAGTGATGGTGTTGAATGTAGAATAAAGTGTTTTAAAAGGTTCAAATCAATCAAACACCCCTCACTAAGGGAAACGCTGTTACACTAGCTGGAATGACCAATCAAAATACAAGTATATGAGAATTCAAAAAACTTGACAATAAACCTTGGTTATAATAATTAATACTTTAATGTTAGGGTTAGACTAAAATAGAATTTATTCTAACTAATTAATATTAAATTTTACTATAAAATTAAAAATTACCAATTTTAAATTTAATCTGTTTTAAGTTTAAAAAATTATAAAATTATTTGAAGAAGAAACTGAGGAGAAAATATATAAATGTTTTGTTATTTATTTTGTTTTTATTGAAATGCCAAAAATTAAGTGTGAATAAACATTAAAATCTAATGTTGCTCTGAGCTTCGTTACAACTTAAGAAACATTTGAAGTGATAATATGGGCAGGGGAGGTTGAAATCTTGCAAAAAACAATACATACACAATTAGATTATAATATACAAACATGTAGACATATTTAGATATATAAACACACAAAAAAGCGACAAAACAGGAAATAGGTGTCTACGGCCCATAAAAAAAACTGACAACATATACATACAATGAAAGGCACATATAAGCGATTATATACACATACATTGATAAAGACACGCACATATATCCCCAAGAAATATTCAAATTTGAAAGTGTTATTAAACGAATTCTAACATACTATTGTAGAATCAGATTCCTACATTTTTTTAAAATCTTAAATTTTGTTGAATAGTTAAACACATAGAGGCTCCCAACCAAATATAACAACTGATGCATTTATACGCATTGGTTGTAAAATAATAAATTAGGTGTCGTCAAAATATATATATATATCGGAAATTATACATTTTATGTTTATACAAATTTTGACCTTTGTTTATAATAAATAGGTTGACGCCAATATGGTGATTTCCTTTTTCTGTTAATGATAATGTTATTAAGCTTATTAAACAATATGAAAAGAAACTGTAAACATGTTCACAAACATGAGCCTCACCAAAAGGACGTGACCAAGAGAACTAATAAAAAATTTAACCAAACTTCGACAAGAATAATTTTATATTTACACTTGGTCAGTGGGCACTTAAAATATTGAACCAATTCACTTGACTTCATTGTCCTGAAATCAACACAGCAAAGGAGACAAACTTTATCTTCACTACAACAACAAACCTTTATCAACCATTTCCAGGCTTAAAAGGTCACTCCCAACAAAATATTCTGTTCCACAAAAAATAAATATTACTAGAAGAATCTCTGGTGAATGAGCAATAACTCTATAACAATCAGTGAGTCAAGAACAATACTTTTTTCTATTTAATACAAAAAAAAAATAACTGTTTAATTTTCCTATAACAACAAATATAGCTAACTACACCTTCTCATTTTTCAACAATGTTTAATCTGAAAACTCAAATTCTTTTTTGTTGCAGTAACACACACAAAAAAACTTATACAATCAACTCTATTTTATTTTACATCTCTTTGAGTCATTTATAGGAGGATAAACTAAAGCCCAATCTCTTTCTACAGAATTTATAGTTTTATAGGAGGATAAACTAAAGCCCAATCTCTTTCTACAGAATTTAAAAATCAGCAAGGGGAGACTATTCTGTAATTAGCAGTTAAATTTTACTTCGGGATGAAAATATAGTTAAAGTATTAATAATGTTTGTCAAGAACTAATTCTTCTTTAGTAACTTTAGATGTTGATTTCTTGTATAAAAATTATAAATAGTACATTTAGCAACAATCAAATTGTAAAAAGAGAATCATAGATATTGCTTTCATACTATTATGGTGGAGTAATGGATAGCAGCTCAGATTGAGGAATCAGAGAGCCGAGTTCAAATCCCAGTTGAATCCATTATATTCACTTATGTGCTAATACCCTTGGGAAAGGTATAAATCCTCTTCTTCTTCTAGCTATGGGTAAATATAGCATGGATGGCAATTGGTCTACCACAGAATGAAAGGGTAACCTACTGTGGGAAAAAAATCTGCCTTGTCAGTCATGTATCAAAAGATACATGATCACCTAAGTGTTTATCACACATGGCACATGACTGACTGATTATTTGCAGTAAAAGCTGATTGAGTTTCATTTACATGGCAATTATGGCAAACATAGATAAACGTGACCGCAAAAGGACGTTTTTTTCCCATTAAACTGCTTGTTTAACTACCTTCACTCTTTGGAAGTTGTTTTAAAAAGTGCTGATTAGAATTGGAATTAAACCTAAACACATGATGAAAGTGAATTTATGCATTTTTGTTTTAAAAAGTGCTGATTAGAATTGGAATTAAACCTAAACACATGATGAAAGTGAATTTATGCATTTTTGTTTTAAAAAGTGTTGATTAGAATTGGAATTAAACCTAAACACATGATGAAAGTGAATTTATACATTTTCGTTGGTTCTTGAGAATTTACAACAAAAATATTAAACACTATTTATTAGATTGTTTATTTACAAGAATAATTTTATAATTTATATTTACATTCTAAAAACGAATACAATTTGAACTAATGCATTGCAATATTTATTATTTACCAATTTATAAAGAAATACATATGAAAACAATTTTTTCTTTATAAATTTATATTTACAAAATTATTCAAATGTGAACCAACTGGAAGGAAATCCTTATTATTTACCATTTTTTAAAGTTTGAATTGATTGACAATTAGCTGATTTTTTTTCCAAGCATTCTAAAAATTTACAAGAATATAATAATACAATTTTTCTTCTCAAGCAGCTTATGAGTTTCTGATTTCTTTTACATGTCTTTGAGTCATTTAGAGGAGGATAAACTAAAACCCAATCCCTCTCTACAGAATTTATAGTTTTAAATAAAAAAAAAAACAGCAAGGGGAGACTATTCTGTAATTAGCAGTTAAATTTTACTTCGGGATGAAAATATAGTTAAAGTATTAATAATGTTTGTTGAGAACTTATTACTCTTTAGTAACTTTAGAAGTTGATTTCTTATTTACATTTACAAGATTTTAAAAACTTATACAATTAGAACTAATGCAATGAAATATTTATCATTTACCAATTTGTAAAGAAATAAATGTGAAAACACTTTTTTAATTCATAAATTTAGGAACATCAACAAACTTATTAAAATATGTGAATCAACAATAAGGAAATCATTATTTACCATTTTATAAAGTTTGAATCAATTGCTAATTAGCCGATATTTTGCCAACTATTCTGATCAAAAACATAATAAATGGTGTATACAAACAATTTATTATTTTTGTTGTCAATTCTTAAGAACAAAAAATGTATAAATTCACTTTCATGTATTTAGGTTTTATTCCAATTCTAATCATCACTTTTTAGGTGTCTTAAAAAAAATCGTCTTCTTGACACTCCCTCTTATTGCAAGCAGGATGGTCCCTGTTTGCTGAATAGTTACTGTCAAGAATTGTAACTGCACATGAAAAAAAGAACTGTTGCATCCTATCCCATCTCATAATATATAAATAGTGTAAATAAACAATCTAATAGTGTTTATTATTTTTGTTGTCAATTCTCAAGAACAAAGAAAATGTATAAATTCACTTTCATATGTTTAAATTTTATTCCAATTCTCAACATCACTTTTTCAAACAATAAACATTGCTGAAGAGTGGAGGTAGTTAAAATAATAGCAGTTTTTAACACTCCATTTTTTGTGGGCATGAATGTCCATGATTACTCTGTAATTTTATTTTTATGTCAAATAATCTCTTATTGATATTTTGTTTGAAAGTAATTATAAGCCTAGTTAATTGAAAATAGCTGGATGTTTACTGGTATTTAAATGAATCTCTTAAAAAAAATTGTGTATAATAATTAGATTCATCCGAGCTGGGATAGAAAATGTGAACTAGTTTATTTTAATATAATTTTCTCAAATTCTGCATCATATTTTAATTTTGTTTTTATTTTATTTTTCAGTTTCACCATATTAAAGAAAAGTCATTTAATTTGAATGGAAGATCCTTTTGTGGGTGAGCTAAAATATAGAAAACTTCCTCATAAAAACTGTGGATGAAAATCATTCAATAATTAAAATTTAAAAAGAAACTTTAATTTTCTCACTCAGTTTTTGTCAGGAACTCACTTGGTTATATGTAAAAACAAAAGGAAAACAAAAGCTTCTTTTGAAATATGTCTGCTATCTTTTTTAACAAAGTCCTATTTGATAGACCATCTTTCCACACAGGAGAGAAAATTTGCATGGATTTCATGGATCTTTTATGTAATTGTCAGTTTTATAGCATCATTTGTAAAAAAAAACATTAGAGACTAGACATATCCCAATTTTCAAATTGAAAGCCACTTATTAAATGACAAATTAAAAATAGATTACACCCTTGTGCAAATTAATTGAAATAACAGCTTTAGTTTCCTTTCTTTCACCATACGGTCAGTTTTAGACCCAGTGGAGTGACAGGGTGTAATTGATTTCTATTTTTTCTTCAGACTAGGTCATTTGCAGGGGTGTGCAGTAATATGAATCTATTTTTGGGGTGTATGATGAAATTTTTTGAGCCTTGAAAAATATTGCGTCATCTGAGATTGCATCAGATTTTCATAATGCTGAGACACTGTTGTCTCAACTGTCGATTAGTTGTCCTTATCTGTGATGGACGTTACTCCAAAAAAGCATACAAAAATTGTAATGCTGCACTAACACACTGGCAAGCCTTACCAGTGAGCAAATCAAAGTACTATAGACTGAACTGGAAACTATCCTGATTTAAGTCCAGTCTGTGGTTAGTCTGCAAGGAACGACTTTGTGGAATGAACATATGAAGTACTAATATGTGCACAGGGTTATGTTTCATTGGGAAAATATGAAAAAGAGTAAATAACGGAATTCATTTTGTTTCAATTAATTTGCACAAGTGTGTATATTCATCTACAGTTTGTAGATCTTCCAGTTGGTGTAATAATTTACAAACATTATTTGGTGAATTTATATATTTTATCAGCTTACTTTCCAAGCACAAACAGCAAAATATAGAAAACTGTTCAGAAATTTCTAGAAAAGTCATGGATATGATTTGGCTAATCATTCAAATGTACAAAAACATTAAAAAAAACATACTAGAGGCAAGTCATATTCTTATGAACTGTGTAGCATTTCTTTCCTAAAGAAATGAAATTTGGCCCAACATGTGCCAAATGAAAAATAGCCATATTCATATGAAATGTGTGGCCCTTTGTTTTCATGTTTATCTTTGAAATATCAGATGTAAATACCATACAATATATGCAAATATACATTAGTGAGAAATACTTTTGTGAAATATGTGCACTTTTTTTTTCAGTATATTTGAATGAACCTGCAAATGCATCCTGGAGAAAAACATTCTTGTGAAGTGTGTAGAATTTCCTTGTTAGAGAAAAAGAATTTGAGGTAACATTTGCAAACACATACAGGAGAGAATTCATATTCTTGTGAAATATGTGGTTCTTCCTTTTTATATAAACAACTGAGCCACCATATACAAAGACACACTGGAGAGAAACCATATTCATGAGAAGTGTGTGGTTTTCCCATCTCAGAGAAGTCATATTTGAAATGTCATCCGCAAACACACTGGAGAGAGACCATATAATTGTGTAGTGTGTGGGTCTTCTTTTTCGGAAAATTCAAATCTGAAAAAAACATGCAAATGCACACTAGAGAGAAACTGTATACTTGTGAAGTGTGTGAGTCTTCCTTTTGTGAAAATTCATATTTGCAGTGACATGTGAACACACACTGGAGAGAAGCCATATTCATGTGAAGTGTGTGCCTTTATATTAATGTGAAATATCTGGCTATTCTTTTTTTATATAATAAACGACTAAACCAAATATGGAAAAACACACTGGGGAGAAGCAATATAATTGTCAAGTATGTGGCTCTTCGTTTTCAAAGAACTCACTTTTGAACAGACATATGCGAACACACACTGGGGAGAAACCATATTCATGTGAAGTATGTGGCACTTCCTTTTCAGAGAATTCATATTTGAAACGGCATATGCGAACACACACTGGAGAGAGACCATATAATTGTGTAGTGTGTGGGACTTCTTTTTCAGAAATGTCAAATTTGAAGAAACATATGAAAACACACACTAGAGAGAAACCATATACTTGTGAAGTGTGTGGGTCTTCCTTTTGTGAGAATTCATATTTGAAACGACATATGCGAACACACACTGGAGAGAAGCCATATTCTTGTGAAGTGTGTGGCTCTTCTTTTTCAGTAATGTCTACCCTGTCAAAGCATATTCGAACACATACTGGATAGAAGCCATATTCTTGTAAAATGTGTGGCTTTTTCTTTTCACCAAACTCATATTTAAGCTGACATATGTGAACATGCACTAAAGAATAGCGATGATGTATTTATCTCCTTCTCCACAGAACTCAAGTTTAGAAATATATTTGTGAACACATGCTTGAGAAAAATCTTGTAAATGCATCATTGAAGAAGCATCTGTGATCACAAACTACAGTGAAGTTATATTAATTTTGGTATTGGAGAATCATTGTTTTCAGGAAATTCAAGTTTGAAACATCATTTACAATCACACATGGAAAAGATGGTTTCTGTAATAAAAGGGGCTTTGAAAAGTTTGTGGGAAAAGGACAGAAAAAACGGTTTCAGTTATGATGTTTATTTTTCAACATATTTTCCATTATGGTCTGCATTTCTGCAAATGTTGATACCAGCCTTTAAGTCTATCTGAGTAAAACTGAGGGTCATGTGATCTGAACCATGTCATAGCAGCTCTTTTTACAGCTTCAACCAGTGGAAAATTAGTACCTTTGAATGATTTTTTATATTTGGAAACAAAATGAAGTTGGATGGGGCTAAATTAGAGCTGTAAGGTGGATGTTGGATGATTTCCCATCAAAATTCACATAGCACAACTCTCGTCTGCTGAGCACAGTGAACAGGTGCATTGTCATGGTGGAAGAGGATGTGTTGATGCCGCTTTCCATGGTGTTTTCCTGACATTTGGGGGGGCAGTTTTCTCAGAATGCATTCATGATAAGCAGATGTAATTGTTTTCTTGCTCTCGAGGAAGTCAACCAGCAAAATCCCCTCTGCATCCCAGAGGACAGTGGCCATGACCTTTCCTCTTGAACACTCAGATTTTGCTTTGACTGGTCCACTCCCACCCCTGGGCAGCCACTGCTTTGGTTGAATTTTGTCCCCGGGATTGTACTGGTAATGCAATGTTTCATCACCTGTCAAAATTTTATGCAGAAAAGCTTCAGAGTCCTGATCCCACTTGTTCAAAATTTCCATTGAAAGATCTGCCCTTGTTTGCTGCTGATCTGGGCACAACATCTTAGGGGACACTATTTACATTATTCGGACTATTATCCTCATCTTTGTCGCCATATTTATTACAATGTTTCGGCCATTGTACGCCCCGGCCTTCTTCAGGTGGTTGGAATGTCAAACTGAATGCTTTATTTCGCTCGCTTGGGTAGACTATTCTAGTTCCACTTGCCATGTTTAATGGATGTCAGTTATCTCCTGTTAATTCCCCTCTGAAAGTTCTCCACTGCCTTAACCGGGTATTGAACTGACGCTGTTTGGGTCCTGTCACTGGATCTAACCAATGCCTTTATCCACTGTGCCATGTGTCCTTTATGGTATATCGACTTTTTGAATTTAAGTGTAGTACTAGATTGGCAGTTAGGTCTCATTTTATAATTGAAATGGCTAAATGTCATTGTAAGTTCTATGCTAACAGTTTCTTTTTTTTTCATTTCTGGAACACTCTTCCAGCCAAATTTGACCTTTAAAAATTTAAATGCAATGCCGATTTTTATCTTTATTACACTTTTATCGTTCTTGCTCCTTAATGCTTCTCTTTTTTTCTTATTCTTTCACACCCAGTGACTCATTGTGTCCTAGTAGCTTTACTGCCTTACATGGGGTGAACTGGTTAAAATGAAAAGAAAAAAGCAATCTGTATATATGTGAA
Organism: Acanthosepion pharaonis; assembly: GCA_903632075.3. Classification (NCBI taxonomy): domain Eukaryota; kingdom Metazoa; phylum Mollusca; class Cephalopoda; order Sepiida; family Sepiidae; genus Acanthosepion; species Acanthosepion pharaonis. The sequence goes on along the minus strand of CAHIKZ030003584.1, from coordinate 1,634,362 downwards.
GATATGTTGGAAAAAAGAACAAGTCTTTTAATTGTTGATTGTAGAAAGAATTTAAATGCACAAACTTGGTAAATTATTTAATGTTTTTTATTTTTTAATTTGTTTCGTTTTCTACACAGAAAGAAAACCCCTTCCCTAACCTTAGCACCTAACCCTAAAGTTAACCTGGTTTATCGTATTATTTAATTTTTTTTTTTTAATTTGTCCCCTTTTCTACACAGATTAACTTTAGGGTTAGGTGTTAAGGTTAGGGGTGTAAAAAAGGGGGACAAATTAAAAAAATTAAATAATACAATCAACCTTTCTACTTTTACCAAGTTTGTGCATTAATTTTTGTTTTATTTTCAATTTTAAAATAAAAAAATGCTTTATTTTCATTAATTTGTTCTTTTAATTTTTCATTGCAATTCAACACAGAAAAAAGGTTTTATTGTATAATTTAATTTGTTTTTGTTTAAAGTTTCCTGTTATAAATAAGACTACACTTATCAAAAGGAAAAAAAAATTACGATAATGCGTAGTGATTTCAAAAAGAGATATAGCTGTAAAAGAAGTAAATAGGCCACAATTTCTGATTAGCCAACTGGGTTAGGGTTAGTACCCAGCACTGTATTACTAAACACTATGGCAGTAATGGGGGATGAATGACCAACAAGAAGTCTGTTTTTTTTTTTAACGATAACTCCAAAACGGTAGGTTTCTTCATTAATTTACTTATTAAGTTCAGCATGTACATTTGCATGGAATTATGATGATTTTGGAAAATTTTAAGAGATATTTAGCTCTGAATTTTTACAATGAGGAGATATCATTATTTGCACTATTTATATTTGAACTATTGTCCTCATTTTTGCTGTTTTTATCACAGCATTTTGGCCATGTGCCCTCTGACCTTCCTCTAGCCACACCAGGAAGCTGTACAAATACTGTTGGACAATATGAACTTTGTAAGACCTTCAGTCCAATTCATAATGGAAGAAGAAAATCATCTCACCTTCCTGTGTAACAGAGAGAGGTTGACGCACATGAATGCACACACGCAAATATAATGTTTATTGATTGAAGATGGAAAACATGATCTTCCGTGAAAGTTACAAACTGTGTCAATGCTATTAATAGGAAAGAATCCAGAACAATGATATATGAAACCTGAGATGGCTGATGGATAAAGAATAAATTTCAAATCAGGTTGGCGAGGACTTGTTTATAAACAAATGCAAAAGGGCAGGAGGTGATGTTTAATTTGGGTCATTTAAAAAAAAAAAATAGATGAAAATATTTTTGATAAAAACATATTGAAGTAAATTGGACTGGGGAGGTAAGATCAGTGTATGTTTACCGCTAGTGTATCTGATCTAAACATAAGTTGTATCCGCTGAATTTGATCATTGAAAAGACAATTGAAATGAACATTGAACTAATTAATTTTATCCACTAAGAGATTTGAAATAGATCTGAATTTAAACTTTGCTTATGGCGACACTCGTGTTAAGTGCATGAACATGAGTTTTGCTGAGTTGGGGAGACTTGGGCGTTAGACGAGAGTGACGTTGAGAGAGAGACTGTTGTTGCAGTGAGTTGGTCCAGTGGCAAGTCAGAGATAAGGACTTCAAGAAATATCATCATCATTGTAGCAGTCACATTGAAAAGTCGCTGAAACTTAATGTTTGTCACTTACGACAACCAACTGAAAAGCTACACTTCCCCGTAGGGCTAGAATTACGAGTCACATATTCTCCCAAGTTGATTTGGAACGAGTTAATCACACACACACACACCTCTGTTGGTATAATTGGTAGAGGAGTGCTCCTCTGTTCTTATGTTAATTGCTTTTCTATCCTTTCTGTAAACTCTTTCTACTGTTGTTTTCTTATATAAAAGACATCAATATTTTACCCATTGTTATTCGGCTTCTGCAGATATTATTTCCTTGTTTGCCACATTCTAATTTTCCTGCCGCCCACCCTCACAGCCATGCCTACATCCCCAATCGATCATGAACGTATGGACAACACCCCGCTTACTGGATCTAAAAACTAACACAACGTGGGCAGCAGGCGGAACTTGGCCAGTGACTGGCCGAACAATCTATGGGTACTCAGGGAGCGTACGGCCAGCTACCCCTGAGTTCGGTTCAGACCGAATGGGCACCTCAACCCAAAGAGGAAGACGCCAGAGGTTGAGGGGCTGAAGGAACAAGTGGTAGACCTGGATGTTCTTGCACAGGGTATGGGTTCAAAACATCCAGATATCACAAACTAACCATCACCAGACAATACTTCAACTTCAGTTCTCATCATCTGTAAAACAGTCAAAAATCATTTAACTACACTTTTCAGCAATGTTTATTACTTATAAAAGCTCAGTTTGAAATCTATGATTACAAAAGAGATGAGTATTTATCAGCATCGCAAAAGTGGCAATGAGTGTTCATTGACATCACAAAAGCTACATTTACTGTATTAATTCATAATTTTTTTTTTTTGACAAGCTTTTTTTTTAAAATCTATTCTGCATATATTATATTTTACTTCAAATATTATTGCAAGATAAATATCTTGAGAAAAGGTACATTTTATTACAGCAAAAACCTTAAGCTTTTATGATATGAAAGATCTTTCAATTATGCTTTTAATGATCATTATCTTAAAGGAATGAACTAGCTTTTATCTTACTGTTAAATATGAATTAAAATAATTTGGTGTACTTTTTACCCAAATACACTCAAATATTTTTTAAAATACTAATTTCAATAAACAAATATTGAAATAAGAAAACTTAACTTTAAATTTAGATTTAGTAATTTAATCAATTGAAATTTAATGGTAATTATTAGTCCTATTCTACCTTATAATACTGCTAATTAAAATACTTAAAGTATTGCTTGTTACTATTTTTACTTGTACTTTTTCAGTGAAATGTCCGTTGGCCAAATGCCTGGCCATGGAATTTTCAGGAATGAAGGTAAAAATTAAAGGAACTGATTTATTTTGCCTGACAAAAAGCATATTCTAAAAAAATTGAGAAACAGAATTTTATATCTTGCTTGAAGAAATTAAGACAGGAAACAGATTTATGATATTCATAAGTGCAATTGAGTAAAGAGATATATAGGCAAATATTTTCCACTGGCAGGGCTGAGAAAATTCATTGTTGAAATTAAAATTAATAACAATGACTAAAAGCTAAGGCATGCCATGCAATTTAAAAATCAGATGTGTCAAAATGACAATTGAAGTGAAAGGCTTAGATGAGATATCAAGAGAGATAGAGGAATTGCCTACGCCAATTGGGAAGTAATGGTGTGAGTCATGTATGGGAGTAGGTATGATTTACATGGGTGGGTCAGTACATGCGACCACTGCCCATAGGAAAAGTGATCTTCAAAATTTGGAGAGCTAATTTTCCAAAGCCAGACAATAAAGAACTCTGGATGGAAGACTGGTGAAACTCTATGTCCCCAAACATGTCAGCACCCATGCCAATCTTGAGCAGAGGTCAATATAAGCAAAGCACTGGAGTGACCAAACCAGTTGCAGCTATTCTGGAGATAACAGACAATGAGAAATGACCATGCTGCTGAAGCCCACTGACTTACAACCAAAGCAAGCACCTGACTTGAGCCTTGTTCCAGAATAAGCTTTGATGGACAAAGTGTCACTATAGAAATCAAAGTGGGAAGGGTTAGTTTTTCTGTACAAAGAGCTGTCATGTCCACTAAAATATCAAATACAATATTTATAAACCAATCACACTCAAGAAAACACTTACATCTTAAAACACATCAATAAAATCATAGAATACAAATCAGAATGTTGTATTAGTCATCATTATTTTTAGGTAAATACCAACCAAATATCGTACGGACGTAGTAGAAGACATACCACGTGACTTCTTAGGGCCAATTAGGAATAAATAAGTAATTTAATTCTGGAGCCGATATTGTTTGGAAAAAGTCTATAAAAACATACGAAATCCATTCCCAAAACAATATACACGCGGCTGCCACCAAATTCCACACACCTCTCGCTGATGACCTTCATGACCTCATGTTAAAAACGAAAGCGTTGACAAACTCCAGACCACAGCAACACCGCCAACAGTAAGAAACAATTCGTATCTCTCGTATTCGTTTTTACTATGAATCACGCACACACTTGTTGACTTTTTCATACAAACACACATATCACAACATGTTATTGTTTCTCACACACGTACACAAAGAGAGTTTATATTTTATTTCAGAACTTTATTAACCCAAACAAAAAGACATACATTCCAATCTAAGAAGGATTAAAAACAGGTTTTGTTTTTAATTATTTTGAATAACCCGGATATAAGAGAGTTGTCGGAACCAGAGAAGAAGTCTCTTATATCCGGGTTTCTCTTATATCCGGGTTTGGTCTATTTTATATACATTAACACAGGCCCTAATTTGGGACCAGAGAAAATCTCTCTTATATCCGGGTTTCTCTTATATCCGGGTTACACTGTATTAGTTTTTATAAAAATATTTTTGAAATTTCAATTTACTTTATTTAAAAATAAATTTCTTTATGATTTATTTTATTAAAAATAATTAAAAGAAAACTAAAAACTGGTTCTTATTTTACTTAATGCCTTTTCAAATGTCCTATTGTCTCAGTTGTCTCACTCTTGAGTTGTCCCAACATACAATCGGTGGTGTTTAGTTAGCAGTGTGGTGTTTAGTTGGCAATGTTGAGTTGTCCTGCACTTTTTCATGACAGGTCTTAGATTTGAAAGACTGAATTGGTGTACCTAAAAAATGTATCTCTTGAATATTTTCTGTAGAAAAAAGGTTGTAAAGTGGGACATAATTCATCATCTAAAAGATGTATCATGGCTGAAAAGTAAAGATTGACAACTCCAGTTCAGTATTCCATGTTTCGTCTTATCTAACTCTTTTAATAATAAGCATGGCAAGAGGTGTCAGGTACTTTCAGTAGAAATACAAGGAACTGATCACTTTTACAGCATCTTTAGTGATGTATCCTATAGATGAGATTTACTTCAGATCTGCGGCCATGTTAAAAATGTTGATCTACTTTATTAAAAAATAATAAATTTCTTTACAATTTACTTTATTAAAAATAATAAAAACTGGTTCATATTTTACATAATACCTTTTCAAATGCCTTATTTGAAGAAAAAAAAATTCACTAATTAAGGTTTTAATCCTTAATAAATTACTTTTATTTGGTTATAAAAAAAATTATATTTTTCTGGTCCAGAGTAGTCTTGGCGCTCAGTCAGCGGTGTTGAGTTGTCCATTCTCATCTTTAACTTGTCAAGGAAGAATAAAGTGCCCATTTTCCCCAAAAATTGATGATTGCATGAGTATGCAGAAAACTTTCACATGTCATCAGCCACTGTTCACTGGGAATTTATTGAAAAATATTAAGGCTGGAGTTGAATAGCTTAAAAACAATGAAAGTTACAGATTTAAAGATTTGCTTTCAAATGTGTCCACATACTGTATTTCTTCCCTTAATCCTTGCATATGTTCTACAAAAATGTTTTGTCTCCAAAAGAAGATTCATACACTTGAGAAGTTTTTTCTCCAGTGTATAAAGACATATACTTAACTAAAGTTGAGTTTGAAGTAATAGCAACACACCTTGCAAGATTATAGTTTCTCTCCAGTATGTGTTCTAATATGCCTCACCAAATTAGCTAAAAATCATGTTTTGTTTCTTGGCACCAAAAATTGTATGGACCTAGGGACAAAAGCAATTAAGAGGTGGTTCCATACTTTTCAGAACCTCCCAATCAGAGGCCTCGCTGCCGGATGTAGTTTATCATCATTCCCAGGACAGAAATCAATGTTAGAAAAAGAAACAAATATGAATATCTGATAACAATTTAAATTTTTATTCAAAATAAATATAATTTTTAAATAGTTTGTGCATATCATTTTACTTTATTTACATTATTTGGATTATTGTCCTCATCTTTGTCACCATATTCAGGTGGCTGGAATGTCAAACTGAACACTATTTCACTCACTGGGGTAGACTGTTCTAGTTCCACGTACCATGTTTTAATGGATGTCAGTTATCTCCTATTAATTCCCCTCTCCAAGTTCTCCACTGACTTAACCAGGTATTGAACTCACACTCTTTGGGTCCCGTCACTGGATCTAACAACTTTATCCTCTGTGCCATGTGTCCTTGAGGACATCTGTTTATGAATTTTCGGGTATTATAAACCTAATGTCTTCAGCAACCATTTTTACCAGTGCTCATATTGCAATTTTTGCTGTTATTATTGCTTTTCTCTGGCACTCCTTATTACTGGTTCCTATATTGTATTCATTTCTATGCTTGGTTGGCTCAGGAGATTTTTGTGGCCGAGCATATGTGCTGATTCCTTAAGTTTTTTTTTTTTTATTTACTGCACATCTTAAATACTTATCACTCTTCAAAGCCTCCCAATCAGAGGCCTTGCTGCTGGATGCAGTTTATCATCATACCCAGGACAGAAATCAATGTAGAAAAACAAATCCATTGTAGTAATGATGAATTTTTGAATGATTACAAATACATATTGTTGAAAAATATGTTTGAAAGTTTTACCATTTCAATTATGAAAACTGCCTCCTCCATATTTAACAAAATCTTTTTCTTTAAGAATATATATATATATATATATATATATAGTTAATGTACAGTATAAGCATTAAAAGCCCCCATTATTGAGAATATACCATTCTGGTGTGGGTTAGTTTGCAAATGACATTAAAACATAGCGCTTGATTCCCATTTTAGATTTATTCTCAATGTAACTTTGATCTCTTTTGTGTTGTCCATCCACCATTGCTGATGTTGTTTACATACGTTTTCCTCTAGTAATAAGGTGTGGACGCTTACTTATTTAACAGCCTTTTTAAAGCTTTTCATATCTTACTCGTCTTGATTACTCCATGATTTTCGCGGATGTTACTTTAAGATGCACTTATTTTTTAAAATGAAATTTTAAATAACATTCTAGTGAAAAACACATTGTTTTGGAAATTCTTGCAAAAATCAAGAAACTTTCATGACAGATAAAAAAAAATCTTTGAAACAAAAAGGAAAAATCCTTCATGCATTCATTTCAAACTTTGCGCATTGCACAGTAATCAAGACAAGTGAAACTACCACACCACATGACTACTCAATGCAAACATATGTAAACAAAGCCAGTAATGGTGGACGTTCTGTTTACGCAATGAGAAAGAAGTTACATTGTGCTTGATTGCCGTTTAGAAGTTATGGACAATGTAAGTTTGTTATAGTGGAACACACCTATTCTATAGTTAATAGACTCTCCCACCTATAATAAGTAGGAGTAGTAGTAGAAACGAGTGAGTCGCTGAGTGGGTCGGTCAGTCAGTCGATGCCGGACGACCATTAGTCGGATAATAAAGTATCAGCGACTGCAACTAGATTTCTCTGCGTTATACTATCCTATATTCCTATATTTTGAAGTTCCTAACGTTTTGTACGTCGAACCTATTTTAGTACGACTTAGTATGAATGCAAGCCTCCACCGTGAAATCACTCTACAACAAAGTTTGACTTCTTTCTCGCTGTCCATAACTTCTAAACGGCAATCGAGCACAATGTTTCAATTTCACACCAGAATGGTACATTCTCAATACTGGGGTGTTTTGGTGCTTATACTGCAAATTAACTTGAAAACACTAAGACTTGATCACTAAACTGAAAATGGAAACACCATTGGGATGATGTATTCTCAGAGATGATGTTTAAATAATAGATAGGGAACACAATAGTGAGTATAATCTGTTGGATAAATACTCGACCAAATGTTTAATCTTTGGAGGTGTTCTAAAGATATTTTTTTATTCACCTATATATTGTAGATGAATAGCTTAAAAACAAAGTTACAGATTTAAGATTTGCTTTAAATGTGTCTACATACTGTGTTTCTTCCCTTAATCCATGTTTGCATATGTTCTACAAAAATGTTTCGTCTCCAAAAGAAGATTCATACACGTCAGAAGTTTTTTCTCCAGTGTGTAAAAACATATGCTTAATTAAAGGTGATTTTCGAGTAAAGGAAGAGCCACACACCTTGCAAGAATATGGTTTCTCTCCAGTGTGTGTTCTCATATGCCTCACCAAATGTGATTTCCGTGAGAATGAAGAGGTACACACTTCACAAGAATATGGTTTCTCTCCAGTGTGTGTTCGCACATGCCTCACTAAATGTGACTTCTGTGTAAAAGAAGTGCAACACACTTCACAAGAATATGGTTTCTCTCCAGTATGTGTTCGCATATGCATCACTAACACAGTTTTTTGTGAAAAGGAAGAACTACACACCTGACAAGAATATGGTTTCTCTCCAGTGTGTGTTCGTATATGCAACACTAAAGTCGATTTCTTTGCAAAGGAAGAACCACACAGATCACAAGAATATGGTTTCTCTCCAGTGTGTGTTGGCATATGTTTCTTCAAATCTGACTTGCTTGAAAAAGAAGAGGCACACACTTCACAAGAATATGGCTTCTCTCCAGTGTGTTTTCGTATATGTACAACTAAAGTTGATTTTACTGAAAATGAAGAGCCACACACTTCACAAGAATATGGTTTCTCTCCAGTGTGCTTTCGCATATGCACCACCAAAGTTGACTTTTCTGAAAATGAATTGCCACACACTTCACAAGAATATGGTTTCTCCCCAGTATGTGTTCGCATATGCAGGACCAAAGTTGACTTTTCTGAAAATGAAGAACCACACACTTCACAAGAATATGGCTTCTCACCAGTGTGTTTTCGCATATGAACTACCAAAGTTGATTTCTCTGAAAAGGAAGAACCACACACTTCACAAGAATATGGCTTCTCTCCAGTGTGTGTTCGCATATGAACTACCAAATGTGACTTGTTTGAGAAAGATGATGTACACACTTCACATGAATATGGCTTTTCTCCAGTGTGTATTCGCATATGCCTCACCAAATGTGATTTCCGTGAAAAGGAAGAGCTACACACTTGACAAGAATATGGTTTCTCTCCAGTATGTGTTCGTACATGCAACACTAAAGTCGATTTTTTTGCAAAGGAAGAACCACATACTTCACAAGCATATGGCTTCTGAATCTGTTCCACCAAATGTGATTCCATTTTCACCAACAAATTTGACTTTGTGGAGATAGGAGATTAACACAACTGATCAGGATGTTTTCTCGCCAACGTATTAAACAGTTATGTCCATAAGTTGATATTTTCTTTGTAGTTATTCATATTTTTGCTATTTTTGAACACCAAGGTAATGCTGATCCATTCAAATTTGTCAAATATCTTCTTAAGCTGTAATATCTGAAAAATAAAAATAAAAATAAATTGCAGTAAATTGTATTAATTCAATTTTCAATAAATTGGCTCATATGAATCTGATATTTCAAAAGCTACATTACAAAAATGCCAGGATGTAGCTGGCAATATCAATACATTGTTTTATATTGCAGCTAATAATTTATATTGTAATATATTGTAGCTAATAAAATTGTTATGGGATCTTACCCATAATAACATAATGGACTATTCCTTATGTAATAAATACTGCGCCTCAGGAGGAAGCAGGAAGTTCTGTCTGAAGTCTGTGTTCAGTCAGTCAGAGTGAGTGAGTCAGTCGAGTCAGAGGCAGTCCGAAACAGAGTTGCGTTCAGACCATTACTACTAAACCTAATTGTTCCTACTAACACTTTTCTACCTCTCTGTATATATTCCTGTTTGTAATATATCTGTGTTATTCCATATCTGCTTTTGAGTTCATCTTCATTGGTTCTACCTTGGACTATCACCGTGGTACAAAGAACCGGACCATAACAAAAGTGTAGCTGGCAATATCAATAATTGCATATAATATAATAATATAGCTAAGAATTGCAGTTTGAAATTTTCAGAGACAAGACATTAATTCTAAAAGACTAATTTTACAAAAAAAATGCAGATTTAAATTCTCCAGGAATTTAACTCTTTTCAATATTTAAACCCCTTTGGAAGGTGTTTAAATATTCCAATTGATATTTATTGAAATTTTAAAACTAAATAGTAAGGATGTATTTGTAACAACAATTAGTGTCAATAAGTTGAATGGTTTCACCCCCCCCCTTCATGTACTTGTAGAAATGGACACACCCACATGACATATGTAAGGTAATGAGTAAAGCTCTGTTGCCATAGAAACAGTCCCAATAATTTTTGATAAAACCATATATATATATATATGTATACTGGGTTGGATTGATGGAGGTAGAATTAAATTATTTTTATACACTGAATATCAATAGTTTCAGAGGAGACAAGAACATTAGTAAATAAATACTCTATGTCAAGTGACGTAAGAATACCATGGTTTGTATTTAATTTTATGCTTTTAAGTATTTGAAGGAATTCATGGGTAGATTTAATGATATATTTAATAGGGAGATATGGGGTAATAATACCATTGAGAAATTTTGATAGTTGGTATATGCATGTTGGAATCTGAGAAATAATAGGTCGTAATGGCTATCCCGATAAACCAGGATACTCGTTACGATCTATTATTTCTATCTATTGATATTATCATTAATTCAGTGTATGAAAAATAATTATATATATATATATATATATATATATATATATAACAAAGAAGTAGTTATTCGAAGAATAAGTCAGTAAAGATAATATAATTCATGACAAATTCACTTCGCTAACAGATTTAATAAAGCATTAAGCTATTAACCACTCATTGAATGACGCAATCCTTGTTTTTAAAAAGTGTAAAATGGATGAGATGTTCTGTATGTTCCATAGATATGCTAGTACTTTTGATAATTCTTATTATCATCATCAGGTATGGATATTATTTTTCCTTTTCAGGTAAATTCAAGTAACTTCCAAAACAAAAATAACTGTTGAAAGATGTTTTTTATAAGTGTGTTATTATTAACGGTTAAAGTGAATAACTATTTAACATTGAAAAAAATAAAACATCAATTTTTCGATTTGTGTCATTTTCGGTCTTCCATACAATCGAATAGGGGAAACATTATCTTCAAATTCCGATAAGAAATCAAATGTACAGAGTGGTCTGAAAGTCTTGTCACCCATAAATATAACATAATTTTCAATTTCAGATGGCTGACAAGAAAATGGTGTTCATACAGAACTTCTTGATGTGTGACAGAGTCAATGGAAGTGAATAATTGAATCCAGTACATGTGATATGTATATATTATTACTGTATTACTTATTCTTCTGTTGTTATCATTAATTTTTTTTTTTTTGCTATGGGGTGACAAAACTTTCCGACCACCCTGTAGTTTTCAATATATTTTTTGGGAAGGGGTAACTAATTTTTTTGTAATCGAGTAAGTAACTGAAATACTCTTTTAGAGTTTTTACCTGTCAAAGAATTTGGAGGAAATGTGAATTAAAAATAGTTTAAAATTTTTTTTTTTTAACTACAAAAAAGTAATTTCTACGACTAATTTTTATGGTATTTTCAAATAAAATCAAAATTTAAGAAAAAAAAAAAATATAAGCGGAAAATAAACGTATAAAAAAATAAAAAAAAAATAAAAATGTAAAAATAATTTTTGTCATTGCTAATAAAAAGCAAAAACTGTTTTTTTAGATTGTAATTCCGACCAAATTCTTTTCCATAGTTTTTCTAATAAATTTTAGAAATATTAAAAATTATAAAATGAATTTGCTTTTCCATTAAATTTAACGAATTTTTTCTCAATTTCACGGAAATCACTCTAAGTTTTTAAAGTAAAAATGGAAATTCATATGTCGTCTGCTTTCTCTACTTTTGTCTTTCTTAAAACGTAAATAAAAATAAATTCAGTTTCAGGAAAAAGTAATATCATTCCTTCTTTCCTTTTCCTTCATAGTTTTCATGTCCCTGCTTAAATTAATTAAACTTTCAAAAGACAACAAGACGAAAATAAAGCAAATTTACAGAGAGAATTAATTTTTAAAGGCTTGTCAACAAATTTTATTCAATTATTCAACATGGAACGATAAACAATCAAGTGATTGAATTGAACTGAATAAAAAAGATTTTTGATCGAAGATTGAGAAAGTGATTTTGATAATATTTTAAATTAATTAGCAAAATAAATGTTGAGACACTTACAAGATGATCCAATGTGTAAATTTTGATGGATTATGGATGTAAAAAAATTGTGGATTAGGATTTACAATGATAATTTGTCCGATACAATTACACATCAGACGACATCAGTTATCGTTCGTTTTTTCTTTTTTAGGAAGTCTCGACTTTCGTACCTCATTGGTTGAAGAGCATCAACTTCGATTTCATTTTCTTAGTAAAATATTTTACAAATAAAAATGTGTTAAAATTTGAGTGTAGTATTGGTAAAACTATGCCAAGAAGAGGTTCCCATTGTAGGTTGATGAGTGTAGAAAGGAGCTTGTCAAAAGAGCCGGCTCTAGGGTCTCGAAAACCTTCACCACCCCGAAATTTTGATACATCACCTATTTCAATGTTTCCCAACTTGGGGCCCACAAACTCTCGAAGAAAAATTATAAGATTTGAGTGTATACAGCAATGGTTCCCAACCAATTTTGGTCCATGCCGCACTTCGGAATTTCTAAAATTCTGGTGACTCCTGTAATATTTAATTCTTACATATTCAAAATTTTACTGCAATTCACTTGAAGGAAGCTTAAAAGATCATTAACTTGGTCTCTAAACAAGCCTCCAAAGACCATGGCGTCCATGAAAGAGAAAAATTAAAAAAACAATACGATATTTATTCAAAACAGATAATAGAGAACTAAAGGCAGAAATATAAAATTATTGAATGAAATGTTATTCTGTAATATATTTTGATCATTTCAATCATGAAATAATAATGCAAAATGAAATTTGAGCTCATCACAAAATGACTGTTAATGAAATCCTTGTGTGTCATGCCTGCTACAGATAGATTTTATATTAGACACCAATTTAGTCAGCTTAAGTCTCAAGTCTCCTCATTTAGTGATATCCAGTCGATTTCTTTTCTTCAATAACAAATCATTTACAGCACTAAAACCACATTCAGCTAAATATGAAGATGGAAATGGTAACAACAAATTTCTTGCAATGGAGGTTGAATTTGGGTATTTAGTTACAAAACCATTCTATCACTCCTTTTGATATTGAATAAAGTTTTAACAGACTCATCATGTTGAATCTCCAAGAGTTCTTCTTGGTACTGCATTGAAACATCAGAAATATCCACTAGCATTGGCTGCATCACCCATGTTGGAAAATCAATTTGTTTTAGATCAGAAAATCTTTCTCTTGGTATAGTAAGCCGAAGGGCACACATCTTATGCATGCTTCACCAAAATATTATCATACTATGCCCCACCAGTAGGGCATGCACCCCATGTTAGGAATTGCTATATAGTGTTGGTAAACTATTCCAAGATATGATTTTGTCAACAGGGCTGGCACTAGGGTCTCACCCCTAACCTGAAATTTTGATAAATCCTCCTTTATTTCAAAGTTTCCCAACCTGGTGCCCACAAACCCTTGAAGGAAAATTGTGGGGAAAAGGGCAATGCATTTTTTAAATTACCAAAAATCAGGCATGGGGTCAACACACAGTTGAGAAGTTTGGGGTAGTATCCGTCATTTTTTAAATTATTTTCAAACTGACATTATATTGTCAGTCATCAGCTAATAATATACATCATGTATCTATATGGCCAGTGTATAGCATCGTATGTAGGAACATCCGACGAGGTTGGAGCCCCAAAAGGTTGCAGCAGCATTTGTTTTTTGTACTTTTTACTATTTTTCTACTTAAATTTTATTGCCAATGATCAGCTATAATAAGCAATGGGGTCATTGTTTACTACCTCAAACCTCTCAAACACGTGGGGGCTCCATGTCTGATGGAGATGGGGAGAACTGCTAATTTCAGTAGTGTTATTTTTTTAAATTGTAATTTTCTTTCTGAACAATTCTTTTAAATCAATACTTTTTTTTTGAAAACACTAACTGTAATTATATATATATATATATATAGAGAGAGAGATATAGAGATATAGATATATTAGGTTGGTGCAAAAATAATGACGTAATAATGTCGTTTTTTGACGTATTTTTTTACGTCAAAAACGACATTATTACGTCATTATTTTTGCACCAACCTAATATATATATAAATAATGTGCATGTATATATGAATAAATATAAATTTCAAGAATGGAATCTAATTTCTGCAAATTTCATGAATGTTGATTACCAGCTCTATTACACTGTTGACAAAAAAATAAAAATGTTTTTCTTCATCTTATTAAATAATGAGATATTAGTTTTTTTTCTCATCTTATTAAATAATTAGATATTCTCCTCAGAGTCCAGCATTTAACTAATAAAACAAATTTGGAGGACAGAATTTAATTTCATGAAATTAAGGGTGGGGGTGTAAAACAGATGTAAGTAAAAAAAATATTTTTTACAAAAATTTTCTGAAAGTAATTTAAAAAATAAATACATTCATGTGAAGATGTCCAGAAAGTTTAATTAAAATCTGACTATTATTTGATTTTTTGCAAGACTTTCAAAATTAATGTTATTTTATCAAAAAACAGGCATTAAAATGTCCATTACACCAATGATGTATAAAAAACCAATATTTTTAACCCATATTTTGAATGTGTTTGAAAGGAGTAACAAAAAAATACTTTGGTCTTTTCTCTTAATAACAACATTTTGATGATAAAACTTAAATTTGGGCCTTTTTTTTTATCATGGTATGCTCTTGTTTTTGCAAATTAGTGGAGGTACAACAAAACTAGGTACCTCCACAGATTATCTAAAAAATGAGCATACTATGATGAAAAAAAATGCACTAAATTTAAAAATAAAGTTTACCTTCAAAATTTTTATTAAAAGGAAAGACCAAAGAATTTTTGATCATTAAATATTTTTAATCTTTTTTAAAATCTGAACTTTAATGAAACTGTCAGCATTTATACACAAATGGATGAATTTATTTTTGAAATTATTATTTCTAGAAAATCTTGGTAAAAATATTTTTTTTTTTTTACATCTGTTACCCCATTTTGTGGTTTGTTTTTAACTTTTTTTTATTTTTCTACAAGTTCCCTTTCATACTTTTTTTTTTATCAATTAACTTCATTTTCTGATGCATTTTGCAATAGGGAGGGTCCAATGCTAACATTTCCATTGTATATATTTCATTTTGTCATGGGGTTATTTTTTATCACCCTCCCCATTTGCTTGTAAATATGGAGCATTAGTCAATGTTGGTTGGTTTATTTGTCTCATGGTATGAGTTATTTCATGTCAAAATCTAAATATTTTGAACACAATTGGATGTGTTTAAGTACTGTAAAATATATTATTTTTCATTTTGATATAGGATGAATTACTTTTGTTTTTACTATAAAAATGTATTTTTAAATGTTCATAGTCATTTTTGGTTTGGAAGGATGGGTTACTATTTACCCAGAGCTGGGACCCCAGCAGGTGCTACCTCCCTGGGTTAGGGAAAAAAGCAAGTAATAGGTTGTCACATGATATTCAAAACCTGATCAGAGGCCTTGCTGCCAGATGTAGTTTATCATCATTCCCAGGAATACATTAGTTTAGGATCACATGGAGAACACTAGTAAGTTTGGTATGGTGGTATGGGTGTATTTTTTAAATTATTTGTAGAAATGTGGTATTGTGGTGGCGGTATTAGTATAATGTATGCTTAGGTCAGTGAATGCAACTGGTTAAGTTGAAGTGAAACTAGTGATCACCAGTCTCCCCCTTTACAATAAATATTAATTCATTCCCAATTGAATCAACCAACATGCACTGCTTTCTAATGTCTCTCTTGCCTTCAATATTGTTCTGTTACTGTCAAAATTTCCAAGCCCTCTTTTCTCATTGTGTACACTTGGAATTTCAAATTTCCCTTTAAAAATTAACAAATACTTTCAGCAATCTAATATTTTCTTAAAGTACTTCAGCTTTACAGCCTTATGTTTGAAGATGCTTTCTGGAACAATAAAATAAATTTAAAATTTCCTACCTGGGAATGAGACAGCAAAATTTCATAGGAAAGGTACCTAAAATTTTTATGTACATCACTTTTGAAATAGTATTTTTATAATTTTTTTTTTTTTTTAATGAAATTTTAAAATAATAAAATTTTTAATTTCTTGACTGAGATAATATAAAAGTTAATAAGTAAAATATCATAACATTTTTATTATTATCTGTCTATATTTCTAAGATGAGGTATTATGTACACTATTTACATTGCTTGGACTATCATCCACATCATTGTTGCCATATTTAATATCACGTTTCGGCTGTTGTACACTCCAGCCTTCTTCAGGTGGTTGGAATGTTGAACTAGGCCACAAAAATCTCCTGAGCTGACCAAGCATAGAAATGAATACAATATGGGAACCAGTAATAAGGAGTGCTAGAGAAAAACAATAATAACAAGAAAAATTGCAATATGAGCTCTGGTAAAAAATATAAATGATAACAGCAAAAATTGCAATATGAGTACTGTTAAAAATGGTTGCAGAAGATATTAGGTTTATAAAACCCAGAAAATCATACACAGATGTCCTCAAGGACACATGGCACATTGGATAAAGGTATTAAAGCCAGTGACAGGACCCAAAGAGCATGAGTTCAATACCTGGAGAGGGGGAATTAACAGGAGATAATTGACATCCACTAGACATGGCACATGGAACTAGAACAGTCTACCCCAGTGAGTGAAATAAAGGGTTCAGTTCAACATTCCAGCCACCTGAAGAAGGTTGGAACATACAACGGCTGAAATGTTGTGATAAATATGGCAACAAAGATGAGGATGATAGTCTGAGCGATGGAAATAGTGAAAATATATCTCAATAAAATAATTTTTTTATTCCCAGATCATCCATTAAGTAGGATCTCTGATTTCAAGTCCATGGCTAGTATTTGAAATAAAATTTCTAGTCCCTTATTTTACATTTCTAGAAAGATAAAACCGAGAAAATGATTGCTTAAAAAATAAAAATGTTTAAATATGAAAAATTTTCTCAAAAATTGAAATACTGTTTTTAAAACAAATTTTTTAGACAATCCCATTTGTGTTGTGTTGGAATATTTGTAAGTCTCTTTTTTTTCCACTGGAAATTATATATATAAAAGTATAAAATTATATAATTAATAAAAAGTAAATAATTAATATGTACTGAAATTTTCATTTAGATTGAATAATTCTCTGTTTAAAAAAGGTGCTACTTCCCCTCATCCACCACCAAATTTCCTTTAAGAGTTTGTGCCCCCCATGTTGGGAAAATTTGAAATGAACATGTAGTAGTGAGGGTGGCCCTCTATCAAAGTTTCAGTAACTTTTAATTTAAATTATAATGAGAAATTGAATCAGTAATAATAATCTCCAATATATACACATGTACATGTAAGTTATTTCCCAAATAAAAAGTGGAAGCTCTTTATTCAATATTTCAAGAAATTAATTTTTGTACCTCTTAATTTTTATATTAGTTATATGCAGAAGTACTTGGAGAATTTAAATCATCAGTTTATAAAAAACAAAAAAAACTGGCTCCCAAGTTACCAAAAAAAAAATTTTTTTAAATAATCTGAATCGTAAAATAAAAATGCAATAAAACTTATTAAAAATTATTTAATTAGAAAAGCTTTCATGAATAAGATATATTATGGAGACTATTGTCTTAGGAAAAAAAAAACAACATTTTTTTGATGAATAATGAATTTTTTATAAGAACTGTTTTCATTTTTAAATCATCCTGCGTATGACGCTAAACTAAATCTGGCAGCAAAGCCTCTGATTGGGAGATTGAAGGTTTTGACCAGCATGGAACCACCTCTTCATTGCTGTTGTTACCAGGTCCAACCTGACTCAGGTTGGTAGCACCAGTTAGGGTCCTAGTTATGGGCAAATAGTGAACCCCTCAAACAAAAATCAACAGTACATTTTTAAAATTTATTTAATATAATTTTATAATAAAATGACTATATTTATAGCAAGATGACAATGCAACACTGAAAATAATATAAAATACATTTTTATAGTAAAATTACCAACAATACATTTTATGATCTACAAAATACAAATGAATATATGGCAGATAATACTCAGCTTTTGTGCATATATATGTTTATATAAAAATTTCTCAGAATTAACCTGTAGAAAAAGACAATATGTATAAAGGAAAAAAGGCTATACGAAAACTGTGTAGTTTTAGCTGACACGTTTCATCCAATGTAGACTTTTTCAAGGAAACAACATCATCCGTAATAATGAATTATATGAGAACAGATACATAATATTAGCAACTGACTCCATCACGTCCACTATCCAGAACAACCTATCGCATCTAAATAGCAACAAACAAAATAATCACAAACTCTTCCAAAACCAATATGGATATAATCAGATTCTCAAACACCCATAGCAATAATATTTCTGAAGCAGGCATATATAAATAAATTGTCAAAACTGTTCCTTACAATACATTGGAGAAACATGCAGAAATTAAAAAAAATGCATCTATGAGCACAAAAGAGATCTCATAAATAACAATTTAACAAATGCACTAGTCATATCTGTCTATATTTCTGAGATGAGGAATTATGATTATTTGCATTATTTATATTCAAAGAACTGTTATCCTCATCTTCATTCTCATATTCACATATTAAAGGGAAATAACTGAGACATCTGGAAGAGGCATGGCAACTAGAACAATCTACCCAGGTGGATGAAATGAAGTGTTCAGTTTGAAATTCCAATCACCTGCAGAAGGCCAGAGCGTACAATAGCCGAAACATTGTGAATATGGCAATGAAGATGAGGATAACAGTCTGAATAATGTTGTAGAACAATCATGTTGTGAAGATAAACACTGTCGTGGAACAAATTGAGTGAATGAACACTCCACCTTGAGAAAGAGAGCTATTTATGGTGCCATGGAGCATCTCATTGTGCTCAAGTGGGATAGTCTATTGCTTGGGCTGTGATTGGCTGCTGGTACATGAGTGGAGGTATTTCTATATAAATACCAGCTTGATTCATCAGTTAGTTTGCAGGGTTTGTATTAAGTTACAACCTGCTTTATTTTTGTCTGCCAGCTGGACGGTAGCTGGGACCCTTACGCCGGTAAGTGCTGTTTATTCTATTGTTATTTTACAAATGTAAACACTGCAAGCAAGCATTAGTCATACATAGAAATAAATTCAACCAAAATTTTGCTTTTATAAATACGACACTCATAAAAAAGAAAATAATTCATTCAGAAGGAAAATCCTCGAGAGTGCTGCCATTGAATATTATCAAAATATTAATCTGTGCCCAGGTTTTTTCCTAATATCACCTTTTCTAATAGAATCACTACTCTTCCAAACCAATGTACATAACAAATATATCATAAAATCAAAAAAGAATGGTTGAATCTGTCAAGACGACAATAAAAACAATATTTCTACACGTAAAAATATTCTCTTCAAACATAAAGTAAATGATGTAATTTTTCATTTGACCATATGAATATACAATAGCATTTCTAAATTCTTACAATTGCTAACAACATTTTGTTTATTATTTATAGATACCTTGTTTGAATAAATTAATTTTTTGCCTTAAAAAAGTCCACATTGGACAAAATGTGTCAGCTAAAACTAGTTTTCTTATTGTCTTTTTTTTCCTTTTGCCCCCTTCTTTTTGTCTCAAGGTCCTTGATAAAATCCAGAGACGGATATGCAATGTAATTGGCCCTGATCTGGCATCTCGTCTGCAGTTGCTCTCTCACAGGTGTGTCGTCACCTCCTTCTGTCTTTTTTACAAATACTTTCATGGTAACTGGTCTGATGAACTGCTTTCGCTGGTTCCCAGATCATGAATTTAAGCATTCAACTAGCTTGGCATCTTGCTCTCACCCTTTCACTGTCCAAAACTGTTAAATGTAGCCATCTCTTCTACTCCAATAGCTTCATGTCTTTCACTTCTCGCCTGTGGAACTCCCTCCCCTTTTCTTGTTTCCCTGATAGCTATAATCTCCAACTATTCAAATGTAATGTCAATCAACATCTCCAGATGCCTTGATCTATCCCCTATCTTTCTCTTCATCATAAATGAAAAAGCTTACTACAATTTAACAACCCCAGCATTTTCAAATTTTGGAATTTTTATGTTGACTTTTGCAAATACTGACATCCATACATCAAATTGTCAATAAATCACTCAACACATCAGAAAAAACACCAACTCTGGTAAAAAAGTTTTTCCGTATTTATTTTAAACTATAAGTAACATTTGCTTCAATTTAGATTTACTCAAATTTAATTCAGCTTATGTTTTTCAATTAAATTTCCAGAAAAGTATATTTTATTTTTGAAAGATTTTTTAAAACCTTATTCTAGCCAAAGGCATCTATTGTTGCCGTACAAATTCTCTCCTTTGTACCTGAAGGCACATTCTGTCACCTCAGGAGGGTTGCTAAAATAAACACTTGTCAAATGTCATTTCTGGTAAACTGGAAACAACCTACACTCAATTCAGAATGAGGCTAAACTCTCATTTTCCGACGCTATTGTTCTCCACTTTACATGAGGTACACTCAAAGGCATTTTATTCTGATTTTTTTCCAAACAAAAATGGCCGCCACTATTTTAAATGACTCCTTTGTTCAAGAATTCTTTTTCAATTAGGACTCTGATGACGATTTTGAAGGCTTTACTCAGGCGAATATTGATGGTGAAATGGTTTGAGATGATAATCATGCTAGTGGTGGGGAGGAAAGATGTAATGACCATGAGGTACCCAGTGTCTACTATCATCAATAGGTGACTAATTTTACGGGTGCTATTGTCTCCAAGGTTGTACCTGATAGCCTATCTGAAGGAGAATTATTTTTCTCTTTGTTAATGATGAAGTAATAACTTTATTTGTTAATAAGACAAATATGCTAGTCAGGTGAAGGAAAAGTGACAAGAAAACGCTGTACATCAACACATAAAGGATGTCACTGTTGACGAAATGAAGGTCTTTATAGCCATTTTGCTTCTGATTGGATCAACAAAATGGTCATCTTTCAATACTTGACTGACAAGCAGATTTTTTCCCTCAGTAGGTTGCCATTTCTTTTTGCGGTAGACCAGTTGCCATCCAAAGCTACAGAACTTGGTCTGTCCTGGATGGAATAGAAGAGGATTCATACCTTTCCCAAGGGTATTATCACATAAGTAAATGTAATGGATTCAATTGGAATTCAAGCTCAGCTCTCCAATTCCTCAATCTGAGCTGCAATCCATTATTCCACCATACCGTGTGACAATGGCCTAGGGGTAGAATATCTGAGTGATGTCAAATCAGTTGGGTTTCAATCTCGGCTTGAAGCAATCAGATGTCTAGCCACATTGAAGAGCTGTGAAACAGCAAAACAGTCTGTCTGTGGATGACACTATATATATATATATATACACACACACACACACACATACATACATACATACATACATATATATATATATATATATATATATATATATATATATATATAGGATGCACACACAAGAAGATGATTTATACTTTTCCCAAGAGCATTAGCATGTAAGTGAATGTAATGGATTTGACTGGAATTCGAACTTGGCTCTCCGATTCCTCAATCCAAGCCACTCCATCATGCCTCCCTGGATCACTCTGTCAAAATATGTTTAATGGACAATGCTGTTTTACATGCTTGGCACACTGATTGAATTTTCTTAGTTTGTAGGAAAGAATGTGTCATTCTCGTATGGGCAATGTGCAGGCAAGATGTTACAACCTCCTCTTTTTGAGACTCCCTGAAAGATGTATTCCTTACTCCCAGCTTAGGCTGGATTGCATAGAGTTTATTATATGGATAATCGTCTCAGTACTCTTGCTATTTTTAAAAAAAAATATATCTATCTCCTCCTTAAAATCTGTGTATGAGACCTTGATCCCTGTATCCACATTGATATCCAAAGCTGATTTGGCTGCCAGGTCTGCTCTACAGTCACCTTTTATTTCTGTATGGCTAGGGATCCAACATATTAAAATTATCATTGTATTGATTAGACAACTTGAATGCAAAACTTAAAAATCACCCTAAATATGATAAGGCATACAAGAGCTGGATGCTTTTCAAAAGACTTAGACCATTTTGGCAGAAATACTTTTTTTTCTGGAAAGAAACTTTTAATGGCTGAAGATATGATTTCTTTTAAAGGAGAAACAAACTTACTGATGTACATGCAATCAAAACTAACCAAGTGGGGACTGTTTTTTGCATTATATCATGTATTAAGAATATAGTAACTAGGATCTGCAAATTGGAGGAGAGAGTTATCAATGTTAATGTTCTGACTTTAAATCCGCAGTTATCTCCCTTTAACCTCCTGTTTTTTTTTTTAAATTTTTATATGTACTTTTTATTACATAAAATATGGTGAGGTGCAAGCAAATTTCCATTCCAAAAATGTGGCCCTGAGAAAACTAGTTTGGTAACCATCAAACTAGATTGACAGCTATATTTTGTTATTTTACAATTGAAAACATGTTACTAATTTACTCCTTTGAATTTCTTGTTTGCAGAAGTCTCTTCGAGTAAATTGTGATCTTGAAATGTTTAAATGTCATGTCAATTGTTATCTTGTCTCCTTAATTCCTGTCCTTGTCCACTCAATGTTTTTTTTTTCTTCTCTTAGATTATTTCAACCTCTTGTGTTATACTTCTAGCGTTACTGTATTGCTTGGGGTGAAATGATTAAAAAAAAAAAGAAGAAGTTACCCAGTTGCTGATGCCTTTTTGTGTGCAAGAGCTCCAACATGAATGAAGATATAGCAGCTTTCAAATGTGTCCGTCAACCAGAGCAGCATATGGTGGTGTTCATACAGACCTTCTCGGTCAATAAAAGTGAATAACTGAATGCAGTACATGTGATTTGTATTACTGAATTGCTTGTTCTTCTGTTGTTCTCATTACTTTTTGGTAGGGGGTAACAAGACTTTCCAACCACCCTGTATTTTTCAGTATTACTTTTAGATAAGGGGTAAGTAATTTCAAATGTGTCCATCAACCAGGGCAGCATGTCTCTAACACCTGCTTGCAAACTCTGCTATTCTCTTTGTAGATGTTATAAAATAAAATAAGACATATCCCGTCTGATTTACAGACAAAAAAACTAACATACTCAAGAGCAAGAGCCGGATGTGAACGGGACAAAGCCCCGTCACAAAATGACCATTATCTTCGTTTACAAATAATAATATTTAAAGTGTTCTATTTTTCGTCCAATAAAAATGCTTCCATCCTAATTATACTCGCTTCGTTTTTTGAGCATGTTAAGCCATAAAAAAATGCCATGAAAGGGGTCACAGGGAAGTACAACAGGCAGTCAACAGGTGGCCAGGGAAGAGACCTGTCACGGTCAGGATGAGCGGTCAGCAACTGTCAGCAGGGGGAGCGCCAGCATCAACCTGTGTGAACTACTATGAGAGATCAACCTAGATCCGAAGCCAGGTTATGAACTATACCACAAGGTAGCTGTCCCAAACCCTCACGTTCCTGTTGAAATAAATTACGTAAATCTATTTCTGCTGTTGTCATATTTCTTTCTTGCAACCATACGCTTGTCTATAACATAGATTTCTCTTTCTGAGTCCTAGGGTCTACCTATGGTTGGTCCGTGAGTCAGTAGGTGTCAATCTTATTTCCCATGCCTCAAAAATGGTAAGGAAAGCCAGTTCAACAATTTAAACAAGGTTGATGTCAAAGTCTTCCATAAGTTGACGACATCTTGGAATTTATCATGTAAGAGGTAGTGGAGTAGGTGGCAAAAATCAGTGATGTCAACTACTCTGCTACATTTTACTAGTCTCCCTAAGTGAATACTATATCTCTCCCTGCCTGTATATATAAAGAATATGTTTCAAGTGACAGGTCACAAGATGATTTGCATATATGCATAGTAACTACTACGGGCTTACCAGGCAGAAAATGGTTCCGATTACTTTTACACCCCCCTTCGCATTTGAATAGTAACAGTTTTAGTAGAAGGGTTTTGATGACTTTCTCTTCCATTCTCTCATGTCCTGGGTATGACGATAAACTACATCCGTGTCCTGGGTAAGATAAACTATGTCCAGTAGCAAGGCCTCTGATCAGGAGGTTTTGAGGAGCGTGGAAACACCTCTTAATTGCTGGTGTTCCCAGGTCCACCCTGACCCGGGGTGGTAGCACCTGTTAGGGTCCCAGCTATGGGCAAATAGTTAACACCCAAACTTGTGTAAAAATAGGTTTTAATACCAGAAATACTTTGTAATAAAATTATTAGCAGTAATACTTAAAAAAATACCAGCAATACAAACAGTCATACATTATTTGAAAAAAATATGACCAGCTATCGATTTCTTCAAGGAAAAATATTCCCAGAAATAAATCTTTGAAGAAGATTACTAGCAATAAAAATTTTGTCGGCATTAAATAACCCTTTGAGGTTGATATGCCGTAAAACAAACTAAACCAAAATCCCCCAGTCTCTCAACAACAGGAACATCCGAACTCTTGAGACCAGAAGACAGAATGGGAGACAAAAAAATAAATTCTGAATTTTGTCTAAGATCTGATCTTGTTTAATGGCTACCGATTTATCTTAATAGTCGTTTTTCCAGTGGTGAGTGATCCTTGTTTCAAAACCCTAAATTAGGAGTTCAAACCTGTCGGAATTAACTCCTCCTTCAGTTCGTAACCCTTTCACCAGGGGTCTCTCTTTCCTGGCTATAAATAGCCAATGACCCTTCGCCTCGATCTCTTTTTTCCTTTCAGGCCTGTGCACTGACACCTCGAGGTAAATTTCTCTTATTCCTAGAGGATTTCAACTATCAACCTCGAAATGTAGTCGCTAACAAGGGAATAGCGTGGAAACACGCTAAAGCACAATACACACATACGCACACACAGAATATTCACACATGCACGCACATACAGAATATTCACACACACTTCGTCCTTTGTACTGTTTCCATGTATTGTAACTTGTTAATAATATATATTTGTATATACATATATTATCGGTCTTGTTTTGTTTGCTTTCTTTTCCTTCTTTGGACTTAATCAAAGTCCAACCTTTTTATGTAGTTGGGCTCGGCGAGCAGGAGTATCTGAACCTTGCGTTTCTTCTACGTCTGACTTCTATCAACAACATAACAGCCACGCCATGAACCCTCAACAAACCATAACCGCAACGGCCCTCTACAAACCTAAGCAATTCTAGGTGCTAATCCATTTGATTGTAATTAAATGTATTGTTTTTCCCAAAGCCCTAAAGGAAAAAATACCAGACCACAAGGTACTTCTGGTATACTAGTAAAACCTAAATAACTTGACAATCTTGGATTTCCACATCAACTTTTCATGTTAATTACTATTCCAACCAGCACCAATGATATTCACTTACTTGTAAAATCTATGCCAGTATCTGTTTGTAAATATGAATCACGGTCAGTTTTTTCTATAATTCTAATCTGAATATGTGATAACTTATTTGTAAATTGGGGGGGGGGGCATGATGCTTTGTTGAATTTAAAATTGTTCCATTGAATTTTTGAGAACAATATTAACTTATATTCAGATATATACGTGAATATCATTCAACTCTTTTAAAAGAAAAAGGTTTTATTTAAAAAGGAAACATTTGCAAGTTTTAACCTTTTTTAAATGAAAAAAAAAAAATGTACGCATCAAAAGAACAGTTTTTCTGTTGACAAAGATTTATTTTAAACTATCAAGACTCCATCAGTATTGTGAACCAAGTACAATGCAATATTTATTATTACAAATTTTATAAAGAAGTAAAATTGAAAGGAAGTCTTTGAGAAATTTATAAAGACCTAAAAATCTTTATTGAATTCTGTTCTTTGGGCTGCATTTTCAGAATGAAAATTTGTAGCACCTCACCAAATTTTATGTGATAAAAATAAAAAAAAACAGAGGGAGATGACTGCGGATTTGAAGTCAGAACATTATCATTGATAACTCTCTCCCCCAAATTGCAGATCCTAGTTACTATATTCTTAATACTCGATATAATGCAAAAAAAAATATAGGTCCCACTTTGTTAGTTTTGATGGCTTGTACATCAGTCACTTTGTTTCTCCTTTGTTTGAAAGGAATCACATCTTCAGCTATTAAAAGTTTCTTTCCAGAATAAAAAGTATTTCTGCCAAAATGTCTTTCTGTGACACCCACCGGTGGTCGTGGTCAGGGTTCAGCGCCACTATGTGACGTCCTCTGGTCGCGATGACAATATGTGACACTGCGCTGTCGGCCCATGATCAACTGCCAGTTGCAGCACGAAGCTGTAAGGTATCTTCCATCAGCGTTTTAGGGTTGACTCTTTGTCGCTGCCATCATCCAGTGTCCCGATCAATCTGGTCGTTCCCAGTTCAATATCAGCTTTGTTGTTCCCAGCTCACTTCCAACATCTAGTTACTAAAGTAACTACTTTGATCTCAAGTCTAAGCTACCCACATTGTGACTTTGATCTTAGGTAGACGAAATCAATCAGGCGTCGGCCCATAGTGTAAGCTGAATCTGGGGTAAAGGTGATATTGCACAAGCATAAGCAAAAGAAGCAATAAAACAAACTCAAGAGGCTCAAATATGTTGGGAAATAACAAATTCTTTATCTGTCTGTTGAATATAGGAGTGTTTTCTCTCTCAGCCTGTTTCTATGAATTCATGACACTTGTGTTTCTTAAGCAAGTTTTGGTATCTTAAGTCGTTCGTCAATATAACTTGCTTTTAGTAGGAAGGCTAAGTCGAGAGGACGTGAAAATCTTTTGGTCTCCAACTGCAACTCAACTCTCCAACTTCTTGAACTAACTCCAAGCTCGAACTGCCTGAACTGATTGCCCAGCTGCCTCGAGACGTTTGTTTATATGGACACTGACCAAAACCCGGTGTGGTGGCCTGATGTGGTTTGGGTCATTGATAATTCTCAACTCCCAACAAGAATACTGTTTGTTTTTAGGCTGGGAAAACTAATTACTTCCCATTTTTGGAAGATTAATCACTTTCCACTTCGGGGGTTTCTCCCTTGTCCATGAGGGAAGGTCGGAGGAGAGGTATCCTCCTAGACTCTTCATCTCTCACATTGGTATCTCATACCAATCCCCTCAGTGGGTGTTAACAACTTCTCCATCTTTCTCATACATTCACCTCTGCCTATCACCCATGCTACCACTTGACCAATGATCTCTCGGCAGTGTGGATGTGGCTAGACTGGCCCTCTTAAAATTATTATCCAGAATTTTGTTTACAAATCCATTTTTTCTTTTTCCTTTTCCTTCGGCCAAAACATTTACAAATCCCAGATTGCCAAATAATTCTTATCATATCTTGAATTTAGGGACATCCAAAATCCACTTAGCCTGGACCTCTACCAACTCATTAATCATTGTCAAAACCCGACACCTGGTTCCTCCGCTAGTCAACTTTTAACTGGGTGGTCGTGTTTACCTGAGAATCAAATTCTTTCTTTTTCTCATGCCTTAAAATTCTCTTATCACCAGATGCTCTTTTTCAAGACGCTATGTCTGATGTCAACAGTTTGAATAAGCAATAATAATGATTCCCTTTTCGATTTCTCTTCTCATGCCAAAATTTGTGCATATCCCAGATGGCTTTCTTCACTGGAACCAGGAATTAAAATTAAATGATATCTCTGAAAGATAATTAATATCGATTCTCCCTGCGTGTACCGCAGCTTTGTTCAAGCCAAAATGTTTTTATGGCTGCCCTGTGTAGCTGGCTCTGCCTCTTTCTAAATTCTGTTTTCCTTAGCGCGTCACTCCCTTATCACGACATTAATCAGTTTTGACAGAATCACAATCTCACTTTTTCTTACAGATTTTTTGTCTTGTGCGAAAAGTATGTTTCGTCATAAATAAAATAAAATCATTTTTTTTAATGTCGATCAGTCTATCTTTCAATATAGCTCTTTCTCGCCTTAAGTCTTTCCTGTTTTTAATTTCTATGGTTAATTAGTTAGCCAATTACCATAGCTAAATAGTATCACATTTCCAAAAGCATTCAATTCTTGTATGCCCTATCATGTTCAAGTGTTTTGCATTTAAGTTGTCTGAAAGATGTAAAAATGACAAAATCCTAAGAAATCTGTCTCTTGGCTTGATTTGTCTGAATCCTGGCATCTGAGTAAAATCATTTGACCAGTACAATTCAAATGATGACCATTTAGTTGATCCAATCAGAAGCAAAATGGCTATAAAGACCTTCATTTCATCAACAGTGACATCCTTCATGTGTTGATGTACAAGTAGAAACTGGCATTTGCTGGTCATTTTTTTTCTTCCTCGGACTAGCATATTCATATCTCATTGACAAATAAAGTTATTACTTCATCATTAATAAACAGAAAAATAATTCTCTTTCAGAAAGGCTATCAGGTACATCCTTGTAAAGTAATTTTACCTTTGTAAAATGGTAATTAGATTTCATTTTAGTTGGTTCACATATTTTTATGATTTAGTAAATGTTTATAAAGTTATGTATGAAGAAATTGTTTTCTGATTGATTCATTTTTCTACAGCTTAACACTTTTCAGGTTATTTAAAGCTAGAAAATAATTTCAGGTCACGAGAATTTTTGCTTTTGGAGATTTATGTATACAAGTTTTACTATTTAACCCATAGCAGGAGGAAGAGGTGGATTCATACCTTTCCTAAAGGTATTTGTGCTTAAATGAATATAAATCAAAGTGAAATTGGAACCTGGCTGTCCAATTAACAATTCCAAGATATTATACCACCCACATATCAAAATTTACAACACCTTTTATTCCCAATCTTTGTAGTGACCAGGCTCGACATTGTGTAACTTCTGTGGTCGTATGGAAACCTGTTTCAACATGACATGGATGTAAGCCCAAAATTTCTCTATATCTCAGAGATATGATTACTTGCATTATTTACTTTATTCAGACTGTTAACTTCATTGCCATATTCACAATGTTTCGGCCTCTATATCTCTGAGATGAGGTATTATGATTACTTGCATTATTTACATTATTTGAACTGTTATCCTCATCTTCATTGCTATATTCATGACATTTCAGGTGTTGTACACTTTGGCCTTCTTCAGGTGATTGTAATTTTGAATCGAACCCTTTATTTCACCCACCAGAGCAGATTGTTTTAGTTCCACATACCATGCCTCTTCCGACTGTCTCATTTATTTCCCTTTAACTTAACTCTCCATGTTTTGGTTCACCACTCTTTGGGTCTAGTCACTGGATCTAACCAACACCTTTATCCACTGGGTCATCTAACCCAGACCACACTTACTCCACATCAGTGCTACTCAAAGTGTGGTATGCAGAGTGTTTCCAGGAAACTAAGAAACAGTCATCACATTCCACTCCACGGAAGACTGTCAGGATATCTGACTTGATTTTAGTTTAATATTTCCATTTTAGTTTTATATTTATTATGGTTACATTTACTCAGTCAGTCATGTGCCATGCATGATACACACGTCTAGGCAATCATGTACCTTCTGATACATGACTTTAAAGAATAGTAGCTATAAATGCCTCGATATGACAGGGTATAATTAATATCTGGTCTGAGCTGCAATGGAACTATTCAGATTGTGTTCATCGTCTTTCTTTCTTGATTTAACTTAATGCTTTTCTTGTATTTGGCAGAGACAACTAATCTTGTTACTGTAATAGATGTGACAGTGACTTACCAGGAGCAAAGCGAATTCGCTGCCTCGCGTGTCGAATCATTCTCTGAGAGTCGGTCGCACATGCGTACGCCTACTGCCATTTTTATGCAGCAGACTTATTTGCATAAGAGAACCACGTTACCGATTAAAAACCTAGCGAGCGGACGTGGGAGGCCACTACTCTTCTAGGCTGCTGCGAGACTAGACGTATTGCTGACAGAAAGCGACAGCAATTTCTGGGCATCTGACAGTTACCAAGCCTGTCAGCTTACTTTTGACTTGTATATCTTTAGTGAAAAAAAAGGAACACTTCATCTGAGCTTCACATCCACTTGTCTATTTAACGCTTCATCAATTGTAGGGTAGAGTATTACACCACTACTGTTCTTTAAGTCTATGCAGTTATGTGTGATACATGCTTAGGTGATCATGTATCTTTCAATACATGACTGACGAGTCAGATTTTTTTCCTGCAGTAGGTTGCCATTTCCTTCTGCGGTAGACCAGTTGCCATCCAAGGCTGTAGAACCTGGTCTGTTCTGCTATTTACCTATAGCTGGAGGGAGAAGAAGAGGATTCGTACCTTTCCCAAGGGTATTAGCACGTAAGTTAATGTAATCCAAGCAGCTATCCAAATGCAACTTTTATTATATTACTTTGGTATAAATGAATAATACTATGAATGATCAAATAGTATTTTTTCGGGCCATTATTATAAAGGGTGTTCCAATAACTTGGACTGATTTTAAATGTGAATTAAGTTTAAGTGTCTAATGATTATTTTTCTTGTCAGTGAAGTGGTTGCTAGTTATGTAGAGGAAAGCGATGATTACCATTAGCAGCTACTATCATCCATGCCTGACTAATTTTATGGAAGCTACTGGTGACCATCTATATACCTGATAGACAAAATAATTCACCTTCAGAAAGGCTATTTATAAATGATGAAATAGTAACATTATTTGTCAACAAGACAAATAAATATGTCAGGGGAAAGAAAGAGCAAACAAATGCTAGTGTCTTCTTGTATGTAAACATAAGGAAATATGTCAGTTTTTTGACAGAATGAAAGCCTTTTTAGCAAATTTGCTTCTTATTGCACCCCCTGAACTCCACAATGTGTAATAAAAGTTAAATTATGTATTTTTTCAGCTATTTGTTTTTTATTTTGCATTTCAAAACATGCATGCAAAACGTAATGCATTACATCAAAATATTACTCATTCATTCTTTTATTAGTGTACAAAAATTAAAATCTATATGCACAATACAAAGAGATAGCAATTTTAAAACAGTAGGTGTTCATGTTTTTGCACCCTCAGTGGAAGGGGAGACAACTCTAGAAAGAAATTAGCATGGTAAAAGTTAATGTTTACAACTAGTCTTTTTAAGGATTTGATTTTTATTCAATATTTGTTCAGATATGTTTTCTTCTAGACACACATGAAGAGTTATAGATGCTTTAAAATGACTTTTCACATGTTTTACAAAATATTAATATAGGGTGTTCCAATAACTTGGACCAATTTTAAACAAATAACATGTTAAAGTTATTGAAGCCTATTATGAAAATAGATGTTCAAATTTATAAATATACAGCCCAATGATTCAGCTCACAAAAAAGGCACACTAAACAGTGGCCTTTTGTGGATGCAGTCCCATTTCAACAATCTTGCTCGGATTTTCATCAGTCCAAATGCGACAATTCTGCTTATTAACAAATCAACCAAAATGAAAATGGGCTTCATCACTAAAGAGGATTTTTGTGAAAAATCTTCAGTGACTTGTCTTTGCTCATGCACCTAATTAACAAATGTATGGCGCTCCAAATGGTCAGCAGGTTTCAGTTCTTGTGTCAATTGAATTTTGATGAATAGAGGTGTCTGGATTTTTGGCCACATTCTTGTGCATTGCAGCAATGTTTTCAGCCGAAAAGCATAAATGAATGGTGTATTCACAGCTGCCACTGACCTAGTTTGTTTGAATTTATGAACAATTTTTCCAACTGCACTCTCAGTTGGTCGATTATGTTGACCAAAATAATCATGAAGTGTGTGAAATGTATTTCTATTTGAATGTCCATTTTCGTAATAGGTTTTGATAAATTTAACATGTTGTTTGATTGTTAATCTTTCCATGGTCATAATTGGAAAAGACTTAAGTTGTTAAATCTGAGAGAAAATGAAAGAAAAAATGAATAGAGGCTTAAACTTAATTCACATTTACAATCAGTCCAAGTTATTAAAACAACCTTTATACAGGGTGGGGCAGAGCAACTTGCTTATTTAAATTTGGCACCCTAAAGCGATGGTTGCTCCAAGGATGGTAGAGATGGACTTATTTGAGAGGATGGGGCTTAAAGTTTGGTTCTTAACGTGTGTTACTTATTTTTTGCTTATTTTTCAGGAACCCCAGTGAGCATCATGGAGTGGATGAAGTTGGAACGCGCTTTCGCTGTTGAGGCATTTTTTTCAAGCGGTTGCTCAATCGTCGCAACGCAACGTGCATTCCGTAGACATTTCAATATTGCCCCCCGTGGTCGTGTTCCTGGCCGGCAGTCGATTGTTTCATGGGTAAACAACTTCAGGGAAACGGGTGATGTAAAGAAAAAGAAACCTGGCCTCCCATGAACAGCAAGGTCACCCCAAAACATTGACTCAGTGTATAGAGAAGAGTGGATGCCATCTTACTGATATCATCTTTAAAACTGGTAAAAAAAGAAAATTTAAATGTTGAACTAGTTGCAGTTCAAAGAATTACATGTATACCTGCATTACTTGTGTTTTAATTGATATTCCAAATAAGCAAGTTGCTCTGCTCCACCCTGTATATATATATATATATATATATATATAAAAAAGCAAAAATGAACTAATACATGCTACAGCTAAATAGCATTTCTTTCCAGTGTATGATTTCATCTAAAGTTCCAAACATGACTTATGTGAAAAGCAAGAGCCACACACATCACATGAATATGGCTTCTCTCCAATGTGATGACAACTTCCTCATGTCTGTCACTGTACAAATGTGATGACCACCAAGGTGAGTTGTATGCGTATATACACCCGGCTAGATAAGTTCACAGCCTTGTCTCTTTGGCTTTGATCAAATTCAACAAATAATAATGACAAATACTTTTAAAGACACTCCAACTGGGAAATAGCAAACAATATGATTTCTCAATGATGTTATTGTCTTCCTTCAGCTTTCAGAAGGTGAACTGCTATCGTACTAACTTCCATCCATGGAAAGGGGACCTTTACATTCACTGACAGTCTAGATGACTACTAACTCCTCACTGGTCCCTTCCTCATTGACTGGCTGTCACCGACTACTTATATGGACACCAACTGGGGTCAAGGAGACCACACAAAAGTTAGATGGGTGGTCAGTTTTTCAAAGGACTTTACTTTTATGAGTATCTAAAAATCACTAACAAAATTTTATGTTTGCCAATTCAAAGGCAGGTTGGGGACAGATAGACTTGAAGACTCTAGTCAGAAATTGACTTAAAAGATGGACTAGAGATGAGATTCCTAAGAAACTCTGGTAATTAAATGAACTTAAAAGGAAAAAGAATCTATATATCTCCTAAAGATGTGTGAGAAATCACATCCATATATTTTTCAAGTAGGCTTTTCTTCCTTATCTGTTTGCAAATGTTCACCCAAACATGGCTTTGTTAGAACGGATGATGAATCAACATCAGGAGAATATGGCTTCTCTTTTGTATGTGTTTGCATATGCCGACTCAAATGAGTTTTTTGTGAAAAGCAAGAGTTGCAAATTTCACAAGAATATGGCTTTTCTCCAGTGTGTGTCCGGATATGCACTACTAATGTTGACTTCAATGCAAAAGATAAACCACACACTTCACAAGGATATGGCTTCTCACCAGTGTGTATTCGTATATGTCGGTTCAAATGTGATTTCCGTGAAAATGCAGAGCTACACATTTGACAGGAATAGGGTTTCCCTCCAGTATGTATCTGCATGTGATCTCTCAAACTTGATTTAGCTGTAAAGGAAGAATTACACAGTTTACAAGAATAAGGTTTCACACCAGTGTGTGTTCGCATATGTATGTTCAAATGGGACTTCAAACTTGATTTAGTTGTAAAGGAAGATCCACACACTTCACAAGAAAATGGCTTCTCTCCAGTGTGAGTTTGCATATGTCGAATAAGATATGAATTTTCAAAGAAGGAAGTACCACACACTTCACAAGAAAATGTCTTAACTCCGGTGTGTTTTCGTGTATGTCTCACTAATGATGATTTCAATGTAAAAGATAGTCCACACATTTCACATGAATATGGTTTCTCTCCAGTATGTGTTTGTCTATCCTCATGCAAATGTGATTTCTGTGAAAACATAGAACTAAATATTTCACAGGAAAATGTTTTCTCTCCAGTATGTATTACCATATGATCTCTCAGACTTGATTCACATGTAAAGGAAGATTCACACACTTTACAAGAATGCGAATTCTCTGCAATGTGTGTCCGCATATGTCGGTTCAAATGGGCCTTCTGTGAAAAAGAAGAGTCACACACATCACAAGAAAATGGCTTCTCTCCTGTGTGTGTTCGCATATGTTTGCTCAAACTTGAATTGTCAACAAAGGAAGTGCCACATACTTCACAAGAGTATGGTTTGTCTCCAGTGTGTGTTCGTATATGCCGCTTTAAAAGTGAGTTTGTTATAAAGGAAGCACTACACACAGAACAAGAATATGGCTTCTCACCAGTGTGTGTTCGTGTATGCCTTACTAATGTTGACTTCATTGTAAAAGATAATCCACACACTTCACAAGAATATGGCTTCTCACCAGTGTGTATTCGTATATGTTGGCTCAAATGTGATTTTCGTGAAAAGGAAGAGCTACACATTTCACAGGGATATGGTTTCTCCCCAGTATGTATTTGCATGTGATCCCTCAAGCTTGATTTAACTGTAAAGGAAGAACCACACATCTCACAAGAATAAGGCTTCTCTCCAGTGTGTGTTCGCATATGTAGGTTCAAATGGGACTTCCATAGAAAGGAAGAACCACACACTTCACAGGAGAATGGCTTCTCTCCACTGTGTGCTCGCATATGTCGGATCAAATAAGAATTGTCAACAAAGGAAGTACCACACACTTCACAAGAAAATGGCTTCTCTCCAGTATGTGTTCGCATATGCCCCACTAATCTTAACTTACGTGCAAAAGATAATCCACACATTTCACATGAATATGGCTTCTCTCCAGTGTGTGTTCTTATATGTCGTTGCAAAGCTGACTTCTGTGAAAACATAGAGCCACACATTTGACAAGCATATGGTTTCTCTCCAGTATGTATTAGCATATGATTCCTCAGACTTGACTTGACTGTAAAGGAAGAACCACACACTTTACAATAATGTGGCTTCTCTCCAGTGTGTGTTCGCATATGTTGGTTCAAATGGGACTTCTGTGTAAAGGAAGAGCCACAGACTTCACAAGAAAATGGTTTCTCTCCAGTGTGTGCTCGCATATGCCGAGTCAGACTTGAATTGTCAACAAAGCAAGTACCACATACTTGACAAGAGTATGGTTTTTCTCCAGTGTGTATTCGCATATGACGCTTTAGAACCGAATTCCGTAGAAAGGAAGCACCACATGCTTCACAAGAATATCGCTTCTCTCTAGTGTGCATTCCCTTATGCATATTAAAGTTTGACTGATATACTTATCTGAAAAGTACTACCAACACGTCACAAGAATGCGGTTTCTCTCCAGTTTCAGTCTCCTGTAAAAACAGTACGTCACATGCCGCACAGGAACATAATTAGTGAGTGTTTGCTTGTGATCAACCAAAATTGTTTTACCTCTAACAGAAGAATTGTATAGTTAACAAGAATATGGTTTCACTCCTCTGTGTGTTTGGATATGGTGGTTCAAACAGAACTGTTTTCTATAGTTTCTTTATTTCAGGTCACCAAGTAAATGATAATCAGGTGAAATCCGCCAACTTATTTGACTTCCTTTCATGATCGTTTCCCACTGCCTAATTGGTTAGGCTCAATTCAACCATAGGAGTAGTTTCCATAATGGAAAAAGGGAAGATGGCTTCAATTCTTGTTGGGAAGCACATTTTTCTTTAGTCGGACTTCTTCATTGAGGCTGGTTGACATTAAATTTAACTGTTTCAAAAATAAAAATAAAAATAGATGTCAATTCAAATGTGTAACCACTAAAAAATAACATCTACAGTAATAAGAAACTTTCTGTTGCTATAAAACAAAAATTATGACTAAATTTAAAAAAACAAAAGGAAAATATATACTCTTAAGATTCTATCTTAAAGGATTCTATATGATGGACTTTAATATATATATATATATATATATCCACAATTTTTTTTTTTTTTGCAAAATACTTTTTACATAAATAATTACCTGAAATGTACATTTTCTTAAATCCAATAATCAGATTTTGGGTGCAATGTGCTTGTTATTTTTTTTTCTTACAAGTGGAGGAAGGGCGATAACTAATAACATAGAAATTTGTCATTTAAGGCTATAGAAAGTGGTCTGTCCTGCTATTTACCTATAGCTGGGGGGAGAAGAAGAGGATTCATACCTTTCCCAAGGGTATTAGCACATAAGTGAATGTAATGGATTCAACTGGAATTTGAACTCGGCTCTACGATTCCAAGATCTGAGCCACTATCCATTACTCCACAGTGCCTCCTCTTGTTCAGAGACAAACAAATAAACACATCCAAAAAACATAACAATTGTAAACTCATACATCTGATAGAAGCGTTAGCCATCGCTTGGGTACTTCAAAGTACTTCACTTTCTTTGTTATTATATTAAAAGCAAAAAAAGTTGTATGAAAATGAAACGTTTTTCCCAAAATAATTGGTGGGGAAGGAGTTAATAAGTCTTATTAGCTATAAGGAAAAATCCTCAGAGAATTTAAATCATCAAGAATGCAATAAAACCTAGACATTATTTCATTAGAAAAGCCTTTCATTGCTTTTATGAATAAAATAATGGACACTATTGTCATGAGAAAAATATTTTTTCAATGAATAATGGATTTTTATTAGAATTGTCTTCCTTGTTTTAAAAATTTTAATTCTTGTTATGTGACACAAGTGATACACACTTAGGCAATCATGTGTCTCTTGATACATGACTGACGAGGCAGATTTTTTTTACCGCAGTAGGTTGCCATTTCTTTCTGTGGCAAACCAGTTGCCATCCAAGGCTACAGAACCTGATCTGTCCTGCTATTTACCCAAAGCTGGGGGGAGAAGAAGAGGATTCATACCTTTCCCAAGGGTAATAGCACATAAGTGAATGTAATGGATCTAACTGGAATTTGAACTTAGATCTCCGATTCCTCAATCCAAGCCGCCAACCATTACTCCACCATGACTCCTACTATATCCATTTACTGTAATTAAATTAGCTTCAAAATTAGGTCATCAAAGGTCACATGATACACGAGTATATACAGTATTTCAAAACACATCTCAAGGACAAGAATTTGATTTTAAAGAGAATTTAAAATTTGTTCTTTGCAATTTTTGCATACAACAGAGGATGAATGAGTGACAAAAAAATGAACAAAAAGTCTTTTTAAAATGACTAAAAAAAATTTCTATATGGAAATTTATTTTTAAATTTTAAAAGTTAACCTCTTCTCCCCCCAAAAATGCGTTCACTTAGATTTCATAAATTTATGTCAATTCTAGTCATCCATACTGTCATCAACTTGGAACTTATTGATACGTCAATAAAGATGAAAAAACAACAGGACCCATCGTTAAGAAATGCTTGAATATTACTTTTTTATGTTATAATTTATACTTATTTCAAACTGGATTAATTTAAATTTAATTTAATTTTAAATTTACTAAGTTTATTCAAATAACATGTTACAAATATACATTTTTTTTTGAAAGATTTTTAAAACCTATAATTTTTTTTGTTTACAAATTTCATAAAATTAAGAAACATTTTTTGAAATCAGCCAGAAAGTTGAGATTCCGATCTATATAATTTAGGCTCCTTCACTGAATTTTTGATAACCTAAGGTTTAAAATTAAGTTTTAAGAATGTAAAAGCATTCTTGAAGATTTCATTTTAGTTTTAATTGAAAGCTAAATGATTAAATTTATTATTTCCAGTAAGCATGGTGTATTTCAAATGGAAATTATATAAATTGGAACGTTAAATAATTGCTTGAGTTTTTAAAATTTTTTTTTAAAAGCCTCCATTTTCATAATTTTAAGAAATTTGTAAACAAATAAATGTATTGGTTTTAAAAATCTTTCAAAATTAAATTATAGATTTATGACACGTTATTGGACTAAAATTAGGAAATTTAAAGTTAAATTTATGTGATTTGAAATAAACATTACTTATAGCATAAAAAAACAATTTTTAATGATGGGTCCCCTCTTTCTTTGATCTTTATTTTGTCAAGAAGCTCTCAAGATGATGACAGCTCTTATGGATGACCAGAAATGACAAATTTACAAAATCTAAGTGAACACATTTTTTTTTAGTTTTAACTACCTAGTAATTTTTACAAATTAACATGTTTTCAGCAATTATTTAATATTTTATTGACTTTTACTTAGGTTTCAAGAAGCTTTATGAAATTTGCATTATTGCAGTGCATCAGATGACACTTAAATCATGTGACCTTTTTAAGGATTATGTCATGTATAGATTCCCATAGGTAGAAATTAAGAACCTTTTTTTCACTAAAAATTATTTTAAAAAATATTTTGGTACACACGATTGTTATGAGTTTTTCAAATTTTGATTCATTAATGTACATTTCACTTAACAATATCACCAAATGGCTGTCATGAAAGCAATGAAGAATTTTAAACGATTGTTGAACTATTATAAATTATAATTAAAATTAAAAATGAAAAAAAATTCTTGTAAAAATTCATTATTCATCGAAATTTTTTTTATTTCTTCAGACAATAATGTCCTTAATATAACTTATTTACAAAAGCAATTAAAAGCTTTTCCAATTAAATAATGTCATAGTTTTATTGCATTTTTTAGCTTACATTTCAGAGCAGATTTTCGATGAAAGAAGTAACTGTTTTCAAAAAAAAAAATAAAAAAAATGATTAACTTTCTCCAAAGAGTCCTGTTTTTAACTAATAAAAGAAAAAAAATTCCCCCTTAAAAATTTCATGAAAGTAAATGGGTGGTAACAATATATAAAAAGAAAAAAAAAAAATTACCAGGATTTTGTAAAAAAAAAAAAAAAAAAAAAAAAAAAAAGTTACATTAATTTCTGAATATATCCTAAAAGTTTCATTAAAACCCGACAATTATTTGAATTTTGAAAGAATTTCCAAATTAATTTCACCAGACAAACGAAAAGAAAAAAACAAAAACAAAATAAATAACCTTTGTCTGACGTAAAAAAAAAAAAAAGATTTTTAACCAAAATTTATAACATGCTACAAAGGAGTAAACAATTTAAAAAATAATTCAAAAATACTTTGGTCTTTCCTCTTAATAATAAGACCAAACATTTAATAAAACTTTGTTTTTATTGAGTTTGGGACCTTTTTTTCATCATGCTTTTTACTGTTTTTTTTACGCGACCAAGTGGAGGTACCTACATTACCTTTCAAATAAGACCGAAATTTAAGTTCAATGAAGTCATTTAAAATATTAAAAATGTGTTTTCCCGGGTTCTTTAGAAAGTCCGTGGCGGTATCTAAAGATAAATACGACTGAATATGAAGCAATCATCAAAAAAAGTGATTTTCGGGTTACAGAAAGTCCGTATCCCTCGAGAGAATTTACTGAAGCAGTCGTCGAAAAGTCTGAGTTTGTTATTTTTGTTGAAGTTAATTATTAAAAATAAATCTTCAGGTACTTACATGATGATCCATTCCGTAGACTTTGATCGTTTCAACATTTTAAAAATATATGGTAGATTAAAGATTTAAAAATAAATAGCTGTTCAACTCCTGAGGCGGTGTCATTTGCGTTGTGTCCCTTCTACACGGATGGAAACGGACTTTCGTACCTTATTCGTTGAAGAACGTCGTTAGAAAAGACAGTTGTTATAGTGATTTTCCAAACGGAACTTAGATGTGGCACAAGGCCGAAAGTCGGGGACACCCAGTGAGGTAATTATTCTAGTGAGACAAGCTCGCTAACCATTACACCACCTTGAGGTTCTCAGATTCAAAATATCATTTATTTTAAAGTTAAAAACTGAAAGGCAAATAGTACGTATTAAAAAAAAAAAAGATTTAAAATTTATATTTTAAGCCAGAAAATGCCAAATAAACATGCAATTTCAGGCTTTGCATAATGAAATCACTTTGTCTTCTTTCAATTTGAAATATTTTTTGTATAGTGAATTTTTTTCAGCCGTAAATTCAAAAATTTAATTTATTTTGATAACAATTGTGATTCTAATCTCTACCTTTTATTCTAAAACAAAACAAATTATATTTGGTTCGTTTTATCGACCTTAATGGGTTATTTAATGCCGATAAGATTTTTATTGCTGGTAATATTTTTTTTTTCCAAACATTTATTTTTTCAAAAATGTATTGCTGGTAATAAATTTTTTTCTAACCATGTGTGTATTTTTTTAAAAAATTTTTTCTAACCATGTATGTATCAATTAATAATTTTCTTTTTCAGAAATGTATTGCTGATAATAAATTTTTCCATAAAAAGTACTGCTGGTAAAACCTATTTTTATACTTTCATAGTGTGTTGACCCCTTGCGGGTGATAGCTATTTGCTGATAGCTGGAACCCTGGCAGGTGCTACCCCCACCCGGGTCAGGGTGAACCTAGGAACTCCAGCAATTAAGAGGTGGTTCCATGCTCCTCAAAACTTCCTGATCAAAGGCCTTTCTGTCGGATGTAGTATATCTTCTTACTCAGGATGCGAGTGTAGTTTATTGTCATATACATGGCAGCAAAAGCAGGGAAACAGTTCTCAATGTCTTTTAAATAAAGATATATGAAGGACACTATTGTTTTCAGAAGAAAATTTTTTCAATTATTAGGTTGGTGCAAAAATAATGTCGTTTTTGACGTCAAGTTGAACGTCAAAAACGACATTATTTTTGCACCAACCTAATAATGAATTTTTACAAAAATTGTTTTGATTTTTTCAAATTTTACTTAGAAAAATTTATTAAGTTTTAAATCTTTTAAAATTCTGTATTAATTTCAGCCTTTTAGATGATAGTATTATTAAAGGAAAACTATATTAATCATAAATGAAAAAATATTAAATTACGGAGAATATTTTTCCTTAATTTACTGTGTGTAAACCAGTTGTCATCCAAGGCTACAGAACCTGATCTGTCACTGTGTACTTAAAAATTATATTAAAAAAGGCACTTACGTCATTTTCTTAAATTATATTTTACAGACACTATTTACATTATTCGGACTATTGTCCTATTCTTTGTCACCGTATTTATTACAATGTTTCAGCCATTGTACGCTCTGAAATGACATCAGTTCGACATTCCATCCACCTGAAGAAGGTCGGAGCATACAACAGCTGAAACGTTGTAATAAATATGGTGGCAAAGATGAGGACAATAGTCTGAATAGTGTAAATAGTGTACATAATACCTCATCTCAGAACTATAGACAGATATATTTGTTATAAAATAAAATAAGACATATCTTGGCTGATTTACAGGCAAATAAACTAACATACTCAAGAGCAAGAGCCGGATGTGAACGGGACAAGGCCCCGTCACAAAATGGCCATTATCTTCGTTTACACATGTTCCCGACGCACGAGTTCCAGTTGAAAAATAAAATAATATTTTAAAGTGTTTCTATTTTCCGACCAATGCTTCCCTCCTAATTATACTCGTGTCATTTTTTTGAGCTTGTTAAGCCATAAAAAACGCCATAAAAGGGGTCACACGGAAGTACAACAGTAGTCAACAGGAGGCCAGGGAAGAGACCTGTCACGGTCAGGATGAGTGGTCAGCAGCAGCCAGCAGCAGTAGCGTCACGCCAACCAGCGAGAACTACTATGAGAGATCAACCCAGATCTTCAGTTGGCCTATGATCTATACCACAAGGTAGCTGTCCCAAAACCACACGTTCCTATTGAAATAAATCCCTTAAATCTATTTCTACTGTTGTTGTATTTCCTTCTTGCAACCATACGTTTGTCTATAACATATTTTACAGATAAAATTTCCATAGACAAACATTAGACCTTTGATCAGGCTGTCAAAACAACTATTGCTGGATTTAAAACAGCTACTATCAGGCTCAAAAATGCATTTCTGTGATATTTGAAACTTAAATTAAATAATTATTTCAAATCGGATTAATTATCATATTTTCCAGCTTGCAAGATGCACTTTTTCCCTAAAAATACCCTGAAAAATATGTGTGCGTCTTCCAAGATGAATGTAAGGCAATGCCCAAGCTCAAGTAAGCTTGGACAGTCACCTAATTGGCTTGACTGATACAGACATGAATTTGTATAAGAATCATTACACTATAATTTTAACTATCTAATTCAGCCTTTTATATGATGTAACCTCAGTACTTAGTTGTTACAAGTATTTCCAAGAATATAACCCTTCCTGGAACTGAGCCACAAGCTTAAATATGCTGTTTAGTAGCAGTGGCAGGAGCCTTTCTGCTTCTGACTAGTATGTCATTGCCATACAAACAAAACCAGATGATAATTAATGTAAACAACACATGGCGTCAGTATGTGAGGGATGCATGATGA
Source organism: Acanthosepion pharaonis (assembly GCA_903632075.3). Taxonomy (NCBI): domain Eukaryota; kingdom Metazoa; phylum Mollusca; class Cephalopoda; order Sepiida; family Sepiidae; genus Acanthosepion; species Acanthosepion pharaonis. Next base: position 1,591,772 of record CAHIKZ030003584.1, on the reverse strand, counting down.
ATGTATTAGAATAACTTTTTTTTTTCTTCTTAGAAATTTCTTTCCAGTATTAGGATGTGTCTTCCAGGCTGCAGTGTCTTGTGAGCTGGAAAATACAGTATACTTTAAATCAGCTAATATTCCTCAAATGAAGTTTCAGAAAAGTATATTTTTATTTTTGTAAAAAAAATTTGAATGAAAAATGTGATAAATAACAACAAAAAAGGGGAACTAATCAGCTATTTTAGAAAAAAAAAATCATTCTGATCAATTTATATTACTTGCATTATTCGGACTGTTATCTTCATCTTCATTGCCATATTCACATTTTTGCTGTTGTATGCTTCGGCCTTCTTTACTCCATCGACCGAGGAGAGAATTGTTCTAGTTCCACGTGCCATGCCTCTTCTGGATGCCTCAGTTACTTCGCTTTTAACTCAAATATCAAAGTTTTTTTCATCCATTTTGTCTCATTTTGATCTTGCCAATGTGACCTCCATCTTCTGGCTTTCTCCTATATTTTGGATAGGAGTCATTCCCTTGTTCAATTTTAAATTTAATTATAACATTCTAAAAACTAATACAATTAAAACTAATGCCATGCAATATTTATCATTTAACAATTTATAAAGAAATGTTAAACAATATTTTACTTATAATTTTATAAACTTTATAAATTATTAAGATATGTGAACCAACTATAAGGAAATCCTTCAGTATCTGTCTATATTTCTGAGATGAGGTATTATGTACACTACATTATTCGGACTATTGTCCTCATCTATGTCGCCATATTTATTACAACGTTTTGGCCATTGTATGCTCTGGCCTTCTTCTATCAACTGACATCCATTAAACATGGCACATGGAACTAGAACAGTCTACCCCAGTGAGTGAAATAAACATTCTAACCACCTGAAGAAGAGCAGAGTGTACAATGGCCGAAACATTGTAATAAATATGGCGACAAAGATGAGGACAGTAGTCCAAATAATGTAAATAAGGAAATCCTTATTATTTACTGTTTTATAAATTATATCAATTGGCAATTAGTTAAGGTTTTCTTAACCATTCTAAGACACAATATTTCAATGAAGGAACATCAAAAACTTGTTATTAGGGGTAAGATAATGAAATTAGACATGGATGATAATACAGATTTACACTCTGTGTAAACAGGGTAAGCAATAACTGAGCAGTATTATATAAGCGCTAGATGATATACCCACCCCTGGATGTGAGCAAAATGAGAACAATCTACCCATACAAATTAAATAAAGAAATTATTTCTAAATACATAAAAATAAATAGTTATAATTTCCCTATATGTTGCATAGATCAACAAGCCCCTGATGAAGCCTAGAGAGCCTAGTGGCTGAAACATTATGAGGACAACAACAAAGATGAGGATAATAGACTGCATTTAAATAATAACTCCTCATTCCAGAAATTCAGACAGAAATAGGATTTTTGATTTCTAGAATTATAGCAAATAAAAACTGCTATGGTTGGCACTCATTTATGAAGGCAGTACATTTACAACATTCTAAAAACTAATTATATTAAAACTAATGTAATGCAATATTTATCATTTACCAATTTATAAAGAAATAAATATGAAAATATTCATAAATTTATAAATATTTATTAACTTATAAAAATATTTGAAACAACTATAAGGAAAACCTTATTATTTTCTATTTTATAAATTATATCAATTGGCAATTAGTTAAGGTTTTGGCAACCATTCCAATAAATAATTTAATAGTGTTTATTTTGTTGTTGTCAATTCTGAAGAAAAAAGAAAGTGTATAAAGTCACTTTCATATGTTTAGGTTTTATTCCAATTCTAAGCATCTCTTTTTAAAACAACAAACATTACCGAACTGTGAAGGTCTTAAAAAAGCAATGTCATGGGAAAACTCCTCCTTTTGATACTCTGTCTTATTGTGAGCACATTTGTCCAACTTTGTGCTGAGCTATGGTCATTTGCAGCTTTAAGTGTCGTAGCATTAAAAAAAAAAAAAAAAAAAAATGAAAATTATACTGAAATCTGACAATAACTGTATTTTTCAACATATAAAATATATTTTTCCTCCAAAATTTGATGTCAAAATCTATCTGTGCCCTATACACTTAATAAAAACATTGAAGTAGCAATTGACTTTTTACTTTTCCACATTGCAGGCGACAATTGTCACCATTGAATTCTCTCCCTTCGCTGCTCTAGGCGCATTCTGTTGCCTTGAGACAATCAAATGTTATTTCTGGTATTATAAGCTGGAAATCATCTAATACTACTTTGGAACAAGGTTAAATTTTCATTTTCCAATGCCATTTTGAATTCTTCTAGACTCTACACAAGGTGTAACACTGATTAAAGACATTAATTTTTTCATGATTTTTTGTAAACAAAAACGGCCACATCAATACCCAACAAAGCCTTTAGTTTTTCTTCGATTAGGACTCTGATGATGATTTCAAAGGCTTTACTCGAGTGGATATTAACGGTGAAGTGGTCGAAGATGATAATCATGCTAGTGACATGGACGAAAGTAATGATGACCACTAGCGGCTACTATCATCCATTTTATGAAAGCTACTGGCAAAATTTGATGTCAAAATCTATCTGTGCTTAATAAAAACATTGAAGTAGCAATTGACTTGTTACTTTACCATACTGCAGGTGACAATTGTCACCATAGAATTATCTCCTTTGCTACTCTAAGTGTATCTCTCGCCTGAGATGGTTGCTATAAATAAACACTTGTCAACTGTTATTTCAAGTATTTTGTATTAAAACTAATGTAATGCAATATTCATCATTTACCAATTTATAAAGAAATAAGTATATAAACATTTTTTATTCATGAATTTATAAATATTTATTCAATTATAAAAATATGTGAAACAACGCTAAGGAAATAATTACTTACAATTTTAGAAAGTTTAAATCAATTAGCAATTAGCTGATGTTTTGTCAACACAAAATTTGACAAATAGAAAATGTTTAATTGAAACTAAATTTGATTATGATGATTAATTTGTTAATATATTTTCCCAGCTTTTTTTAAAATATTTTCCCAGCTTTTAAGAAATTTGACAAATTTCTTAAAAACTTTAGATTCTATATCTGATTTTAAACACATTATCAACATGGAAAACCAAATGTTGATAAGATAGCGAGGGTCACAAAGTACTGCCTGGAAACCCCAATCAGGCTTCCACATGGTTAGGGGATTCAAGAGTAGTACACACGGGCCATGATTTTACTGATGAATAGTCAAAATATAACATGAAAACAAAATAAAACTTCACATTTTTTATTGTAACTGTATCAAAAATAAACCCTATTTTTAACAATTACATCGTCACATAACACATTAAAACAAAGAAAATGTATAAATCCACTTTCATATGTTTAGTTTTTATTCAAATTCTAATCATTGCTTTTTAAAACAATAAACATTGTTGAGGAGTGTAGGTAGTTAAAATAATAGCAGTGTCAAGGGAAAAACCGTCTTTTTGAGACACCATTTTTTTTCTGTAGGCATGAATGTTGCCCATATATGGAGAAATCCTTTTAAAGACTCTGTCTCTTTTATTTGGTTCTTTGAATACTTTTATTATTGAATCAAGACAAAGAGGAATAAATGCTATTTTGTGTCACTATTTTTCAAGAGTTCAACATTAGCCATTATTATTAAATCAACAGTGGCTGGGGGCTTATTAACTCCAAAAATTCTCTTCTGATAATTTAGCTTTCCAAAATGAGCAAGTCATCACAATTACACCGCCACATACATATTAAAACAAAAAGAACGAAGAAAATATATAAATCTACTTTCATCTGTTTTCATATGATTTTAATCATTGCTTTTTAAAACAATAAATATTGTTGAGGAGTGTAGGTAGTTAAAATAATAGCAGTGTCAATGGAAAAACCAGCCCTTTGACATATTACTTTTTTTTTATATTTCTTAGATGAGGTATTGTCACTATTTACATTGTTTGGACTATTCATGACGTTTTGCCACTTGTATGCTCAGGTCTTCTTCAGGTGATATAAGTTGGAATTTTATATTTACAACATTCTAAAAACTAATACACAATTACATCACCACATACATAACATATTAAAACAAAAAGGTAAAAATTTTGTGTTCTTTTACAACTAAATTTTTCTCAGCATGTATGTGCATTAAAGTTCTTATATTTGTCAGGTTACAGTCCTTTGTTTATAGTTGTTTTTCAAGACGAAAGGAAATGTGATTTCTTTATGTGTATGTGTGAAAAATAAGAGGCAAGGGAGAAAGTGTAAGTGTCCCGTAGCTTGATGAGGAAGGCAGGTGAATGAACAAGGGGATTTCTTTTAAGTTGAGTGTTGTGACCTGTTGCTGTTGTCTCTCCATACTGCCATGTCTGTTGGGAAACTTAGCTTAAATACCTTTCAAAGAGATCATGAAACATGTTTTAAAAGTATTAATATTTTTAACCGGAACAATGCACAATCCTCCCACTGAGAAACCATTTTTTGTCAATTTGCGTTTGAGCGTCATTGTATTTAGTGTCATCTTCATTTCATATACTAAACTGTTAAAATATGTGAAATAACTATAGGTCAACATAGAAAACACATGGACAGACCTAAAAATATATAAATCTTTTACTTTCAACGCATTCTGAAGGACTGGATGAGGATTTACCTTTGATTCATTTCAGAAAAAGTGATATGAATTTCTTACTTTCAAACCATTCTGAAAATGAAATGAAGATTTGTCTGTAATTAAATACAAAAAAAAAAAATGGGAAAAAATATTTAAAAAAGAAACAAGGTGACATTAGGGGAGAGTGTCTTCACATGCATTCATTGCAATTAAGACTGTCACCCCCATGTGGGCATGGACAGTGTAATGAATGATAAAATCACCTACCTCAGAAAAGAGGTTTGTGTTTTGTGCATGATTTGCTGAAGGAAAATGTTTAAGAAAAAACTTTCTACTTTACGTATCAGAGAAACTATGCTAATGTTCTTTCCGAAGCAAACGGCATGGCCAATCAGAAAAAAAAAATTGCTAGGCTGTTGCTTTTTTACTTACAAGAGAAAAAATTTGAGCTTGGTGACTGAAAGTGAATTTCTGCTGTTGAGAGGGGAAGGTTGGATTTCTGACCCTGTTTTTGTTACTATGTTTTTTGCTGGACTGTTAAGAACAAAAATTGAACTGTTGGTGCATGGATTTTTATTTTTGTTTCTGCTGACCCCATTAGTTAATACTCAAATATACAGCATAACTTCTTGGGGAAGCTGGGAAAATATATTAGAAAGAAAACAACAAGGTAACATCATCAGAGTGTGTCTTCACATGCAATCAATACTGTCACCCCGATGTGGGCCTGTACAGCCATAACAGATGCTGCATGCTATCAGCAGCGGAATCATAACTCTTTGGGCACAGATCCAAGTTTCTCGAGACCAACAGATGCCACACACAGCAAGCAAGATATTTGTTGTGGATTGGAATCAACCCACAATAAATAAAAAGGCGAGAAAAGGATTTTTAAATATAAATATTTTTATTTTCATGTTTTTACAACTAATTTTTTCTTAGCATGTACGAGTTTTAAACTTCCTTGTTTGTAGTGGTTTGTTTAGACAAAAAGGAATGTGATTTATCTGTGTGTATGCATAACACAGGAGAAAGTGCAGAGGAAAGTGTAAGTGTCACGTAGCTTGTTGGGGGAAAATGAGTGAACCAGTAAGAGAATTTCTGTTAAGCTGTGGTGTTGTGAATCTGTTGCCACTCCTCTTTACTGGTTTTATCCGTCTAGAGCATTTTTTCTCAATTATTTTTACTTCAGGTCTGCGCACTTATAGACTAACTAAAACTCTGGGATGCACTTTAAATTTTAATAAGGAAAAATTAGTCATGAATTTTGAAAATATGAATTTTTGGTTTAGCATTCATAAAGAAGATCAATGGTAGTTTTCATTTAAAAGGATTTATGAAGTATCTGCTATTTTTCTTTTTAGAAAAGCACATAACGACTGATTTAAATTCCTTGAGGAAGGCAAAATAGAAACAATTATCCATTCCTTAAAGATTAAAGAATTTAGTTTCTAATGATAAAGACATGGAAACCATGTGCGTAGTATCTCTAGCGTTTTAAAAATAATTTTTTTTTTTTAAATATAAAAATAATTAATAGGTTCTTCTGTTAATTTTGGGTGCACATGGCTACCTTTCAAGGTGCACTAGTGTCCCCACATACTCCAGTTGAGAAAAGTAAAAGCTGGTCTAAAGAATTTAATTAAATACTCTTCCAAGGGATCATGAAGCATTTTTTTTATTATTATTATTTTCAGCAGGAATATCACCCATTGGTAGAAAAATGTTAAATATTTATTTTCAAAGGATTAATTCCTTTGATGTTGAAATCATTTTTTTTGTCATTTGGCAGTCTTGCTGTTTAATTTCCATCTTTGCATCACAAATATAATTATTAACATGATAATACCAGACCATGTCACCATATTAATTCAAAAACTATTTCAAGATGGTCCTGTTTTCAGTCTAATCAATAGCTGCTTCAAGTTACCTCTTTCTACAGGTCCCAACGATTCAGGGATATCATGGGCCTTATCTTAGGGAATTCTTTAATTTGGGGTCCCCATAACTCAGTCCATTTGGTAGATGGCATGCCCACTTGTGATAAGGAATCTTTGGTCTTAAAGTTCTCTTCTGCCATATAATAAAAAAATAAAGCTAACATCTCACCAAAGGCTGACCATCCCAGTTGAACGTGTGGCCTAAGTGGGAGATTTCACACCTACCATATCTTTTAGGCTCACCATTTCAGACTTTCAGTAATTCCATTTTTCCTTAAGAGTTATTGTCTAAATCTCATCTGATGAACTTAACGCTTGAGGTAATTTTTCTCTAATCAATAAATAACAATAAATGAAAAAGACTGAATCTAATCCCTGCTTTTCAAAAGCATATTTCTTATTTAACAATAAGATGATGGTCTTCAATAAAGATACCAGAAATTTTCTTTAATCATTTTCTCACTCTTAAATTGTCCTAACACATACAACTTACCTTTATAAGAACCAGATCAGGCCTAAAATTGATTACTGTTGTCATATTTGGGTAGAAGCTGCTCAGACCTCACTGTCCTATCCAGTCAACATTTCCACATTTTTTTAAAAACAACCAGAAAAAAAGTTTAACCAGCATCATTGTAAGACTGATTCAGGATATAAAACAAATGTTCCATAGTTGAGATAATTATTTCCCACCCTGCAAACCATCTCTCATAGGCAGGAAACCACACACTGCTCTATTCCTACTTCTATAGAAAATGCTCAGATGAATTGCATTCTTTGATTCCCTCAACTCTAACCGCCACAGTCAGGACCCACCATGCCACTTACATTACACTTTATTGCCTCTGTATTCATTGGTGAGAAGTCCTACATGAGGAAACCATTATCATGATGAAAAACTTTTATGATGATGATCAGTTTTCATGACTTATGCCAGGCAAGAAAAACTATGTCAGTATTTTGAATAACAATCATAAGCAAAATACTTTTAAATTTGAAACGTCTCCATAAACAGTTCAAAAAAAGTTCATGATTACCAAATTGAATTTTCTAAATTCTGTATTTTGCGTCCAAAATGCTGTGTTATGGCTGATGCATCTGGAACTCATAACATTTGTGTATGTACCCATCACCAAAATGCAAAACTTTTAGTTTATGGAATCAAGTGGGATGAGGCATATAAAGACTTGATTAAATTACTTCTTTGTACATTATTTACATTATTCGGACTATTGTCCTCATCTTTGTCGCCATATTTATCACAACGTTTCGGCCGTTGTACGCTCTGGCCTTCTCAGGTGGTTGGAATTTTGAACTGAACCCTTTATTTTACAGTACTGAATGTATACTGCATAAATACTATGCAATTAGAGAGTACTGATAAATAGATAACAATTTCAAGTACTTTTTATTTTTTATCTCAGATAAGTTATCTTCCGCTCTGCTTAAAAAAAAATAGTATTTATGAATTTAGATTTTTTTTTCTTCCTTTCTTTTTAAGCTTTTTAAAATATTGATGATCAAATTCAATGTGGGAAATTTTGATTTCAGGATGTAGTTGGGCTAAATTTTCAATTATTTTTGCAATGCATATTCAATTAGTCGGACTATTGTCCTCATCTTTGTCGCCATATTTGTCATAACGTTTCGGTCGTTGTACGCTCCGGCCTTCTTCAGGTGGTTGGAATTTCGAACCAGTAATAAGGAGTGCCAGAGAAAAACAATGATAACAAAGTTGCAATATGGGCTCTGGTAAAAACATGCAATGATAACAGCAAAAATTGCAATATGAGCACTGCTAAAAAAATGGTGGCTGAAAACATGAGGTTTATAATACCCAAAAATTCATACCCAGATGTCCTCAAGGACACATGGCACAGTGGATAAAGGCATTGGTTAGATCCAGTGACAGGACCCAAAGAGTGTGAGTTCAATAGGAGATAACTGATAACTGACATCCATCAAACATGGCACGCGGAACTAAAACAGTCTACCAGTGATCGAAATAAAGGGTTCAGTTCGAAATTCCAACCACCTGAAGAAGGCCGGAGCGTACAACGGCCAAAACGTTGTGACAAATATGGCAACAAAGATGAGGACAATAGTCCGACTAATGTAAATACTGTACATAATACCTCATCTCAGAAATATAGACAGACCCAAAAAGACAGAGTTATTAAAACTTAGGAAATATTTTCCCAATGTTTTGTTACCTATGGACTTCATCACCTTTAGAAGAAAGAGTCAATATCACATTATTTACATTATTTGGACTCTTGTCATCATCTTTGTCACCATATTTATTACAACGTTTCGGCCGTTGTACACTCTGGGCTTCTTCAGGTGGTTGGAATGTGAAACTGAATTCTTTATTTCGCTTACTGAAGTAGACTGTTCTAGTTCCATGTGCCATGTTTAATGGATGTCAGTTATCAGTTATCTCCTGTTAATTTTCCCTTTGAAAGTTCTCCACTGCTTTAACCAGGTATTGAACTCACACTCTTTTAGGTCCCGTCACTGGATTTAACTAACCTCAAGGACACATGGCACAGTGGATAAAGAGAAACCATATAAATTCTCTTTTTCTGAAAAATATTTGAAAATATCAAAATTAAAAACTACTCCCCAATTAAAATTTTATTTTATTTCAAAATATATCAATTTATAATGTGGATGACTGTTTTGTGAAAATATTATAAACCATGTTTATGCATATGCAGTACAATATTTACCAGAAATAAAATCATTGCAAAGAATTTTCTTTGAAAGTTTATCTTGTAAGTTAATATAATTTCATGTTTTCAAGTAAAAATTCTGGAAAAGAAAAATGTGTGTTTTGTTTAATAGTGAATATTAAATATTTTTAAAAAATCATAATTAAAACAAAAAAAAAAAAAAAAAAAAAGATTCCTGTGCCCATAAAACTAGAAAAGAAACCACCTTTTAGATAATATGATTTTCTAATGTTAATTAAAGGAAAAGAGACCTTAATTTTACGTTTGGTCAGACTTTATTTTGACAAATATTATGCTCTTCAATAAAGATACTAAAACAAAAGGAAATTAAGGAAAAAGAATGAATCTAAACTCAAGGACACATGGCACAGTGGATAAAGGTGTTAGTTAGATCCAGTGACAAGACCCAAAGAGTGTGTGTTCAATACCCGGTTAAGGCAGTGGAGAACTTGGAGAGGGGAATTAAAAGGAAATAGCTGATAACTGACATCCATTAAAACATTCTACCCTAGCGAGCGAAATAAAAGGTTCAGTTCGACATTCCAGACACCTGAAGAAGACTGGATCAGAAGATATAAGTTTTTTTTGGTTTTTTTTTGTAAGATTGTTGAGTTTGAAAATGGAAATGCCTGTCGGCAGAAAAGGTTGATTCAGCCAAGTTTCAACTTGCAATATCTTGAGAACAGTTAGAAATTTTCACTTAAAACTTTCAGGATTTTCTAATGACTTTATAGTCATTATATCATCCTGAAAGATGTAGAACATATCAAAATGAAAAATATCTATGTTTTGGGCTCACTTTTGATTGGTTGAATTGACATTGAATGACCCCAGGACCCCATATCTTTATTGAAGACTGTCATTAATATTAATTAAGAAATATGCTTTTAAAAAGCTAGGATTATTCATTCTTTTTTTATTAATTTCCATTTGTTTTAGTATCTTTATTGAAGAGCATAATATTTTTTTACTTTATTGTCAAAAAAAGTCTGACCAAACGTAAAATTAAGGTCTCTTTTCCTTTAATTAACATTAGAAAATCATAATACTATCTAGAAGGTGGCTTCTTTTATAGTTTTATGAGCACAGGAATCTTTTATTTTCTTTTGATTTTTAAAAAATATTTAATATTCACTAATAAGCAAAATACACATTTTTCTTTTCCAGAATTTTTACTTGAAAACATGAAATTATATTAATTTATAGGATAAACTTTGAAAGAAAATTCTTTGCAATGATTTTATTTCTGGTAAATATTGTACTGTATATTTTCACAAAACAGTCATCCACATTATAAATTGATATATTTTGAAATAAAATACAATTTTAATTGGGGAGTAGTTTTTAATTTTGATATTTTCAAATGTTTTTTCAGAAAAAGGGAATTTATATGGCTTCTCTAATGAAACAGAAGCAACTCTTACTGTGACAGAGAGAGTCTGGGAAACACACATACACACATATATTTTTTTTTTTTTAGTGAAATCGTAGTGGATTTGAACTGCAAAATTAGATCAGAGCATTTTTGTTTACTGATGATTAAACCTAATCTAGGGCAGAAGTTGTACCCATTGAATCTGGATCATCAGAAGACAATGGAAATGGACAAAATAATTTTTATTGATTAAAACTTGGAATAGAGCTGAGTAAGCAAGGAGGACCTTTAGAATTCACATGATTTTGGTTGAAACAGCCATAACCCCGTGATAATCGCATGCGAAGTAGTAGGGCCAACGGTCGGTTATGAACAGCCAGATTTTTCTATATAAACGCATAGTTAGGCTGAAAAAGAGGCAGATGGAAGAGAGAGACTGTGGCGGACATGAGACAGAACATGGGACCAGCACAACTGGTCGCGACTTGCCTTGTCCCCGCCAAAAAAGAGCCCGTATTTGCTTAGCATGTAAAGCTACTGCAGTTGAAATGAGGGAGAGAAAAAAAAGCACTTACCGCTCTGCCGTAATCCATCCTCGGCCAGATAACTTAAAAGAATGAGGGGGGACTGGCATCGCATTTTTATGCAATAACAATGCAATGCATTATGGGACATGGACGCAATGAATTATGGGATCACGTGAAGATGCAAGGGATTATGGGTACATGAACAATTATAAAAAGAACTACTTTTTTTTTCCCCAAAGTTCTTCGAGAGACGTTCACGGTTGACGGCAAGAACGGGCAGTTAGTGTGATTTGGAGACAACTCAAGAAGGAACGACTCAAGTTTGAAATACCAGTTGGGAGAGCTTGAATTTACTCGCTGGTTACTATTTTCTTCATTCGCCTCAGAGACAGAAGAGAATTAGCCTGGGCAAGAGTTGGGCTAGAGACAGTGGAGAGATGAGTTAGAGACTCAAGAAAGAGAGAACGTGACGTCAGAGATTGGAACGAAGTGTCTGTTAACATGTACTGTTGATATAAGTACCACTGCTTCTGCTACCATGAATATTACTACTACTGTTACTACTGTTAAGGAGGAACGCCACTATAAACTTTAAGTTGCGCACAGAAATCTTAATCTCCCATCGCAAGAGTTGTATATGATTCTGAGATGGTTTAACCAGTTAATTATAACACACCCTCTCTCTGTCCAGAATCCAGTGTATGCGTTTTTACGTCAATTACTTTTCTTTTCTGTAACCCGTTTCTTTTCTATACTATTCTTTTCTGCTATATAAAAGACATTAACAATTCAACCATTGAATAGTTGTTTGTACGGCTTTCTGCAGATATTAATTTTTTTTTTTTTTTTTGCTGCATTCTAAATTTCTTAGCGCAGACTCTCCAGCCGTGTTTACATCTTCAGTCAACCATGAATGGATGAACATAACTTCTGCTTTCTGGATCAAACCAAACACAACGTGGGCAGGAAGCAGGATTAAACCAATGGACCAGTTGAATAATCTACGGATGCTCAGGGGATGTACAGCCACTCGCTTAAGTTTGGTTAGGACCGAGTAGACACCTCAACCCAGAGAATAAGATGTCGGAGGCTGAGGGGCTGGGGTGAAAGTGTTAGATTACCACCACAATTAGACTTTAGGACTATATAATCACACACAAAATTTACATTTGCCTGTTGTTGTGGTAGAGTGTCATACAAATGACTATAATAAAACACTTGAAACTATATTAAAGAATTTTACCCATAATTCCTCAGATTTTGTCATTTAACCCTAATTTGATCAACTGCAGACACCTTAAATTGACTCACTTGAGTGTTAAAAATTCACATATAGACTTAAAATGATTAGATTTTTATTCAATATTTATTCAGACATGTTTTATTCTAGGCAAATTTTAACAATGAATAATTATGGTTACTTTCAAATGATTGTTCACATATTTACAAAACACAAAGTAATACATGCTACAGATAAATATTTCTTTCCAGTATGTGCTTCCATATGATGTTTCAAACTTATGTGTATAAACTTGCAGAGAAAACTTGGCAAACATGGATAAACGTGCCTGTAGTAAAAGATTGTCAAAAGGATAGTTTTTCCTTTGACACCGCTACTATTTTAACTACCTTCACTTGTAATAGTAGAAAATGCCTTACTGCCAGGAGATAAACAGATTTGAGCATGTCTCATATACAAGGAGTTAAAAAAAAAAAAAAAGCAGCTTTACAAGTCCTACATTTGAATGATCTCTAAGTCAGGCACTCATGAGCATATGTAAATTTTTAACTGTCAATCAAGCTATAAAAAGTGAATGATAATGTCAGCATGAAAAAATCAGACCAAATGTAAAATTAACGTCTCTTTTTTTCTTTAATTAACATTATATCTAAATATTCTATGAGGGCTAGGTTTGTTTAGTAGTTTTATGAGCACAGAAATCTTTTTTCTTTCAATTGTGATTTTTAAAAAAATTACCCCATGCAGCTGTGGAAAGAAATATAAAGGAGAGACAGGTTGCCCCTTTAAGGTAAGGCTTCAAGAACACCAGAAAGCTGTAACATGAGAGGAAGTGGAAAAATCAGGCGTGGCTGACCACATATGGAGAGAGAAGGGAGATCACCACCCTCAGGTTGAGATCATAGACAAAGAACACCATTGGAAAATTCATAAACTTAAAGAATCAGCACATATGCTAGGCCACAAAAATCTCCTGAGCCGACCAAGCATAGAAATGAATGCAATATGGCAACCAGTAATAAGGAGTGCCAGAGAAAAGCAATAATAACAACAAAAAAATTGCAATATGAGCTCTGGTAAAAACATGTAATGATAACAGCAAAAATCGCAATATGAGCAATGGTAAAAATGGTTGAAGAAGACATAAGTTATAATACCCAGAAATTCATACACAGATGTCCTCAAGGACACAGTGGATAAAGGTGTTGGTTAGATCCAGTGACAGGACTCAAAGAGTGTGAGTTCAATACCCATTTAAGACAGTGGAGAACTTTCAGAGGGAAATTAACAGGAGATAACTGATAACTGACATCCATTAAACATGGCACATGGAAGTAGAACAGTCTACTCCAGTGAGCAAAATAAAGGGTTCAGTTCGACATTCCAACCATTGCCAGAGTGTACAACGAAACATTGTAATAAATATGGCAACAAAGATGAGGACAATAGTCTGAATAATGTACATAATACCTCATTTCAGAAATATAGACAGATGCTGAAGAAGGCCGAAGCATACAACAGCTGAAACTTTGTAATAAATATGGCGACAAAGATGAGGACAATAATCCGAATAATGTAAAAAAAATTTACATTTAATATTCACTGGGATAAGCAAAATAGACATTTTTCTATTCCAGTACTTTTACCTGAAAATATGAAATTAAGTTTATACATGATAAACTTACAAAGAAAATTTGGCAAAGATGGATAAATGTGCCTGCAATCTGAAAGGACAGTTTTTCCCTTGACACTGATATTATTTTAATTACTTTCATTTGTAACACTAGAGAAAATGCCTTACCCCCAGGATGAAAATGGATTCAGACATGTCTCACATGTAAAGCATCCAAAAAGAAAAATGGCAGCTTTAAAAGATTTAATACAGATAGATTTTGGAGTTGGAAAGACTCTCATGAGAATCTCTTAACATATGTAAGTTTTAACTATCAATCAAGCTATAAAAAAGTGTATAAAAAGAGGCGACAGGAGAGACAAGGTGTGACTGCTGAAGCATAGATTAGAAATTCAAGATTTTTCATTTATTTCAGTCTGTTTATTAATGCAACTCTAAATGATTGAATAGATTTATTTGTAAATTTGAAAGAAAGAAGGAAAAAGATGAAAGAACAAAAAGACAAAATGTAAGAAAAAGCAAACAAAGACAAAAAAGAAAAACAAAAAGAAAGAAATAGAAATAAAAAACTAATAGAAAAAGACAAGACAAAAAAAGAACAAAAGTAATAAAAAAGAAAAAGAAAGAAAAAAAGAAAAAGACAAAAAGAAAGAAAAAAAGAAAAAGACAAAAAGAAAGAAAAAAGACAAAAAGAAAAAAGAACAAAAAAAAAAAAAAGAAAAAAGACAAAAAGAAAAAAAAAAAAAAGACAAAAAGAAAGAAAAAAAGAAAAAAGACAAAAAGAAAGAAAAAAAGAAAAAGACAAAAAGAAAGAAAAAAGACAAAAAAAAAAAAGAACAAAAAGAAAAAAAGAAAAAGACAAAAAGAAAGAAAAAAAGAAAAAAGACAAAAAGAAAGAAAAAAAGAAAAAAGACAGAAAGAAAAAAAGAAAAAAGACAAAAAGAAAGAAAAAAAGAAAAAGACAAAAAAAAAGAAAAAAGAAAAAAAGAAAAAGACAAAAAGAAAAAAAAAAAAAAAGACAAAAAGAAAGAAAAAAGAAAAAAGACAAAAAGAAAGAAAAAAAGAAAAAAGAGCAAAAAGAAAGAAAAAAAGAGCAAAAAGAAATAAAGAAACACTAAAAAGATAAAAGATAAAGAAAAAAGGAAAAAAGAAAAAGGAAAAAGAAGAGAAAAAAAGGAAGAAAAATTTTGCCATGAAGTGTCATATAAATCTATTGTTATTTTTTTAATCAGAGCATGATTAATTAATTCTTGAGCAATGAATCACTCGTTAAAACATTTAACCTTCTATTGACAAACTGCAGACATTTTAAATTGATTCAAGTGTTTAATGTTCACATCTAGACTTTTAAAACCAATAACTTTTTATTCAATATTTGTTCAGATACATATTGTTCTAGGCAAATTGTTAAAAAGGAAGAAGTACAAACCAGAAAAACTAGGGCGACTTTCAAATGACTATTCGTATGTTTTATAAAATGTTAATAAAGAGGAAGTAACATTTGGTGCAGATAAAAAAAATCATTTTTTCCAATGTGTAGTTGCATATGGCACTTCAAACACATGTGAAAATGTTTGTAAGAAAAAAGTTACAATTTTTCAAGCTTCATTATGTGAATATTTCTGCAAACTTCTTTCTTACAGCATGTATTCCTATATGTGGGTTTTTCAAATGACAAGAATATGGCTTCTCCAGCATGTATATATGAAAATGTGTCTTCTGTGAAAACAGAGCCAAAATTTTTATGGGAATAGGGTTTCTCTCCTGCATGCATGAGTATGTAATCCTTCAGACTTGATTCATATATAGTTTCTATCCAATGTGTATTTGCATATGTCGGTTCAACTGGGGCTTCCGTGTAAAGGAAGAGCCACATACTTCACATGAAAATGGCTTTTCACCAGTATGTGTTCTCATATGCTGCACTAAATTTAACTTCCGTGCAAGGGATAATCCACACATTTCACATGAATATGGCTTCTCTCCAGTGTGTGTTTTTATATGTCGTTGTAAAGATGACTTCGTTGAAAACTCAGAGCCACATGTTTCACAGGAATATGGTTTCTCTCCTGTATGTGTTAGCATGTGATACATCAGGCTTGATTTAGCTGCAAAAGAAGAACCACATACTTCACAAGAATGTGGTTTCTCACCAGTGTGCATTTTCATATGTCGGTTTAATTGGGACTTCTGTGAAAAGGAAGAGCCACACACTTCACATGAAAATGGCTTCTCTCCAGTGTGTACTCTCATATGTTTGACCAGACTTGAATTGTCAACAAATGAAGTACCACACACATCACAAGGGTATGGTTTTTCTCCAGTGTGTGTTTGTATATGTCGCTTTAAAAGTCCGTTTGTCATAAAGGAATCATCACACATGGAACAAGAATATGGCGTCTCTCCAGTATGTGTTCGCATATGCTGCACTAATGTTGACTTCATTGAAAAAGATAATCCACACACTTCACAAGAATAAGGTTTCTCACCAGTGTGTATTCGCATGTGTTGTTTCAAATGTTCTTTCACTGAAAATGAAGAGCCACACACTTCACAAGAAAATGGTTTCTCACCAGTGTGTGTTCGCATATGTCGAATCAGATGATAATTGTCAACAAAGGAAGAACCACACACTTCACAGGAAAATGGTTTCTCTCCAGTATGTGTTCGCATATGTTGCACTACTTTAAACTTCTGTGCAAATGATAATCCACATACTTCACATGAATATGGCTTCTCTCCTGTATGTGTTCGTCTATGTCGTTGCAATGAAGACATTTGTGAAAACTCAGAGCTACATATTTCACAGGAATATGCTTTCACTCCTGAATGTATTTGCATGTGATTTTTCAGGCTCGATTTAGCAGTGAAGGTAGAACCACACAGTTTACAAGAATGTGGCTTCTCACCAGTGTGCATTTGCATATGTCGGTTCAATTGTGTCTTCTGTGAAAATGAAGAGCCACACACCTCACAGGAAAATGGCTTCTCTCCAGTGTGTGATCGCATATGTCGGGTTAGATGATAATTGGTAGCAAAAGACATACCACACACTTCACAAGAGTATGGTCTTTCACCAGTGTGTATTTGCATATGTCGCTTTAAAACTGAATTCTTTAAAAAGGAAGCTTCACATGATTCACAAGAATATCGCTTATCTCCAGTCTCTATTCCTTTATGCATATTGAAGTTTAACTCACACTTATCTAAAAAGGATGGCACACACACTTTACAAGTGTTTTCACTTCAATATGTTTATGATGCAGATGTGAAGATATGAGGATTTACTTCATTTCACTTCATAAACTGTGAAGATATGAGGATTTACTTCATTTCACTTCATAAAATGTGAATATATGAGGATTTACTTCATAAAATGTGAATATATGAAGATTTACTTCATTTTACTTCATAAAATGTGAATATATGAAGATTTACTTCATTTTACTTCATAAAATGTGAAGATTTACTTCATTTCACTTCATAAAATGTGAAGATATGTGGAGTTACTTCATTTCACTTCATAAAATGTGAAGATATGTGGAGTTACTTCATTTCACTTCATAAAATGTGAAGATATGTGGAGTTACTTCATTTCACTTCGTAAAATGCATATTGAAGTTAGACTTATATACTTATCTGAAAAGGACTGCCCACACACTTCACAAGAATATGGTTTCTCTCCAGTGTGTGCTTACATATGCTGCTTTAAATATGACTTCCGTGAAAAGGGTTGACATTAAATTTCACTGTTTCAAAAATAAAAATAGAGATGTCAATTCAAATGTGTCTATAAATGTCTAAAGTAATAAGAAACATTTTGTTATTATAAAAAAAAATTTACGACACTGTAAAATTTTAAAAAATAAAAAAAATTTGTTGCAAAATACTTTTTACATGAATAAATTCCTGAAATAAACATTTTCTTGAAATCCAAAAATCAGATTTTGGGTTCAGAGTGTATAGCGAAGAAAATGGCGAATTATATCATCAAATCAAGCAACAGCATGTCACATGTATCCTACGATGGAAACCATGGTGAAAATGAAAGTTACTTGCCAAGAAAAAGGGCACATATTCTGTAGAATATGCTGAAGATGGAATATTCAGTTTAGAAACACGTCAGTCACAGGAGTTGCCATAAAAGCATTTTGATATGCTAATATTGTGCATCCTCTCCCGGTTGTCAATGAATGAAAAAATGCTTGGTTGCTAAAAGCAGTTGGTGTTCTCAAGTTGGGGAGGAAAAAAAAGATAAAATTTGTGTATTTAGCTACCACAGTTTTCGTCGTCGGCAGTGAGCGAGTTATTTTTCTGACTAGTTACATGCATTGTGAACTATGACATGCAAATCGAGATTTCAACATTTCTTTCTGCCCTGATCTTCAAGTCTGAACAGTGATTTGTTCTCTTCATTGTGGAAGTAATCTGTGACAAATATTTTTCTTTGCAATCCAGGAACTCTTGTGCTTGTTTTTTTTTCTTACAAGTGAAGGAAGGGTGATAAGTAATAACATAGAAATCCATTTAAATCCCTCTACAAATATTTATTTATATTGATGAGACCCAGTTTATTTTAACTATCATTAAGCACTAGCTTAGAAGCCACCCTCCAAGTGTACTTTGTACCCTCCTGCAGAGAGATTTTGGGCCTTTGGCCTTTTACCATCAGCATCCTATGTTATAAGAATTTTAAAATTGTAAAGAAAAATAAATGATAATGAGGGGGGGGGTCAAAAAGTGCAGTGCGATGCTCACCGGCAAGCCAGCTCTTTTTCTTCATCTTCAGTCGCCTCAAAGAAATGGATTGCGTGGCATCCTTTTTCGGCTGTTACATGGCAGTTGTGAAACAGACACCAACTCAGCCATGCCTACTTCAATTTCCTCTTTGTCTGTCTGACAATCCATATGTCCAACTCTATCACATGCTGTCGACTGAATGACTTCCATTCACTCATGCTGCTGGCACCCCACTTTTTATGCTATTCCAAGACGGCCAAAATTTGCATGTGTGCAAATATCTTGGATGAGATATGTGCACATAAATTGTGTCTTCAACAGTGGCCATATTTCTTTTTTGTCAGGCAAGACATGTTTGTGCTCATTTCAAATTCCGAGGTAAGTCATGTCTTTCTTTACAAAAATTATAATAATTTTATCTATATTTGACAACTTAATCTGGCATAATCTTTCTTTGTATATGCAACTGATTTCCAAAGTTTGTTTACATTTATTTTGCTTTCAATTTTTTCTTTTAAAATCACCATTCTTTACGATCTCGTCATATAAAGTCACTCTTAAAAGACATTAGGGAACCTGAACTATGTAATATTTCTAATACATCACAGTACACGTGCTAGAAAAAGAAAAAACTATATGAGCAATGTACTTTGCTAATTAAGCTTTAATTAAAGTTTAATTAGACAATATTAATTGCAATTGTGATGAAAAGCAAAATTAAAGTATCGTTTTTTTTATTTAAACCTTTTACTCTGTTCAATATTTAAGTTTAACTTCAAATGAATTATTTAATTTTTAATCCCTTGTCATTACAATAGTTACTACCTCTTAATTCAAGTTGTTTATGATTCATGGAGATCGAAAAACAGATGGATGCATATATGTATACTGTGATTTATTTATATAGATTAATACAGTCATTAAAGATGATCCAATTAACAATGGATACATGTGTCCAATAAAAAAACATTTCAATTTTTAGAGTCAAGCCAAAAGACTTTGCCCAAAGTCCTACTCATATTGTATAAATCCTTCCTTACTGTCTTCAGAAAAGAATAAATAATACGAGGGTGGGCTAAAAAGTTCATAGCCTGACTATGAAGGAGAGATGCTAGAGCTGTGAAATCTTGCAAGCATTCATTTCAGCTTCTCTTATTAATAACTGCATTGTTTCTTTCCAGGTATGAGGCTGGGCTGAAAAATTCATAGGCTGACTTTGAAGGAATGATGCATACAAGATTTGTAAAATCTTGTATGGATGCATTTCACTTCCTCTTATTAATAACTACATTGTTTCTTTCCAGGTAAATGGACATCTGCCTGTTCAAAGAAAACTTTAAAAGTAACGAGTTATAAACAAAATCTGATCTCGTAATATTATCAAGTACCTTCAGAAAAAATGTTTAGTACTAAGGACATTCATGCTGATATGGCTGATACATTAAGAGATGATGCTCCAGGTCTACTGACATTGCAAAAGTGGGCAGCTGAATTTAGGAGCAGAAAGGAGAGTCTTGAAGATAACACAAAGTCTGGATGTCCTGGAATTGTCACCACCGAGGAAAATATTGATAGTGTTCACCACATGTGCTAAATTTTGGATAGAAACGCTTCTCGATTTACAAAAAAAAAAAAAAAAAAAAAAATCAATGATTTATATTCTTCAAAGTCGTCTGCATTAAATTAAAAAAAAAAAAATCAAAAAGATAAACGTAGTCGAGGTTTTGAGTTTTCATAAAATTAAATAAGGGAGTGGTAACACATGTAAAAAAATATATTTTTATTATGACTTTCTAAAAACGCAAACATTTCTCAAATAATTTCATTCATTTTTTAATAAATTCTGAAAGTTTCATTAAAATCCGACAATTATTTGATTTTTGCAAGAATTTCCAAATTAATGTGTTTTTCAACTGACTAAAAAAAAAGAAAAAAAAAAACTAATGCTAAATATTACAAAAAAAAAAAAAAAAAAAAAGATTTTCAAAAAAAATTTTAAACGTGTTAGAAAAGAATAAAAAATTTAAAAAACTAATTAAAAAAATACTTTGGTCGTTCCTCTTAAAATAAACTTTTTCATGATAAAACGTTGTTTTTATTAAGTTTGGGGCCTTTTTTCATCATGCTATGCTGTTTTTTTCCGGCGAATTAAACCTATACATACCGAACTAGTAGAGGTATCTAGATGGAAATTATCATTTTTTTCTTCTAATAGGGATAATTTTTAGTTTAGACTATTATCTTTCAAATAAAACCGAAATTTAAGTTCAATGAAATCATTTAAAAATGTGTTTTTTCGGGGTTCTTTAGAAAGTCCGTCGCGGTACCTAAAGATAAAGGAATACGTCTGAATCTGAAGCAGTCATTATAAAAAAGTGTTTTTCGGGTTATACAAAGTCCGTGTCCCTCGAGAGAGTTTACTGAAGCAGTCGTCGAAAGGTCTGAGTTTTTTTTAAGTTAATTATTAAAATAAATCTTCAGGTACTTACATGATGATCCAATGCGTAGACTTTGATCGTTTCAACATTTTAAAAATATATATTAGAGATTAAAGATTTTACAATATAGCTATTTAACTCATGAGACGGTGTCATTTGCGTTGTGTTCCTACTGAACGAATGGATACAAACTTTCGTACCTCATTCTTTGAAGAGCGTCGTTAGAAAAGACAGTTGTTATATAGCCAGTGTTGCCAGATTTAAAATATCATTTAAAAGGCAAATAATACGTATAAAATGCCAGGTTAAAATTTTGATATTTTTCAGTGTGTGGCTATCACAGAAGTCAATACACTGACTACAGAATCATTTACAGCCTAAAACTCATACAAAGCACAAAGCAAGACGCAAAATATTGACAGTAAAATTCCTTTCCTTCTCATCAGCGACCCCAAAGTGAAAGAAAGGCAATATTCGGCTTTGTCAGAAAATTTATACATGTAAGGAAAATAAAAGCACGCAATCCCACTATTCATGTCAGAAAATGAACAGTGACTTTTTTTTAGCTAATATAAGCATTTAAAGAAGATCTACGAAACTTTAATTTCTTGAAATTTCATATCTTTTTTTTTTTTTTATATCTGTTACCCGTGTAGCGATTGCTATGTTTTTCCACGCCCACATTTTATTCGTCTGCGATTGGCTAATAAATCAATACTACTTTTCTATAGGACAATTTAGCCATCGCAGACATTTCTTTGAATCCTTCGGTTTTGAGCTTGCTTGCTTGTTTTGTTAGTACGAATGTAATAATTGGTTGATTTTTAACCAATCACATATTTTAGTGCAAGATTAACATTTTCCCACACTTCTATTTTTTCCTTAAAAAGGCGACTTTTTCACAAGTCGTCAGTAGGATCCAGTAAAAAAAATTCACCTGTCCATACAAGTCCACGATCTTGCTCATAACATTTCAAATGCACACACAGACACAAAATTTCGTAATATAAACTTACATTTCTCTCTGTGACTTAGCCAAGCTCAATCAACCAGGACTCTGTTAATTTCGAACCATTCTAGTATAACACAACACATTTTTGATCAATGGTATTCTTGTGCTATCTATTCTAACAAACAGACCTTTGTTCTAATATAGATTCCTGAACATTTTTCTCTCAAAAAGAACCTTCTTCGAATAATCAATTACAAATCAAAATACAATTAAAGGGGAACAATTTCTTTCCCTTAATCTATACATTGAATACAATTTTATTGTATGTTTGTTCTTGTATGTTACTTGTTGATTCACAGTTTGGAGTTTTTGTTGTTTACTTGAATCCTGTACGTTGAAAATATAATAATATAAATAGTATTGGTCCATCTACCCACTGGGCTATTACACCCACTAACAGATGTAAAAACAAAAAGATAGATATATTTTTGCTATTTTCTAAAAATAAAAGAAACCTTTCTAAAAATGATTTAATTAATTTTCTAATAAATCCTGAAAATTTTAATAAAAATCCGATTAAAATTGATTTTTGCTAGAATTTCCAAATCAGAGTCTTTTTCACCTGCAAAATGATGTTAAAATTTCCTATATAAAATTTCGGTCTCTGAGGCGAATAAAGAAAACAGCAACCAGCGAGTAAAGTCAAGCTCTCCCAGCTGGTATTTCAACCTTGAGTCGTTCCTTCTTGAGTTCTGTCTCAAAATCACACTAACCGACTGTTCTTGCCGCCAACCGTGAACGTCACACGAAGAACTAATATTTATTTGTATTAAAAATACAAAATGTGGCACATGGCCAAAGAGGGGGATGGGGAATGACGGTCTTCTGTCTTTAATCTAAAACTTAGCTAGTCACAGACACTGACCCAAACATGCCAACAATAATCCAATCACCAAAACATCACATTCACTCCTACCTTTCTTACTACGTCCACCATAATACCTCACTTTCTCTATGACGTCCTAAATAGTCCCCTTATATACAAATATTGTTCATGGGGAGGATCATAAAATAACAACTTTTAAAATCCCCAAATGAATATTTACAAAATGAAATAATTATTTACAATAAACTAAACAAAACTGAGTTAGTAATAAAACCCCCATAAACTATGAATGTGGCAGAAATATCAGTTAACCGGACGAAATCGATGCGACTAAAAAATGAGTACACATTCAAACCATCAAGCATTCACACAAACACTCACTCATTCATACACAACAACAAATACGAAAACACACACCCGAAACGAAAGGCGTCCCGCATCCACCGGAAAACTGACATCACTAACCACCTAACGAGGGAGGGGATGGGGAATTAAACAAAAGTAAAAATAGGGACAGAAATAAAAGGGGCCAATGAGCTTACATCCCCTAGCTAAGTTAAACGGGAAAAAAAATAGGAAAACTAAATATTCAACAACAAAAACCTAGTCTAGCCTAATCTCGGGGTGGGTTGCCTCTGTTCAACCCTGTTAGGACAATATTCTGTGCCTAACCGACATCTAAATGCCACTCTAGGTCAGCCCCTTTCACTCTACACATCGCGCAAGATTCACCCACCTTTTGCCGAATTCTGATGATGGGAGCCGCCGCCTTTCCGTCCTAATCTTGACTTTAAGCTGATGCCTAAAGTACAAGATCAGTTGGGAAGAGGTGAACTTCTCGCCTTCATAGAATCCCTTCTGTCGCGTCGTCCAAATCACGACTCGCATAACCCCTAGTAAGCAACAGAACACATAGTGTTCAGCCTTCGTCAATTGCGATACCACATTGCTACAAACAGAACTGGCTTCCAGGACAAAAAAAAAAAACTTCCCTGCAGCATGCGAACCATGAGGCCTTCAACAAACTTGCACAACGGCACTACCGCCTTTGCACTGAAAAAAAAAGGCGTGACCAACGGTCTCGACATTCCCAGTACAGCGACGACAGTTTGATATTTCTCCAAGCCTGCTGAACAAA
Source organism: Acanthosepion pharaonis (assembly GCA_903632075.3). Taxonomy (NCBI): domain Eukaryota; kingdom Metazoa; phylum Mollusca; class Cephalopoda; order Sepiida; family Sepiidae; genus Acanthosepion; species Acanthosepion pharaonis. The sequence continues at coordinate 1,567,522 of CAHIKZ030003584.1, read as the reverse complement.
GTCTTTTGCCGACCCAGAGGGCCCCAAGAATCATCAGCCAGGTGAGTGATGCCTCATCGTTATTGAGACATTTCAACCCAGGCGCCCAAGGCCATATCGAGCGAGCCTCCTGCTTCGTAAGACCGAGCTCGTCGATCAGACCATCTTGAACGGACCCCTAACTAACACTCGATATAATGCCTTACGAGATAACGCTTGGGCGTCGGAGAGGCCATCCGACGTCCGCAAGAGGAGTTTCAAAGCACGACGACATTCACGGTAGAAGGAGCACTCGCCACGAGGAGTACGACCGGCCTCCTCCTCGCACGAGTGCACACTTCTCAGGATGGGAAATGTTTACGGACATCTTCTTTCCAAAAGGTGCCCACCTCATCCAAACCGCGACACATTCGGTCTAGAAAGGTAATGCGTAGCATATATTGACGAATCTCAATGCTAGGCATCCCCAGACCGCCCTCAGAGGGATGAAGGCAACAGATCTCGCGACATACCATATGGGCCTTGCCTCTCCACAAGAAAGAGAATAAGGCCTTGACTAATGATATTAGTCGGGCATACGGGAGTGGAAGCACAGAAAGACGGTAGAGGAGGATCGGATAGATGTGAACCACAAACTTCCGCCCTTCCCTTCAGGGAAAGTCTCCTCCGAGACCACAGGCTAGCCGCGGCCTCGGCCCGCCCTTGTACCTCCGACCAATTCTTTTTTCCAACTGGAGATCAGGACCGAACCAGACGCCGAGTATCTTGATCGGCCCATCCGTCCAGAGGAAAGGTCCGGGAAGAGAAACTCCTTCCACGCACCCAACCGCAAGCCCACAGACTTATCGCGGTTGATTTTGGCCCTGTCACCATCTCATACCCACTGATCTGCTTACTGACTTCGTTAATCTCGGCTCTGCTCGACACAAGAACCGAAACGTCGTCAGCATAGGCAGAATACCTGGCCGAGGTGGAAGCACCAGGCAGCGAAATACCGCGTAGGACCGATTCGCCTTTAACTTGCGAAGGAAAGGCTCCAACGCAAGAACGTAAAGCAGAGGCGATAGCGGGACAACCTTGACGAATGGAGCGAGACAATACGAAAGGCTTCGATCTTACCCCATTCACTTCCACCAGCGCACCGGGGTCGCATACAAGAGTCGGATCCAGGAGCGAAAGTCGGCTCCGAAACCGGCCGCCGAAAGGACAGCCTCCAGAAATCGATGGTCAACCCTATCGAAGGCCTTGGACTGATCTAAATTGATCAGCGCGGCTTCACTGTCGACTTGTTCTAAGATCAAGCGTACCATATGAAGGTTATCCTGAATAGTCCTGCCCTTTCACAGCACAAGTCTGTTGAGGGCCAATCAGACTAGACAGGACAAGCTGCAAACGGTTGGCTAAGATCTTCGCCAAAATCTTTAAGTCAGTGTTTAACATCGTTAAAGGGCGAAAGTTCCCAACCCATCCCCACCGTCCTTGTCCTTACGCAGCAACTTGATGACACCCCTGGTGAAGCGTTGAGGTAAAGACCCCGCCTCATCCAGTGGTTGTACATCAGTTCCAGCAAAGGAACAAAAACGTGCGACAACCTCAAGTAAACTTCGTAGGGAAGACCATCTAATCCCGGAGACTTATCCAGGCCAACCTGCTTCAGCGCTTCCCAGATTTCCGACCCTGTTATGGGACCCTCGCACCCAGCCACTTCAGCTGCCGAGAGGCAGGGAAAGTCAGCTAAATAGGCGTCGAACTGAGCAGAGCTCAGACCGGGCTCCCTGGTGAAAAGCTCCTGAAAGTAATCTCGAAAGACCTCACATATGCCCGCGTTTGTAGTCACGGTCCGCTTATCCGGTAATGTGACGCACGCTATATGTCGCCTGGCCGCGCTTCGATTTTCCTCTACACGCAGTTCAGCGGCCATATTCGTTGCCTCAGAAGACATTCTTTTAACCTAGCCCTAACTACCAGAGCTTGATCCTTCTTGATAAGCAAGGAGGCCAACTCTGCCTTAGCTAAGACTATGTCCCCACTAACACGGGATTTCACGGCCCGATCAACTTTTTTCTTCTAAAGCCGTTTGCGCCGCTAATTTATCTAAATTGAGCCGACGACTAAAGTCGGCAGCAAACGTTCGTATCTTAGATTTTAAATTTCCCCACCAGGCATTTCCCACAACCGCTCCCGTCAATTCCCTCTGGATCGTTAGTAGCAGCTGGTCCCGGAAACCCCTGATCACTGAAAAGCGAACAGTTCAATTTCCAGTAACCAGCCAACCTAACCTTAGGTTTATCTAAGTTTACACGGACCCGGACAAACCTATGATCCGTATAAACTATATAATGGAAACTTGGACACCCTAAGAGCCCTACATCGACTCTCCTAACTAAGACTCGGTCCAGGTAGCTCGCAAGCGAGCCAGGAGCCGAGCTGCCACTAGTTGTCCAAGTCCATACTACCTCCCGAGGGTGTTCATTCCGGAACTTATCGACGAGATCAAACCCATCGATAAAGTCCCGAAATGGTTTCACATCCGGGTTTTAGTACCTTTTTTGTGCCCTATACGATCTATATCGGGGTCAAGGACGGCATTCCAATCCCCGCTAAAACTACCTGACGAGACGTCGTCAAGAACGGCGCGATCTGCCGAAACAAAGCAGGCCGCTCGAATGGATATTGGGCGCATAAACCCCAATGAGACGAAGAAGCTATCCTTATGGTAACATCCAGCACGCAAAGCCTGCCCGCCGGATCCGCGAAGACAAGGGTACATGCAGCCTTCAAAGACCTGCTCACAACCAAGAGACACCCCGAACAACAACCATCAAAACAAGCTGAATAAAGGGCGAACCCCCTAGACAGTATGTCCTCATGATCATGAGAAGAAAAACCGGGTCTCTTTGTACACAACATATATTCACCCCGAGGCGCTGAAGGTCACGAGAGAGCCTCGCCCTGCGAGACTCGGACCTCAGGCCCCGGGCATTCAAACTAGCTAACCAGAGAGCCATTGTGAAGCCGATTAGGGTTGCCCTTCAGGATAGAACATGGCTGGGGTGAGGACACCCACAGCTTGTCCCATTGAGCCAGACACCATCTCAGTATCGAGCGTGTCATCCTGGGACAAGCCGCCGATGTCCGCAGGATAGGTTAATTTAAGGGGTCTATATAGGGATGTGTGAACATAAACAGGGACCCTCCCTTTACAATTTTTGTTTTCATCCAAATTTTCCTCAAGAAGGACGACAGCTGGGGCACCACTTTCAAGGATGATTTTGCCTCTCTACCATGCCCCAGATCTCCCGCGTACCCGGGCCAGTTCTTATGACGGTAAGTTGGTTTTGCCTTGTGGAAATTTTTCCGGCACCTCCACATCCACACCCTTGATGTGCCGGAAATTCCACAAGACTTTCAAGGGCTTCAGGTTCTTCGTTTGACCGAAGACCCTTTCCGCCTGCTCCCTGATACGCGGCAGACGTCTTCCCCTGTGAGATATGGTGGCTTGATTTTTTTCTTTTTTTTTTCTGTGACAACTTGTGAATCTGGGCTCCTTACCCTTTTCTTTTGTGGAGACTGGATAGGAGTTGAGATGGGTGTGATGTTTGGAGTAGTAGAGGGTGTCATGCCCGAAGGCGTCCTCACAGGTGAAGGTTTTGATGAGTAGAAAGATTTCGTCGGAGAGTTCGACAGAGATTTAGGTGGAGGAGGTTTCACAAAAGGTTTTTTTCTTGGATGAAGTAGGGAAGACGGGGCAGAGAGTAGAGGGCCGGTGCCCCAGCGATTTTTGGTTTTATCCCGCTTAGCATCCAACTGTTCTTTTAACTTTTTAAATCTAGGATCTTTTTCCAGCTCGGCTCATTAGCTTTTTGGGTATCGCTGGCGTTTTTTTCATAGGACGCCGAGGCGTCGCCCTCAGAGCTGACAGAGGAATGGGGCTGTAGGTGACTTTGTCCCTGGTGTCATGTTGGGACTGAGGAACCGCTGTTTGGGTTTTCCTTGCCCCTAACTACGATAGCGCCATTCCCCTCGTCCTTCTCCTTATCCACACTTGTGGCAGGCGTTGGTCTCGGGGGTAATGAGGGTTGGGACCCAACCGAGGGACTTTGCCCATCGGTCCGCCTCGCAGCTAGGGCCCATTACAGGCGCCGCGGATTTTTCCTTATCGGCCAAGGGGGGATTTTGGTCACCTGCGACCGGAACTCCAGGGCCTTCTTCCCTGGGCAGGAGGAGGAAAGGTGACCAGTCTCTCCACACCTCCAGCAAGTCGGACGCCTACCAGTCACTATGACCGGCATTTTCCGGTCGCCTAACACCAAACAGTTGGGGGACGGACTTGAAGGCGTTCTGGTCAAGCATAATATCGAAAGTCCATCCCCGTTCAGATTGTCGGAGAGAGCCCCTAAAATCTGGCCGTACTGCATAAAAAATGCAGCCAGGAGCTCTCCTGAAATTTGAGGAGGAACCTCGAAAACGGCCACCCTGGTCCGCCTGCGGCCTTCATATTCGGTTCTTATTATAAAATCCTTCGTGATTAATTCTTTTTGGCCATGGCCAGGCAATCTTCCGGTGTGGGCAGCAGAATGTCCCACATGAAAAACCCGTACCCTTAATAACTCTTTGGGGTTTTATCCCCAGGGACAAAAGTGATTTGATCACAGTGTCTTTTGTGGAGCGACAAATCTTTCGGGTTTTTTGTCGACCACAAAAACGGTCACCATTCTCTTTGAGAACATATCGAGTTCCCGAACATCATCGACGAACCCATCTTTATTAACAAGATGGGCGTAACTTTTCGCCTTATCCAGGAAATCCGCCATGTTCAGAATACAACTAGGGGGGACTTCCAGCAAGAGGGCAACTCCTTTTCGTCTTATTTTGCGTCTCTTTAGGCACTTGGTCTATTTAGAAGCATCTCCTTTTTGGAGATGCTCTTGTCTGTTTTTGGGCTTCCATCAGCCCGCTTTTCAGTTTTCTTCTCAGAGTGGTCGGCTTTATTTGCCGAACTAAACAGGTCTTTTTTTTCACATTGGCCTGACTATTGCCGTCGGCCATGTTGTAAAAAAAAAAAGTGGAAACTACCACCTGCGGGTTTTCAAATTCTTCACAATCACGGGGAGGAGTTGGGGAAAATAAAATATAAAATAAATAAAGAAAGCCTGGATAACCCAGGAAATAAAAAATGATAAACAGAAAAAAAACCGGAAAGAAAATAAACAGGTAAGTCTTTTTAAACAAACAAAAAAAAAGATAAAAATGGCGCCCGAAGGCAGCCGAAAATAAAAGAAAAAACCAAAACTTCCTCTTTTTCACAAAAACTTTCAAATGTACTAAAAAAAGAATAAAAAGGATAAAGTTTTGCGGCTGACGCCGCTAAAGAAAATGAATTAAAAGAAAAATAAACTAGTCAAACGTAAACAAAAAAAGGAGAAAGAAAGCGACTGAAGTCGCTAAAAAAAATAAAAAATTAAACAAAAAGGTTCTTTTTCTTTTTTCTTTGTCTAAACTGTTCCGCTTTTTTTTAAACTGATAGAAAAATAAACAAAAATAAAAAGGCAGTCGTCCGGTAAGACTTTGTCAAACCGGACTAAAAAAAGGAAAAAATGAGGGCCGAAGCCCAAAAACAAATTAAAAACAAACAAAAAAATAGAAAAAATTAAAAAGAATGAAACTAAAACAATAACTTATCAGGCAAACGTCCGGTGTTTCAAAAAAAAGGTTCTTCCAAGTCGTCAAGTAAATCAAATTTTTCGCTGACCAGCAGTACACAAAAAAAATTCCAAAAGCAAACAAAACAGAAGTCAAAAACCCAGTCCAACCCAGGTCGTTCAAAACAACACCCGTCACTCGAAGAACTGCCCCACTGGGAAAAAAAGTAGTTGCTTTTATTTGTCCATATACCCATAATCCCTTGCGTCTTCATGTGATCCCATAATGCATTGCATCTTTATTGCATAAAAATGCAATGCAAGTCCCCCCTCATTCTTTTACGTTACGTTATTTTTGTTTAGTTTCTTGTATATAGTTTTGTATTCATTGTAAATATTCATTGGGGGTTTTTTAGATTGTTATTTTATTCCCCTCCCCCCACAGACACATGTGTTGTATATATGGGGACTAGTTAGAACTCCATAGAGACTCTGAGGCATTTTGGTGGATGTAGTAAGAATGGTACGTAATGGATGTGTTGTTTTGGTGAAAGGAACATTGTTTGTATGTTTGGGTCAGTGATTGTGGCTAGCTAAGTTTAAAGTTAAGACAAGAGATGACCAGCCTTTTCCCCCTTTCCCCATTTCGGCCTTGTGCCAAATTTGTACTTTGTACAATAAATATCTTTACGTTACGTTATTTTTGTTTAGTTTCTTGTATATAGTTTTGTATTCATTGTAAATATTCATTTTTTTTTTAGATTGTTATTTTATTCCCTCCCCCACAACACATGTGTTGTATATATCTTAGAGACTCTGAGGCATTTTGGTGGATGTAGTAAGAATGGTATTATTTTTGTTTTGGTGAAAGGAACATTTCTTTGTATGTTTGGGTCAGTTTTTAAAGTTAAGACAAGAGATTTTTCAAATTTGTAAAAATATTTTACGTTACGTTATTTTTGTTTAGTTTCTTGTATATAGTTTTGTATTCATTGTAAATATTCATTGGGGTTTTTTAGATTGTTATTTTATTCCTCCCCCACAGACACATGTGTTGTATATATGGGGACTAGTTAGAACTCCATAGAGACTCTGAGGCATTTTGGTGGATGTAGTAAGAATGGTACGTAATGGATGTGTTGTTTTGGTGAAAGGAACATTGTTTGTATGTTTGGGTCAGTGATTGTGGCTAGCTAAGTTTAAAGTTAAGACAAGAGATGACCAGCCTTTTCCTCCTTTCCCCATCTCGGCCTTATGCCACATTTGTACATTGTGCAATTATTTTTACGTTATCTGACCGAGGACGGATTACGGCAGAGCGGTAAGTGCTTTTTTCTCCCTCATTTCAACTGCAGTAGCTTTACATGCTAAGCAAATATGGGCTCTTTTTTGGCGGGGACAAGGCAAGTCGCGACCAGTTGTGCTCGTCCCAGGTTCTGTCTCATGTCCGCCACAGTCTCACTCCATGCTGACTCAAAAATCAAGGTTTCTAACCCAAATTTCCAATAATTTAAAAGGGTACAAAAATATAATTGAATTTATTAATCAAAACATTCTTTGCTCTTAATAATAAAGATTTTGGCGATAAAACTGTTTTTATTTAAATCTGAAACGCGGGAAAACTTAATCTTGCATTAAAAATATATGATTGGTTAAGTTTTAACCCATCATTACACTCGTACTAACAGAACAGGCAAGCAAGCTCAAAACCAAAGGATTCAAAGAAATAACTGCGATGGCTAAATTATAGTAGTACAGATGACAAATATGGATGAGTTCTTTCTGTTCGTGATTTTCAAAGCGTAGATTAGATGTGGCACAAGGCCGAAAGTATGGGGTACTCAGTGATAGAATCTAACTAACTATTCGGTATTTACTTGACAAAAAGAGTCAGGTTGTGACACAAGGTCGGTTTTTAACATGGGAACTCTAGTGTCGCGGATCTTTTAGCTTGTCCAAGAAAGCTGGTTAGAGCTGGTCTAAGCTAGTCATAGCTGTGATACTTCCAGTGCAGTGACAGATCCCTTTGACCAGTAAAGAGATTTATTTACTTGACCCCCAGGTTGTGACACAAGTTCAGTGTTTAACATGGGGACCTAAGTGTTTTTACTCGGGCCGCTGATCTAAGCTGGTCTTACTTAGCTGGTCATAGCTTGTCATAGATGGTCAGAGCCGGTCCAAGCTAGTCGTAGCCCTGATACCACCAGCACACAGACGGAGACCTGTGACCGGTAAGTATCAGAATGTGTACCACTCGAGAAAGAGAGAGGAATTATTTAATTTACACACTCAATCGAACTACCTACTCAGTCGTAATTGTTCTAGCGAGACAAGCTCGTTAACCATTACACCGCCTCGGGGTACCCCATGAGTTTTTCTTATGTGTCACTTTTGCTTTCTATATCTTTGTTTCATCACATTGGACGTGGAAATGTAATATTGGTGCCTTTTGGAACAAAAATACAGAAGGGACTGATTTTTCTTCATCACCGTTTTTAGTTTCTCCATTTTATTCTGCCTCGTCATCATTTCGCCAAAGTAATTTCGAGGTTTGTGTCTTGTTTTCTTAGTGCCATTATTTTAAAATTCTGTTACATGAACATTGTAGGATTTGTGTAAATTGATTGAAAAATTCGAACAAAATTGGACAATAGTTGACAAAAAAAGAATAAATTGCGCCAACGACCCCACGAAAAATAAGTAAAGAAATTTCTGTCTCTTATTCAGGGAATTATCCGATTGAAACGAAATTTTTAGTACTTATCGTCAAATTTTTATACAATTTTTTGGAGATACCTAGATTGTTTATTAAGTACATTATTTTATTAGAAAACTTTGTTGAAATATTATTTTGGGATCTCCCCACACTTTTATAGATACCTCTACGAAATCGCTAAAAAATCAACATGCCATGATGAAAACCTGATGCAAACGTTATGAAAGCATAGTTTTATCGTCAAATTCTTCATGTTATAGTTATTATTAAGATCAAAGTATTTTTTGAATATTTAATTAAATTTTTTTAACTCCTTTTTAAAACATTTATTCAAAATTTTCATTAAAAAACTTGTTTTTCTTGTCTCAGCGATTGTAGTTTTAGCAAATTGCCGCCTCTTTTTTGCGGTGGCAGACACATTAATTTGGAAATTCTTGCAAAAAAAAAACCCAAATAATTGTAAGATTTTAATGAAATTTTCAGAACTTATTCACAAACGAATGAAATTATTTTTTTTAATATTTCCATTAGAAAATGTTTAGTAAAAATATTTTGTTTACTTATGTTTCCGTCCCTTAATTGTATGAAAGCTTGAGAAATTCATCAAGATAATTTTTAGTGACTATATTAGTTAAAACAAAAGTTTTTGAAGAATTTAAATTACCGATTTAAAAAAAAAATTTTTTTCAAAATTGGACAGTCTTACTGAAAATAGGTTCTGAATTGAAAAATAAAAAAACAATAAAACTAAGACATTATTTAATTAGAGAAGCTTTTAATTGCTTCTATGAATAATATTTATTTAAGAGAATATTGACAGAAGGAAAAGATTTTCAATGAAAAATGAATTTTTACAAGATTTGTTTTCATTTTTGACAAATTTTTACAATTTAAAATTGAATTTTTTTTAATCTTTTAAAGTTCAATTTCAATGAGATAATTTTTAAGGAATATTATTAAGTAAAACTATATTTACTAATCATATATTTTAAATCTTATTACAATCTGAACAATCTTTTTAAAAGAATTTCGATTTGTTTTTATATATGTATATAGATGCAGAATTTCTGAAGTATCGATGTACAAACTGATAAATCTACTCTTAAAAGGTCACGTTTTAACAGTTGTTCACCCTTACAGGAAAAAAATCCTTATGGAATGGTTGTCTGCTACACTGTATTTAACTATGAACATGTTCAGCAGGCAATCTGTTATCAATAAATCGATTGAAAAACAAGACCCCATGGTTAGGAAATGCTTTTATACAACATATTATGCTAAGTAATGTTATAGACAAGCATATGGTTGCAAGAAAGAAATACGACAACAGCAGAAATAGATTTACGTGATTTATTTCAACAGGAATGTGAGGGTTTGGGGCAGCTACCTTGTGGTATAGTTCATAATCCGGCTTCGGAACTAGGTTGATCTCTCATAGTAGTTCACACAGGTTGACGCTGGCGCTCCCCCTGCTGACTGCTGCTGACTGCTCAACCTGACTGTGACAGGTCTCTTTCCTGGCCACCTGTTGACTGCCCTTGTACTTCCCCGTTTGACCCCTTTTATGGCGGTTTTTTTATAACTTAACAGGATCGAAAAACGAAGCGAGTATATTTAGGAGGGAAGGATTTTTATTGATTGAAAAATAGAAACACTTTAAATATTATTTTATTTTTCGACTGGAACTCGTGCGTCGGGAACATTTGTAAATGACGATAATGGTCATTTTGTGACAGAGCCTTGTCCCATTCACATCCGGCTCTTGCTCTTGAGTATGATAGTTTATTTGCTTGTAAATCAGCCAAGATATGTCTTATTTTATTTTATAACAGAAATAATATTTTTTAAAATGGAAAATTAAGTTTTGTTTAGAAATGTTTAAAAAATGGCTGATGTTATCGATTTTGCATAAAATATGAGCATAGACACATGTATATAAACCTAACACAAAATGATGTAGATGTATAAAAATAACTCTTAACACACATACACCTATGTGTGCACACAGATTCCTCTTATATATCAGTGTAGGTTTTATCTTGTTTGAATAGTATATGATGGCAAGAAAAAGGTTTCTTTTTTATCCAAATGAAAGTGAATTTTGAAAGAAATTCATTTTACAGAATAGATATGCATTTTTTGAATTGATATTCTGCAACACTCTCAAACCCACAGAGTTAGAAGTTGCTTGTAAAATATTACAGTAAATCAATCATTCTTGTCTGTTTTATGAAGATTGAATGAATGACGGACGAGTGGAACACTTCAGTGTCCACACACGGAAGTTCTATTGCACACTGTTAACATACAACTAAGATTTTTCCCATATTCTGTCTGTTCCAATCGATATAATTTCTGTCTGAAATACACCAAAGTCATCATCTCATTTTGCGGCCTCAGCCGAGATCGAGCTCACTTGATTGGTGTAGTTCATAATCTTGTCAAATAGCTGAATTCTTGATGCTTCGCTAAGGCTATCAAGGGTGTTTTTATTGTGACACCAACACTAAATGGATTGCCAACCAAGGCTCAGAGAGACTCCATTCACCCTCCTCTAAGAGCAGGTTTGAATTAAGAGTTTTCCTTCTCCTAGACCAGTTGCCATCCAAGGCTATAGAATCTAGTCTGTCCTGCTATTTACCCATAGCTGGAGGGAGAAGAAAGAGGATTCACACCTTTCCCAAGGGTGTTAGCACGTAAGTGAATGTAATGGATTCAACTGGAATTCGAACTCGGCTCTCCGATTCCTCATTCCAAGCCGCTATCCATTACTCCACCGTGCCTCCTAAGTACTAAGTACCAAAGTACTTTGCTTACCAGGTATAGTAAATTTAATCCTTTAGCTTCCATTTAAAGCTTTAAAAAGCTTTTACATTTTTAAAAATTCTTTTTAAACTTTATGTATACCCAATTTGTGGAAGTATCCTGATAGATTATTTTTTTGTATGGAGGTACAAAAGGGGAAATGATTTGTCTTTAACCATTCTACTAAGTTTCATAAAGACATCACTTGGATAATAAATAATTAAGAAAGAACTCAAAGTGAATATATTATCAATTCAATAACTGTAACAACAGCATCATTTTCATACGTTTTTTAAAAATCTGAATTATTTAAAAAAACACATTAGCAGCAATACATTTTTGGAAAAATTATACCAACAATAAAAATCTTGAGGGCACTAAGTAGCCTATTGAGGTTGATATGCCGTAAAACAAACCAAACACAAGAGTTTCTTTTATTCATTTATTTATTTCTCCTTTTTGCCTGATAGATTATTTTTTGTACGGATGTGCAAAAAGGAAACAATTTGTCTTTAACCATTCATTAACAGCATTATTTTTTTTTAAATCTGAATTATTTAAAAACTCACATTAGCTGCAATTAAAAAAAGTTAAAGGAATGAATTAAACTCAAGAGTATCATTAACCTAAAAAATAACCACCGAAAACATGACACCTAAAGTTTAAAATGAATTTTTAAAAATTAAAAATCTTCAAACTTTTATTCTAGTTTTAATTTCAAGTTAATAGATTGAATTTAATATTTCCAATATGCTGAATACAATGTTCTATTGCAAAACTAATTTAGATTGAGTAGAATGGTAAGGGTTTTTGGGTTGTTTTTTTGTTGCTAAAGTAGCTGATTAACAACCTTTTTTTAGTCGTCTTTCATCACAAAGTAATTCTCTTTATTAGAATATTTTCCAAAAATAAAATATACTTTTCTGAAACTTTATTTGAGCAATATTAGCTATTTAAACTATAATTAATCTGATTTGAAATAAATATTATTTACTTTAAGTTTTAAATATCGCAAAAATGCATTTGTTTTAATCTGACAGTAGCTGTTTGTTTAAGGTGTTGATGTGCTGACAGCATGAGAATAGATCTAATGTTGTTCAAATGTAAAATGAAGTTGAAAAATATGATGCAAACACCTTTTTTATATAATTTTTAAGTGCTCAATCTTGAGTTTAGGAAAATATTATTTTATTGAATTTTAGAAATTTTGGCTTTAAATTCACTCTTATTTTCTGATAATGCTGTGTATGGGCCACCATATCTACAAAAATTGGCAAGTTTATATACATGCAAAAAAAATTCAAAATTGTAAAAAATATTGGTGTTTGAGGATTGTACTAAATTTTTAAGGCTGAAATTAATACAGAATTTTAAATATCATTTTTCACTTAATAACAATATCACCTAGAAGCAGAAAATAATACAGAATTTTAAAAGATTTAAAACTTTATAAATTATTGTAATTAAAATTTTAAAAAATAAAAACAATTCTTGTAAAAATTCATTGTTCATCAAAAAATAAATTTTTCTTATGAAATCATATCCATAATATATCTTATTTATAAAAGCAATTAAAACCTTTTCTAATTAAATAATATGAGAGTTTTAGTGCATTTTTTATTTTATGCCTCAGAGCAGGTTTTTGGTAAATGATGTTTTCGATTTACATTAACAAATTAATGATTTAAATTCTCCAAGGATTACTGCTTTTAAATAATATAAATACAAAGAGGGTGGAATGTTAATTTCTTGAAATTTCATAAAATTAAGCATGGTTAACAAATTTAAAAAAAATATTTTTACTACTATTTTCTAAAAAAGAAAAAAAATTTCCTTTATTTGTGAATAAGTCCTGAAAATTTAATTAAAATCCAGCAGTTATTTAATGTTTACAAGAATTCCCTAAACAATATTTTTAACACCAAAAAAGGCTCTAAAATTCACATAGTAACCTTTGACCAACTAGAAGAAATTGCTGGTGTTCTCAGGTCCACCCTGACCTGGGTGGTAGCACCTATTAGGGTCTCAGCTATGGGCAAATAGTTAACTCCCAAACTGGTGTCAAAACTCTATAAAAGTGTAAAAATAGGTTTTAATACCAGAAATACTTTTTTGTAAAAAATTATTACCAGCAATAAATTTTTGAAAAAACAAAAAAAAAATATTACCATCAATACATTTTGGGGAAAAATAAATATTACCATCAATGCATTTTTGGAAAAAATACTACCAGCAATAGATTTTTGAAAAAAAATATTACCAGCAATAAAGATTTTGTTGGTATTAAATAACCCATTGAGGTTGATATACTGTAAAACAAACCAATATATACTGAGATAGATAAAAAAAAATATTACCAGCAATAAAAATTTTGTCAGCATTAAATAAACAATTGAGGTTGATATGCCATAAAACAAACCAAACCAAACTATACGTAAAATATAGGCTGGTAACTGTTTAATAAAATGAAAGACATGTAATTATTATTGATGTAGATATTATAGTCCTTTTTGCTTTGAAGGAGTCTTTCCTTTTGGTTGTTCATAAATTAGTAATGAAGTGCCAAACGTAAATATACAAATGTGTATAACCAATGCTAAGACCACAGCTTTTATTCTGTCACTGAATATCTCTAAAATCATCACGACTTAGTACATACCCTTAAACAAAAAGGAACTTTTATATTTCTTTTCTTCCAGTCCAAATTATATTCATTTTTTTATAAATTTTACTATTTTGTTTTTATTTACACTATTTACATTGTTTGGACTGTTATCGTCATCTTTCAATGTTTCAGTTGGTTGGAATGTCGAACTGAACCCTTTATTTTGCTCACAGTTATCAGTTATCTCCTGTTAATTCCCCTCTTCAAGTTCTCCACTGCCTTAACTGGGTATTGAACTCACAATCTTTGGGTCCTGTCACTGGATCTAACTAACACCTTTATCCACCGTGCTATGTGTCCTTGAGGACAGGGGAATTAACAGGAGATAACTGGCATCCATTAAACATGGCACATGGAACTAGAACAGTCTACCCTAGTGAGCAAAATAAAGGGTTCAGTTCGACATTCCAGCCACCTGAAGAAGGCCGGAGCATACAATGGCCGAAAAACATTGTAATAAATATGGCGACAAAGATGAAGACAATAGTCCGAATAATAGTGTAAATAGTGTCTAAAAAATATTGTTGGTTCTTTTTGTAAATCTTACAGTTATTTAATCAGAGTTGGACTTTTGCTTATTTTTTTTCTTTTCTCCACAGGTAAAAAAAAAAAAAAAATAAAACTTCTACAAAGATCCTTGGGTTATCATCCAAAGATAGAATTACATCTTCGGTACCTGTCACAGGAATCAACTTTTGCACATCCTTGCATTTATGCATAACCCACATAAGAGTGGCCTTGTGCCAGACTAAGCTAGTCTTAGTGAATTTCTCATTATCATTTATAATGAAACATTATTGTATCAACAAAATGTGTCTGTTTAAAAATGTCAGATATACAAGTTTGGTGTAATACTTGATGTAATTTCTCACATAGTAAAAACCATTTTTTAAGAATTTCTAACATGAAGATAAATTTTTTGATACATTTTTTGTAGCAGAGTTGGATACTAGCCTAATGATTTTTTTTTTCTTTTTGCAGGTCAAAAAAAAAACTTGCACAAGGACATTTAAATTGGCATCGAGGGAAGGTATCAGATCTTGGGTACCTGTCACAAAAACCAAATGTTGCACATCTCTGTATTTAAGCATGATCCACATAAATGTGGCCTTGTGCCAGACTAAGCTAATCTTTAGGAATATTTCTTTATAATGAAACATAACATTATTGTAGCAACAATAGATGTTTAAAAAGAAAATCTCATATATACAAGTTTATTGCCATAATTTCTCAGAATAAAAATCCTTTTACATACAGATTTTCTAACATGTTAAATACTTAGCATTCATTAAAATTGTCTTTCAAAATTGTGGATTTTATTTGGATACTTGTAACTCAACAACAGAAAAGATGGAAGAAGAAGAATGCTATTCATGTGAAATTTGTGGGCATTCTTTCTCCATGATTTCAGCATTAAAAAGCCACATGGAAAAACACCCCAGAGAGGAACCTTATTCATGTGATGTGTGTGGATCTAACTTTTCAAAGCATATTCTTTTAAAAATTCACATGCAAATACATACTGGAGCAAAACCACATTTTTGTCAAGTGTGTGGCTCTTCCTTTTCACGAAAGTCACATTTGGTACAACATATTCGTACGCACACTGGAGAGAAACCTTACTCTTGCCATGCATGCGGAGCTTCCTTTTTACAAAGCTCCAATTTGGCACGACACATTCAAGCACACTCTGGGGAGAAATCCCATTCTTGCAAAATATGCGGTTCTTCTTTTTCACAAAATACAGATTTAAAGAATCATATGAGAACACACACTGGAGAGAAACCACATTCTTGTGATGTGTGTGGAGATAGGTTTTCACGAAAGGCACATTTGGTGGTACATATGCGAACACATACAGGTGAAAAACCTTTTTCTTGTAAAGTTTGTGGGTCTTCCTTTTCATGGGAATCGAGTTTAGTAATACATATGCGGACACACACTGGAGAAAAACCTTATTCTTGCCATGCATGTACTGCTTCTTTTTTGCAAATTTCCAATTTGGCACGCCACATTCGAACACACACTGGAGAGAGATCACATTCTTGCCAAATATGTGGATCTTCTTTTAAAGAAAAGTCTGATTTAAAGAGACATATGAGAACACACACAGGAGAAAAACCACATTCTTGCAATGTTTGTGGTTCTTCATTTTCAGAAAAATCAAATTTGATGGTACATATGCGGACACATACTGGAGAGAAACCTTTTACTTGTGAATTGTGTGACTCTTCTTTTTCAAGAAAGTCAAATTTGGTACAGCACCTTCGGACACACACTGGAAAGAAACCATGCTCTTGTGAAGTTTGTGGCGCTACCTTTCCAAATAGATCAAAATTGGTAAAACATATGCAAACACACAAGTAAAAAAAACTGTAGCCATATTTTTAAGAAAGTTATTCCAAAAGATACCTGTCTAGACATACTGAATAAAAATTTTTTGCCAAACATGGACTTTCATGCCTGCAATATGACAAGTGAGAAACAAGTTTTGTCATGACTCCTCTTTTTTTAACCACTCTTTGGCAATGTGAGGATTGGAAGTGTAATAAAACCTAAACACATGATGAATGTGAATTTATCCATGTTTTTTTTTTTGTTCTTGAGAATTCACAGAAATATTAAACACTTTATCATTAAACATTTATTCACACTATTGTTCTCATTTTTGCTGTTTTAACACAATGTTTAGGCTGTTGTATGCTAAGGTGTATATCAATCTGGGTAACCTATAGGGAATTCCAAACTGAAGACTTTATTTAATCTACTAATCTAGACTGTAATTGTACTACTAATAATGTAGGGATATCTTGCATAATTCTTATTTTTTTTTAGTACTGCTCACTTTGTTTCCACTGAAACTAAATAAATTCAGCTCAACATAATTGCAGTATTAATAACCAGTTGACTCTGGGGATGTCATGGAAACACAAACAAATATCCTGGCTTGAAATTATAATTAAATAGTCCAAAGTTCATGTTTTTTCATGTTCAAGTATTTTTGTATTAAAGTCATTGTTCAAAAAGGGTATTATCCGTATGGTAAAGAGATTTATTTGTCTAAATTCTGGCATTACTAAATTGAGGGAATTAAAGTTGGAAGCAGTGTGTGTGTAATAAAAAAACAACAATATTGGTGTGAATAGCAGACAAGAAATATATTCCAAAGAAAGAAAAAAAATGACCAAAAGAAGAAAGAAAAAAGAAAAGACCAAAAGGAAAGAAAAAAAATTTTACAGACTATTGTCCTCCTCTTTGTTGTTTCAGTTATTGTACCCTCCGGCCTTCTTCAGGTGTATACCAAACTGAACCCTTTATTTAATCTACAGGGGTAGACTGTTCTTGTTCCACTACTTATGTCTAGGGATATCTCTTCTAGTTCTTATTTTTATTTGGCACTTCTGTTACTGCAAGTAAACACTGCCTGACCCAGGAATTGAACTCAAATCTACTATATCACCAAACTCACAAACCAGCTTTTACCCACTAGACCAATGTAGTAAGCAAATTATAGAGCTTTAAACCTAACCTTTAATGCTGATTAGGCTGTCACTGCAGCTGATGGCTGTCATATTCTGCTGCTGTGGTTGAAGACTTGCTGTCATTGGTCTTTCTTTCTTTATTAGCAGCTCCCGTATTGTGTTTATTTCTATGCTAGGCCTACTAAGGGAGTCCTTAGCCCAGCATATGCGATGATTCTTTCAAACATCTAACTCTTCAGTATATTCACTTCATTCTCCAGAGGTTGATGACCTCCCATTTTCCCTTCATACATGATCAGCCATGCCTGACTTCATTGTCTCACCCCTCACTACAGCTTTTCAATGTTCCTCCAGCCTTACTTTTAGGATGTAGTTTGTTTCACCTTTATATTCTTCCCCATGTTAGGTTTTACATAACAGAGATTTCTCTGTAGGGTAGAACTGCTTCGGAATATTGTCCTGATGTTGACTGCAGATCTTCTGAATCTTTTCTGATAAGCCCTTGACATAAAGTAGAGAGACCATGGCAATTTTTTGTTCATTCACCTTGTTCTTTCTGTTCCCACCTGCTGACACAGATGTCACATATGAAGAGTACATTTGGTGCTGATCATTTCTTGTTGGTATCTGTTTTGGTTACCTTTGTATGGTCCAATAGTATTTGTAAGGCTTCCTGGTGTGGCTAGAGGAAGGTCAGAGGGCACAATGGCCAAAACACTGTGATCAAAACAGCAAAAAGGAGTACAATAGTCCAAATATAAATAGTGTAAATAATTGCAAAAATTATTAAAATATGTGAACAGAATATAAAGAAATCCTTATTATTAAAAAAGTTTGAATTGATTGGCAATTAGCCAATGTTTTGCCAACCATTCCAATAAACAAGCTAATAAATATACAGTGTAACCCGGATATAAGAGAAACCCGGATATAAGAGAGATTTTCTCTGGTCCCAAATTAGAGCCTGTGTTAATGTATATAAATTAGAGACCAAACCCGGATATAAGAGACTTCTTCTCCGGCCCCGACAACTCTCTTATATCCGGGTTGCAATCTAAACAATGTAAATAGTTACAATACTTCATCTCAGAAATATAGACATTTTTGTTCTTGAGAATTTACAAGAATATTGAACTATTTATTAGATTGTTTATTTACAACAATAATTTTATATTTACAACATTCTAAAAACTAATAAACATTTACTAAATTATTAAAATATGTTAACCAACTATAAGGAAATCCTTATTATTTACCAGTTTATAAAGTTGGAATCAATTGGCAATTATTGAATGTTTTGCCAATCATTTAAATAACATATAAGTAGTGTTTTTAAGTTTATTTTGTAAAGTATGTGGGTTCACTTCTTGAAATGTTTCAGAAATCATGTAGAATTGCAGGTTACATAAGAACTTTTGGCAAATATGGCATTTCTGCCAGCAATGGCAATAAGACAAAGTGTCAAAAGGATGGTTTTTCCTTTGACACCGTTATAATTTTAACTACCTTCATTCCTTGGCAATGTTTGTTTTAAAAAGAGATTATTTAGAATTTTAAAACCTAAAAATCCAATAAAAGTCAATTTATACATTTTTTCTTGATAATTTTCAATAAAAATATTAAACGCATTCAGATTGTTTATTTACAAGAATAATTTTACATTTACAACATTCTAAAAACTAATTCAATGCAATATATATACATCATATATAGATTCATAGCGATAGTTTGGTAAGAAAGGTGTGTATGTATACATGTATATTTGAACTATTTTTCAATTACTTGTATTTTTAGTACAATCCAACTGAAGAAGGCCGGAGTGCGCAATGGCCGAAACGTCATGAGTATGGCAATAAAGAGGAGCACAGCAATCTAAACAATGTAAATAGTTACAATACTTCATCTCAGAAATATAGACAGGCATTTTTGTTCTTGAGAATTTACAATATTAAACTATTAGATTGTTTATTTACAAGAATAATTTTATATATTTACAACATTCTAAAAGCTAATAGAATTAGAACTAATCCAATGAAATATCATTTACTAATTTATAAATAAATATGAAAAGAAATCCTTATTATTTACCATTTTAAAAAGTTTGAATCAATTGGCAATTAGCTGATGTTTTGCCAACCATTTAAATAATATATAAATATAGTGTTTATTATTTTTGTTGTAAATTCTCAAGAACAAAGAAAAAGTATAAATTCACTTTCATATGTTTAGGCATTATTACAATTCTAATCATCACTTTTTTGGTGTCATGGGAAAAACATCTTCTTGATACTCTGTCTTACTGCAAGCAGGAAGGTACATGTTTGCTGAACAGCTATGGTCAAGAATTGTAACCACACATGAAAAAAAAAAAGAAATGTTGTATCTGATCCCATTCCAGTTCAACATTAGAGTCTCTTAACTCCTCATTCAACATACTGTCCAGTTTACACTCTGTAGTTTTAGATAAATCATGTAAAAAAATAAAATTCTTTGAAGTATATAAATTCTTAAAATATTGGGTTAGCTGGAGGATAAAATAAAACAATAAACATTGCTGAGAAGTGAAGGTAGTTAAATGATTTTTGACTGGCGTTGTATAGATAATAATTGAAGTTGAGGTATTGTCTGGTGATGGTTGGCTTGTGATATCTGAATGTTCTGAACCCATACTCTGTGCAAGAACATTCAGGAAAGTGAGATGATTATTATCTTCTATTATGAATTGGATTGAAAGTTATACAAAGTTCACATGGTCCAACAGCATTTGTACAGCTTCTTGGTGTGGCCAGAGGGCACAATGGCCAAAACACTGTGATAAAAACAGCAAAAATGAGGACAATAGTCCAAATATAAATAATGTAAATAATGACATTGTAAAAATTCAGAAAATATATATTTATTAGATTATTTACAAGAATAATTTCACTTGCATTATTCAGACTGTTATCCTCATCTTCATTGCCATATTCACAACATTTTGGCCTTCTTCAGGGGATTGGAATTTCAAACTGAATCCTTTATTTCATCCACCAGGGATAGACTGTGCCATGCCTCTTCCAGATGTCTTGCTTATTTCCTTTTGACTCAACTCTCGAAGTTTTTGGTTCACCACTGCTGTGGCCTGGTATTGAACTCACAACTCTTAGTTACTGGATCTAACCAAAGTCTTTATCCACTGGTCCATGTGAGAGTTGAGTTAAAGGGAAATATCTTAGACATCCGAAAGAAGCATGACACCTGGAACTAAAACAATCTACATTGATGGGTGAAATAAATGCCAGTCACCTGAAGAAGGCTGGAGTGTAGAACAGCCGAAATGTGAATATGGCAATGAAGATGAGGATAACAGTCTGAATAATGTAAATAATGCAAGTAATCATGATACCTCATCTCAGAGATATAGTCAGATTAAGTAAATGCTAAATTTTTATTTTCCTGATTTCTTTTATCTCCAGTTGCTTTTTGATCAAGAATTCAAATGAAAATTTACTAAAACCTAGTGAAATTATCTGTCTATATCTCTGAGGTATTATGATTACTTGCATTATTTACATTATTCAGACTGTTAACCTCATCTTTATTGCCATATTCATGTCACATGGCCCAGTGGATAAAGATGTTGGTTAGATCCAGTGACTAGACCCAAACATCTGGGACTTAGGTGAATGCAATATACAGTTTAAGGAACAATTCTTATATTTTCCAAATAATAATAATAATCATAGAATGCTTTATTTTACAGATGATGATGAGGACAACACAAAGATGTGACCCAGGAGTAGATTTTTAAAAAAAAGGATTTATTTTTAGATTAAGCTAATACAGTAGATATTGCATTAAATTCTCTTATGTTTCTTGATGTAAATTTTATTCTTCTATATAATAAATATTTTATTCTTCTATATAATAAATGCAAATGTTAGTGTGACACACTTTTTCAACTTTATTCCTAGAGGCCATAGTCCAACATGTCATATCATTTTGGAATCAGGCTGATTCTGTGAACATATTCCAGGCTGGATCTGGACACACAATCCTAAAATTTTAGATTACCAAATTTTCATCAGTGTGATTGTTTTCAGTAAATTTTTTTACGTGATTTCTTGTGACAAATTTTTCTGTACATTAACAATTTTTATAACTCCAAAATTTCTTTCTAAAGTTGTCTCCCCTGCCACTGCATTTTTTGAGAGTTCAAAAACATGAACACCTACTGTTTTAAAGGGTTATACATTTCTTTGTATTGTGCATATAGATTTTTTTTGTACACTAATAAAAGAATGAGTAATATTTTGATATGATGCATTATGTGATAGTTTTTTTAATGAAATTAATACAGTAGATATTTGTTATAATGGAACACACCTATTCTATTGTTAATAGACTCTCCCACCTATAATAAGTAGGAGTAGTAGCAGTCGCTCGGGGGGAGTTGGGCAGTCAGTCGATGTTGGACGACTGTTAGTTGGATATTAAAGTATCAGCCACCACAACTAGATTACTGTGTAACTAGATTACCTATTATATCAAGTTCGTAACGTTTTGTACGTCGAACCTATTTTAGGACCGACTTAGTACAAATACAAGCCTCCACTGTGAAACTACTCTATAACAACTTGGTGACGAGGGATTTGAACTCATACGGAGGAAGAAAAACCTTTTCGTACTCTACAACAATATTGCATTGATTTCTCATGTCTGCTGGCAAACAATTTGTCTTCTATGAAAACCACTTTTTTCTGTTTGATCCAATATTTCACTTACATGTTAGCTTTAGAAATTTTTCTATTTTAAAAATAAATTAGTTTGTTTCTCAATTTTATTTCTTGAAATATCCTAATATTCATTTTCTCTAAAATATTGACTGAGACCAAAAAATAGTAAATGTATAAGATTTTCTTACATTCTTGATGATCAATATTTCATGACAAATGCATATAGAATTAAAATTTTAAAAGGAATTGTTTTGTTTTTTTAAAAAAAAATTAGTTTACAAAAATGAAAATATTTTATTATGGGCCTCCATACTTAGAAACAGAAGCAATTCAGTCAAACTTTCAACACAACTTTTTATCAGTCAGTCAACTAGTAATATAAATATCATCTCATTCACTCATATCTTTCTTTTACTGACTGATTTGAGTCACCCATATTATAGAAATTTTTAAAATGTTTTCTTTTAACCCTAGAACACTAATCATGGGTATACAGTATCCAGCGCAAATTTTCCTATTTTTAATTACAATTTTCAGTACCTGATTTTCTTACCTAAATAATGTTTTTCAGTTCCTATTAATGCTAACTCAAAGTACAATGTTTGAAGTGCCTGCATGTAAAATATTTCAAATAAAGATTTATATTTAATATTTTTTTTGATATTTTCAAATCGGGTATGATATAGCCATGGTTAGTAGTGGTTTAACTTTAATTGATGGTTAGTGTTCAAGGGTTAAATAAAATTTGTGAATTTTTTATCATAGTTAACTCAAATAAGATTAAAATAACAGCCTCCCATAAAAATGTCTTCATCTTATGAGTATTATTTTTAACAGATTTTTTTTTATTTGTTTAATATATCTATTTTTTGTCAGTCAGACAAGAACCATTCTGATTCAAGGGAAAATTTTGACTTTGTAGTCCTATAATTCAACCATAAATAAA
The DNA here is from genome assembly GCA_903632075.3 of Acanthosepion pharaonis. NCBI lineage: Eukaryota > Metazoa > Mollusca > Cephalopoda > Sepiida > Sepiidae > Acanthosepion > Acanthosepion pharaonis. Next base: position 1,544,572 of record CAHIKZ030003584.1, on the reverse strand, counting down.
TTTAGTTTTGTTTTGTCCTTTCTAATCATAAATTTAGGCTCTTGTTTGGTGTGAAATTAATTAAAAATTATAAAAACTCTGGGTTTTTGTTAGAATACATAATATACACATGGCTGAGTGGTTAGAATGTTTCCATTTTGACCATGAGACCTGGGTTCAAATCTCATCATGGTCGATTTGTCAGGAATGTGACTTCCTGATGCTATCGGACTGGATCCCAGCATGCAGCACCTTTGGAAATTGCCTGAAAACCTTTCCACAAGTTGAACCAAGCTTTGTGAGTGAAATTGAGTAAACAGAACCCTTGGGCCCAATTGATAGCTGTGCTAGCACAAAGTCACAAGTCATTGTCGCCGAGTGCTTGAGTGTGTTGGCCGTGTTCAAATTGTTGATTATGCTAGACAACATGCTCTATTGCAGAAACTCTAAGGTCTGCTCAGCATAGTTGCAGTATAAACCACCAGTGGGCTCCGTGGGTGTTGAATAAACACAAATGCACCTGAGCAAGCATCTGCAACAGAGTTTGCCTAGTCACCCTAGTAGACAGGTATCTTCGAATATGAGTGCCCACCTATACATACATACATACATACATAACTATTATACACCAAGCAAAGTGTTTACAAAAGTTTAAACACATAGTGGAAGATCTGCTTGCTAAAAATAAATTTCAGTTTATATGTACAAATGTTGTCAGAACATTTTGTTTCTATGGAGAAGTCATTTAGGCTTACTCCCTAGTGTGTGTTTTCATATGTTTAGTCAAATGTGATTTTTGAGAAAATGAAGATATACACATTTCACAAGAATATGGCTTCTCTCTAGTGTGTATTTGCATATGCCTTACTAGAGTGGATTTCACTGCAAAACAAGATTTACACATTTCACAAGAATATGGTTTCTCTCCAGTGTGTATTCGCATATGCTTTGACAGAACAAACTTAAATGAGAAAGAGGATCCACACACATTACAAGAATATGGCTTCTCTCCAGTATGTGTTCGCTTATGTTTCTTCAAAGAAGACTTATCACTGAACAAAGAGCCACATACATTGCAAGAATATGGCTTCTCTCCAGTGTGTGTTCGCATATGTAATTCTATGGAGGACTTCTCTGAAAAAGAACATCCACAAACTTCACAAGAATATGGCTTCTCTCCAGTATGTGTTCGCATATGGCTCACCAAACGTGACTTCCATGCAAAGGAAGAGCCACAAACTTCACATGAAAATGGTTTCTCTCCAGTGTGCGTTCGCATATGTCTTGCCAGAGTCAACTTCATTGGGAAAGAATGCCCACACACTTCACATGAATATGGTTTTTCTCCAGTGTGTGTTCTCATATGCACTCTCAAATATGACTTCAATGAAAAGGAAGTGCCACACACTTCACAAGAATATGGTTTCTCTCTGGTGTGTGTTCTCATATGTACACCCAAAGCTGATTTTACTGAAAAAGAAGATCCACACTCTTTGCAAGAATATGGCTGTTCTCCAGTATGTGTTCTCATATGTCTTACCAAAATTGATTTTTGTATAAAGGATGTCCCGCACACTTTGCAAGTATATGGCTTCTCTCCAGTGTGTGTTCGCATATGTACCACCAATGCTGCCTTCTGTAAAAATGAAGACCCACACACTTCACAAGAACATAGGCTTTTTCCAGTATGTATTCCCATGTGCATGTTCAAGCCTGACTTATATGAAAAGGATGACCCACACACTTCACATGTATATGGTTTCTCTCCAGTGTGTGTTCGCATATGCTGCTTCAAATATGATTTCTGTGTAAAAGAAGACCCACACACTTGGCAAGAACCTCTATTTTTCCCAGTGTGTATTCCCTTATGCATGCTCAAGCTTGCCTTACTTGAGAATGAAGACCCACATATTTGACAAGTATGTGGCTTCTCTCCAGTACATTTCTGCATGCTTTGCCAAATTAGATTTGTTCAGAATAAAGCTACACACTTCACAAGAACATATTTTCTCTCCAGTATGTGTTTTTCTTTTTATAATCAGTTGAACTATTAGTCAAATTACCTCTATGACTTTCCAGGGAATTTTCTATATATTCCTTTTTTATAGATTGGATAATTGATGAAATATTTCAATTCACTAATTATTTCACAAAAATGAAAGATCTACATGCTACATGTGATTTCATGTGACTTTCAATTTGACTTCTCTGCAAAATCATATATCTGGATCCAACATCCTCAGTGTAGTTTTACAAATGGTGCCATACTATTGACAGTTGCATAAAAGAAGATCCATGCACCAAAGTCAAGATTTCTCTCCAGTGTATCTTGAAAGATGGCCTACCAAGTTGAACCTTGTTGAAAAGAAAAAGAGACACATTTCACAAGAGGTGTTTTCTTTCCTGTGTGTTTGTGCATACAATCAATTTTGTCTTTATAAAAAAATATATTTAAACAGTTCCCAAGCTTTTCTGAGGAGAAAGTGAAAGTGAAGTTCCATTTAAATTTATTCTTTATTTTGAGTTACCATGAAAGTGAGGTCCTTTTTAAATTCAACGACTTATTTTTATGGTGTAACTGAAAATAAAATTAAAATATGATATATTATTTGTAAAGAATTCGAATATATTAATTCACATTTTCAATCAAGCAGTTCATGTACATCTGATTTTTAGACTCAGATTTCTGTAAGATACACACTGAAATACCACTGAATACAATGTTAGGTTATTTTCTATTCATAGGATTTATAATTATTTTAAAATAAGAGGAGACTACTTTGTCATTAACAGTTAAATTTTTCTTCCATAACTTTAAATATTTATTCCCTTCCATTACATCTAATGAAAGGTTTCTCAGACATATACCAAGATGGCTGCTAAAGAAACAACAGCTAGAAATACCTAAAAAAAATTCAATAAAAAGGTCATCCAAAAATTTAATGGTTTAGGACAAAGCTGACAAAAAATCTATTTAAAATAATCATGAAAAAAGATGAGGTCAACAGTCTGAACAATGTAAACAGTTACAATACCTCATCCGAGAAATAGAGACAGATGTTGAAGGTAAATATGGCAATAAAGATGGAGACAACAGTCCAAACAATGTAAATAGTGTAAATAGTTACAGTACCTCATCTGAGAAATAGAGACAGATATTGAAGGTGAATATGGCAATAAAGATGAGGACAACAGTCCAAACAATGTAAATAGTATAGTTACAATACCTCATCTGAGAAATAGAGACAGATGTTGAAGGTGAATATGACAATAAAGATGAAGACAACAGCTCAAACAATGTCAGTAGTGTAAATAGTTACTGTACGCCATCTCTTACATTTTACAATGTACCAAGTTTCGTCAAAATTGGTTGGATGGATCTCAAGTGAAAAGGTATCAGACAGATACACACACAGACATCCTTTGTTTTATATATATATATAGATTACTTACTTTTAGTTTAAAACATCACAGAAAACATTTTTTTTAACAGAGGTGGGTGTTTTTATGAGGTGTTCACAACTATCTTGATAGACTCGTGCAGATATTTTTTCTGTGGAGGAGATAGCTGTAAAAATTATTTGATAAATATAACATAAGCACATTTAAGGTGTTTATAGGTTGACAGCTTGATTGACAACCGGAAGTTTATGTAATTTTATTTCTATGGAGGAATAAAATTGCTAAAAGAATGTAAGGTGGGTGCCTTTTCATATATAATTTTTAACTTAAAGATTCAGGAAAATATTCTCTGTAATTTAATGTTTTATTAAATTTTAGGTCCTTTAGCATTAAATTTATTATAGTTATTGTTCTTATTTTCTGATAATGTTTTGTATGGTCACTCGTACTTACAAAAATCAGAACGTTTATATTTTCTGATGTATGAGCATGTGTATCAACGAAACTGGGCACATTTGTTTATACGCATACAAAAACTATTAAAAATTCATTTTAAAAATACTTGGTGTCTATAAATTTTAATAAGCTTTGTGATTTATGATTAGTAAATATAGTTTTATTTAATAACAATATTCCTTTACACCACCAAAACTGAATTTTAAAAATCTTCATAAATTACATCAAAATTTAAAAAAAAATGAAAATAAATCTTTTAAAATTTCATTATTCATCAAAAAAAAAAAAAAAAAAAAAGCATTTTTAAGACAAGTGTCCTAAATATACCTTATTCATAAAAGCAATTAAATGACATCTTATTTTTATTGCACTTTTTCTATTTTATGATTTAGAGGAGATTTTTTTCCTGTTTGAAAAAAGATAAATAAATTGATGATTTAAATTCTCCAAAAACTTGTCTTAGTTTTCATACATTTTTTATTTTACAATTTAGAAAAGATTTTCAGTAAGACAAGGTCTGATTTTACAAAAAAAAAAAAACAAGCTTTTCTGAAAAAAATCTTGAATAATTTATTTGTGAATAATTCCTGAAAGTTTATTAAAAATCCAACAATTATTGCAAGAATTTCTAAATAAATGTGTTTTTCACTGCAAAAAGATGCTAAAATTTACTATGCTATCTTCTGACACAAGAAATACGAGATTTTAAAAGGATGGAAAAAATAATTAAATAATAATAATTTAATAATAACAAAGATTTTGATGATAAAAGTTAGTTTTTCAGATCATTTAAGTATGCTGTTTTTTTTGAGTGAATTAGTGGAGTCATTTACCTTAATAATAAAGATTTTGACAAAACATTTTACATTATTTACATTGGTCAGACTTGTCTTCATCTTTATTGCCATATTCATGAGGTTTCAGCTGTTTTATGCTCTGCCCTTCATCAGGTGATTGGAATTTCGAACTGAACCCTTTGTTTCATCCACCAGGGTAGATTGTCCAAACAATGTAAATAATTACAATACCTCATCTCAGAAATATAAACAGATAAAAATCTTGTTTTTATTAAGTTTGGGGCATTTTTTCATCATGTACGCTCATTTTTTAGTGAATCTTTGGAGGTACCTAGCTATAAAATTAAAGTTTTGCAATTAAATCAAGTAAATATCAAAGTAATTATTGCCTATAAAATAGTCTTGGTGTTGTGAATATTTTTATTTTTAATAAAATTTTATTTGTTTAAAATAGATATCTTAACTACTTCAGTAAAGAAGAGCATAGCCTCATGAAAAAAAGGCCCCAACCTTGATAAACAATTTTTTTATTATCTAAATGTTTATGTTATTCTTAGGAGGAAAGACCAAAATATTTTTTGATTATTTTCTTTACATTTTTTAATTCTTCCTATCATGTCTGAAATTTTAGTTAAAAATTTTGTTTTTTCTGAGTCAGTAAAGTTGGCATAAAATTGATCATGTCAGCCATATTGACAACTTTGTAACCAAAAGTGAAATTCTTCATTTAAAAATCTTGTAAAATTCAATTATACTTTTTTCAAAAGTTATTTTAGGAAAATTAGAAAATTTAAAGTTTACTTAACGTAATTTGAAACAAACATTACTTAATATTTTAGCAGAAAAATTTAGTTGGAAATAAGAGAAGAATGTCTCCCTTTGGTGATTGGTTTTGGAGGTGTGAATTGACGTTTACGTCAATTTATCAACAACTAACATCAGTGCAATTTATTGGACAGAAGTGAAAATATTTTTTAATTTTAAGTGTACCAGCTTATTTAACTATACAGTGATTATTAAAAATTAAATATTTCAAAAGTCTAATATTTTATTGATCTTTTAATGTATTTTTTAATGAAGATATGTCCAAAGCCTGCACTGTTTCCATCCCTAAAATTGAATCTAAAAAAGAAAATTAATAATTGCAGTATATCTCTCATGGAAAAACAATAAATTAAATATATTTAAAAAAAATGAAAATAAAATATTTAGTGAAATTGGATGCAAAGAAGAAAATTAAAAATTTTGAAAATGTGACGATCCATCAGAGAATTTGATACATGCTAATCAGAAGGAAAGCAAAGCAATTTCTTAAGGCTTTTCTCTTAAAACACGTAACCTACTGTTTCTGAACTGTACCGCCATAGTTTTGGAGAATACATTTTTTGCATATTAAAAAATATTTTTAAAATACTATCGTGTTGCAGATTGTAATAAGGTTTCAAATTTATGATCTGTAAAAATAGATATTTTAATAAAAGAATTTCCAAAAATACAAAGATTCAAACTTAATTTTAAAATATTTAACAAATTTATCATTTTGCATTTAAAATTGGAAAAAAAAGTAAACAATTCTTGTAAAAATTCATTTTTCATCAGAAAAATACTTTGGCTTCAGACAATAGTGTTCTTAACATATAAAAGGCCATTAAAAGCTTTTTTTTTAATTACATAATATCTTAGTTTTATTGGGATTTTACAATTCAGAGATGAATTTTGGGTAATATTGGGTCGAAATTTACTAAAAAAAGCTGATGATTTATATCCTTCAAAGACTTCTGCTTTTAACTAATATAATCACAAAGTTACACAGAAATTGAATTTTTGAGTTTTCATTAAATAAGGGGGGGTACAGATGTAAAAAAGTATTTTTGCCATGACTTTCTAAAATAATTTCATTCATTTGTGAATACGTTCTGAAAGTTTCACTAAAATCTGACAATTATTTGATTTTTGTAAGAATTTCCAAATTAATGTTTTTCAATTAAAAAAAAAAACGCTAAAAAAATAATGGTAAAAAAAATGTTAGAAAGGATTAAAAAATTTTAAAAATAAATTAAAAATACGTTGGTCTTTCTTTTTAACAATTACATACATTTTGAAGATAAAACTTTGTTTTTATTAAAGTATGGGGCTCTTTTTTTTCATCATGCTATGCTGTTTTTTGGGTAAAATATTGAAGATACCTAAATGTCGAGTTTTGTCAATTTAAAGCGATTGTGATTTTTTTTTTTGGCCGACTCAAAGGAACCATTTTCATTTTGACTTTGTAGTTTTTTTTCTTTGCAAGACGAAAATTTTGTCTGTTATATTTGTCGTGAAAGTAAATATTTACCGTAAATATAAGGAATCAGTTTTTAAAATCTTTAATTAATATTTTAAATTTTAACAAGACAAGGTTGGCGAATTTTTACAAGTGTCGAGCTTGACAGAAATAAACAAAAATTTCAAAAACGAAGATCGTTTGCAATTTTCATCTTGGAAAATAATATTTGTTATCGGACATTTTTTCTCCTACACTTCTTTTTAAATTTTAGAATTCATTAGACATTTCTTTGTGGCTGAACACCTTAATGAATAATAGTGAATAATTTCTTTTTGCCAAAGGGTCCCAATTTCGCAAAACTTGTTGAGAAAACTTCAAAATTCTTTCACCAAAAAATGTTAGTCTTTTTTATGAAGAATGATAAGTAGAAAATAAGTAACAAGTTCACAGATCGAATTAATTAACTACTGACAGCAAATTTTATTCAATTACTTTTAACAGTAACATGAAATAAAAAAGTGGCTGAAGAATGAATGATTGAAAAAAATTAAAAATGATTGCTGTCCCATCAATTACGAGGCGACATCGTAATGACTGGATTTTTGCCGATTTGTTCAAATTTCTAATAAAATAAAGCTTCGTACACTTACATGGTAATCCAATGCAAAAAAAAAAAACTTGAATGGATTTTATATTTGAAAAGATGTGAATAATGAAGATTTATTCAATGTTTGAAGAAGGTCAGTTACTCTGCTGCATTGGCAATGGACTTTTCTTCCTCAGTTTCTGAAGAGCGAACTTAGACCTTTACATCAGGATTGCCAGATTGGTTTTTTCTTTTCATGTTGATTCAGCACATTTCTCTTTCATAATTCTCTATCATATAAAAATTAAATAAATAAGTAATGACCGTTTTTCATGGTTTTTCACATGCTCGACCATCGTCTCGGATGTTTCTTTCAAGTTAATAACGGAGTGTTTGTTTTAAGTTTTAATGTAGAACAGAAGGTATCATTTTTCTTTTGTGTGAACGAAAACATCTCATTTTAATTTACTTGTATGGTACAAAGCTGTCAAACACCACAGGTATAAGAAGACAATAATATTTTTTTTAAATATATAATAAAAAGCATTTATTACAATAATATACAAAATTGAATGATGAAATTGAAATGTCTCGGAATTTATACTGAGTTGCAGAATTTATAGTTGATATTCTATACAAAAAAAAAAAAGTTCTTTATGGCAGGTAAAAGTTTCTTTGTTTAGTGCGTTTAAAAAAAAGTGTATGGAAATAATATAGGATTTGTCATGAATAAATTGGTTCAGAGTCAAACAAACTGTTTTTAAACATTTCTTTTTAAGAATTTCAATAGTAAGAATACGGTAGAAGTTGTCTACCTTTGTCTGTTAAATTGTTCCTTTTGTCAGAGTTTAAAAAGTACTTTTTTTATAAGATAATATTTTAAAATTTGGGCACAAGGATCCATGCTTGGATTGGCTTGGACCAGCTATGATAAGCCAAGACCAGCTAAGACCAGCGGCCCAAGTGAAAACACTTGGGTCCCCACGTTAAAAACTGATCAAGTAGATTCCAGTTGAAAGGAAAGTTTTCAAAGAAAGTATTGTTCTTCCATAAAAAAGTTTGTCGCAGATAATTCTTGAAAGTTTGTTGAGTGAGAGAAAATTTGAATATAAGTTGAAGATCAAAAATTGTGATATGTGTTTAAAGGGAAACGTTTAAACTTTACACTTCTAAGTTGATTTTGATATAAATTATCGAGAATTCCTTGCTGAGCAATCTTGTTGAATATAAATGTGCTGAGAGTGAGTTTTGAGGTCTGAGCTCTCAAGCTAAAATTGGAAGATAAATTATTACTGATGAGAAATTTCACTGCTGGAAATAAATCTCAAATAGGAATATAATGAATGAGAAAAGGCTTTCAGCAGTGGCACATGTAAATTCTCGTCTGATTAATGAGATCCATTCGCGTTGATGTATTTATTTTGTTTTAGGTCATGTGACCAGCTCCAAAATTTGTTCAAAAAATCTTGGCAGCAAATGAGATTGCATAGGCGTTGTAGACATTTTTACATTAAACAACCCATCAGCAACCAGACTTAGATAGAAACTTCTGGGATCCATTTTTTGTACAAAAGTTTCCATTGAAAGAAACTATTACATAGAAAATGCATTGAAATCTTTTTCGACCAAGAGTATTCGCTGAATTGGAAATAATAATACAATCAAATGGAAGCAGAATGCTAAAAGTTCTTTAAATGCAAAAAAAAAAAAAAAAACATGGCTTACAGATACACATAAAAAAGAGTGATTAATAAAACGGTTATTATTCTATCATTCTCCCGGCTGATTTTTCGGCTGGGGTTTTTGACAAATATTGGATCGTTTCTTGGCCTATGGCTGAGATTCGATCAAGGCTTTGACTAGCTTGGACTGGCTCCGGCCTGGACCTGTTAGGACAAGTCATGACCAGCTTTGACTAGGCTCTGACCAGCTTGGATAAGCTATGACCAATTTTGACCAGTGGCCTTTGAGTGGAAACGCTCGGGTCTCCCACGTTAAACGACCTTGTGTCACATCTTGACTTAGTGGGAGTCAAGTAAATACCATTCTATCATTAGATTTAATAAGTTTGGTAAAAAAAGAAAAAAAAAATCTTTTCAATTAAAAAATTTAAATTCCATGAAATTAATCCAAAAACGTTTTTAATTATAATGTATTATTAAACTTCTAAATTGAAAGTGGTTTCATTATAAAACACCCAAAATACTACTATATATTAATAAATAAAAATAATCTCATGTTTATTTGATTTTTTTGTCTGGCTTTATATAAACATTTTACAGACCTCCTATGTTTGGTCCCAGTCTATGTCCAATTTATTTGAAATTGCCATGGCTTGGTGGAAAATGTCAGACTCTGATAGAGTTTCTAACTCAATTCCTTCCACTATTTTTTACTGCCATGTGTTGTCTTTGGGACTTGCTCTATTTTTCCTTCCTTTGTTAAGGACAGTTTGTCATCTGAATAAAAGTTCTGTAATTTACAAATTCAAATGACAGTGAGCAGCTGAATATTTAGGACAAACATGTCTAACATTGGAAACTCGGTTGGATCAACACATACCGGCATTTATTAGATTTAATCATCATAATCGCATTCATGTTCCACAATCAGCAATTGGACAACACCTTTTGGAGAATGAGCTATGCTCTTCCAAATTTTCTATCAACTTATTCTCTATTTTGCTTCAGGCTTGTTTCAAACATCATTTGCAAGTGTTGGAAGCTGTATGTATAAAATTACAGCAACCTTCTTTATGTCAGCAGAAGGAGAATTTTCTTTGGTCACTTCATTTATTTGGAGGAATATTAATTCTTTTCATATTTTATACTTGTAGAGGGCCGAGTGGGTTAGCGTGTTGTTGAATTAGAAACATCTACTGTTTATTTCCTGCTAGAAGAAGGTCCAACTACAAGAACAATGGCAGACTCAAGTTGAGCCCAACCAAAAATGTAAAGAAAACAAACAAGACCAATATATATATGTCAACTAATATATGTATTAAACAACAAATTTACAAGTGACAAAGACATCAACATTTGTGTTTGTGAGTAAACATAAAGACTTTGTATTTTGGTGAATGTTCGTACGTACGTGTATATGTATATAATGTTCACGGCGTCTTCCACAAATGGGAAGATGCTTATCTTTTGCGAGAGTTTACATTGTAGATGTGTTCACTGAAATGAAAGAGAGAATGAGGCAAGAAGTCACCCAGTATTTATAGTGTAGGGAGAGCGTCCCCTAGTGAACAATTAGGGAATTAAGGAGGAGCTAACTCCGACACATTCACACCTGGAATATTTACAACTTTTGAATTTACGTATATTTTAATCATTACATGTTTTAGACATACTCCAAATCTTCCTCCATATTACTTACCAATTTTGAAAGAATAATTCCCTGAAGAAGTGTTGGATGAAAGGTTCCTTGTTTCAAAAAAGACACTAAACAGTGTTTGTTTAAAACAATAAAAATTTTAATTTGGCTTTTTTCTGTTTTTTTTTTTATACATATTATTTGGCTTTAAATAAAAAATTTCATCTGGCAACCCTGGTTTACATACATTTACGTGTGACACAAGGCAAAGAAATGGCAGTGAAATAATCGCTACCATCCTGTTATCTTAGTTTGTCAAAATGACAGATCCACACAATCCACCCATTTTTTTTTTATAATTCTACATCAGAAAAATGATAAGTTGAAGAAACAAGCCGAAGCGATATTAAATAATAAATTTACTTACTGCCTACACAATTGTTAATGAGCACAAACTATTGTGGTACTTAAATTGACCAGTCGACTTATAAAAAAATAAAGGAAAAATATTGGAAAAATTAGAGTTTGTAAATACCCCTACTATTTTAAAAACAATGATTGAATAAAAAAATACTTATTTAATAAAAATACAATATTGTTTTTTGCATATCTTAAGTTTTTATATACAAGAATCCAGTTTCCAGTTCACCCTGCATTTGCAAGAAATATCGACAAATCACAAGGTCAAATACTTCAAAAATCTGTAATATGGCTCCAGAAAGAAATATTTACACATGGCCAGTTGTATGTTGCATGCTCAAGAGTATGAAATCCTAAGAATTTATTTGTTGCTGTTAAAAAGGAAAAAAAATTCTTAAAAATGTATTGTTTACCATAAAGTCCTATAAAATTAAATTAAGGAAATTATTAGAGCACGAAGTAGTTTTTTGTCAAAGTATTTTAAAGAAAAAACGGTAGTGAAATAATCGCTACCATCCTTTTATCTTAGTTTGTCAAAATGACAGATCTACACAATTCACCCGTTTTTTCTTTATAATTCTACATCAGAAAAATGATAAGTAGAAGAAACAAGCCAAAGTGATATTAAATAATAATCTTATAAAAAATAAAGGAAGAAAAAAAAATCGTTTTTGAAATAACGTTTTGTTCTGAATTAGCAGTTTCTGCACACTTTCCTGAGACCGTGGCATTTGTCAGAATCGTGTTATATTCAGTAGTTATCTTGTGGTGATATTTAAATTACCACTCAAAACGCAAACTAAAAAATAAACTAGTCTTACAAGATATTTCATCAGTGCTATCGAGAAAGAAAAATTGTAAACATAATATAGAACCAACCATTAGTCATATGCTAAGAAGCAGTGATTGGCTTATAAAGAGTTGGAAGAATCACTACATAGATTCTACCATTACGAAAAGTTTGGGATTTGATCTTGTAAGCATCACAATTAGCACCCTCGGGAGATAGTGTGAACTTGCAACCTTACCTTTTCTTAGTCCTCAGGGTGTTGCAACTTGTTGCCTCACAAACTGTGGCATGTACCTTGTAGTATTTCATAGTGTGACAGGGTAAATAATTTTACTATTAAAACTGAAGAAGAGAAATCTTTACAGCAGGAAATAACAGAACGAATAGAGACACCTGTGAGCAAGCCAAAAAAAAAAAAAAAAGTAAAAAAGGGTATTTACAGACATAATATAGGTCCAACCATGAGTCTCATGTTAAGGAATGACAGTCTATATACAAGATGATCCATAACTCAGGCCTCTACATCAAGTAAGGCCAGTCAGTGACTGGGGGCAGATGATTAACATGCTAAAGTTTGAATATTTTGATTATAAAATTCATTTTTTTATGAATAATTTGTCCTTTCTTTATAACACCTGAAGTATGTTGATACAGTCTTGTAAGTAAACCAAAAAATGAATGTAACTTTTTGCACGCTATTTACATTATTCGGTCTATTGTCCTCATCTTTGTCAGCCGTTATATGCTCTGGCCTTCTTCAGGTAATTGGAATGTCGAACTGAACCCTTTATTTCGCTCACTGGGGTAGACTGTTCTAGTTCCATGTGCCATGTTTAATGGATGTCAGTTATCTCCTCTCTCCAAGTTCTCCACTGCCTTAACCAGGTATTGAACTCACACTCTTTGGGTCCCGTCACTGGATCTAACCAACATCTTTATCCACTGTGCCATGTGTCCTTGAAGACATCTGTGTATGAATTTCTGGGTATTATAAACCTAATGTTTTCAGCAACCATTTTTTAACAGTGCTCATATTGCAATTTTTGCTATCATTCGATGTTTTTACTAGAGCTCATATTGCAATTTTTGTTATCACTTTTCTCTGGCACTCTTTATTACTGGTTCCCATATACTGATAGAGGCATTAGTTAGATCCAGTGACAGGACCCAAAGAGTGTGAGTTCAATACCTGGTTAAAGCAGTAGAAAACTTGGAGAGGGGAATTAACAGGAGATAACTGATAACTGACATCCATTAAACATGGCTCATGGAACTAGAACAGTCTACCCCAGTGAGCAAAATAAAGGGTTCAGTTCGACATTCCAACCACCTGAAGAAGGCCGGAGCATACAATGACCGAAACGTTGTAATAAATATGATGACCTTTTTAAGAATATTCAAAATAATTAGATTACTTCTGAATTCCTGCTTTATTCTGAAGGCAAAAATATGACAGCAAAATAGGCAAAATATCTTTTTGAGTATGTTTGTTTTATTTTGTTTTGTGGCATATCAATCTCAATGGGTCATTTAATGCTGACAACTTTTTTTTTTCTGGTAAGATTTTTGTTTTGTCAAAAATCTATTTCTGGTAATATTTTTTTCCTCAAAAACGTATAGCTGGCGACATTATTTTTTCAAAAACGTATTATCAGAGGCCTTGCTGCTGGACATCAATTATTGTCTCACCCAGGACGCGGATGTAGTTTATCAGGTAGTAGGTAGTATGTCGTTTATCATCTTACCCAGGATGACTTTTTGAGTATGAAAAAAAATCAATTTAAGTTGTTAAAACTAACTAATGTAGCAGTTTACCCAAAACCTGTTGAGCAACAAAATGTTTCCCATTGTTTAAAAGTTTTTTGTGATCAAACGGTAGCTACCATTAAAACACACCCATTATTAAATGGGGAGGATACTGCAGAAACAGTTCATTTCATTGAAAGAAGTTTTAAAATTTTGGAAAATTGTCTATGTCAAAGAAATATATAGTGACATTAGTGAATGTACTTGCATACACTTGCACGGATAGACATACATAAATTCTATCCCCCATTTACATTAACTTACTTTTACGAAACAAGCCATTGCAAAATTAACTCATTGTTTATTTGAAGTTGTGTCCATGTTTCATGATTTATTGACTAAAATAATTCAATGGCCTCATCTAAAAAATAAATATATATACATTGTTGTTTGAAATTTGGCAAAAATTGTTCATATGTGGATCCTCAATTGTGGTTGGTAAGGAAAGCAATTAGGTGTAAAGTTGTCAGCAGTGCTGGAAGTTGACCAATTTCTTTGGTGGGTTGGTTGGCCGAGGTTACTGTTAGGGGTCAGATGATAGGTCTATATTTTTTAAATGAGGTATTGTAAGTATTTACACTATTTACATTATTCGGACTATTGTCCTCATCTTTATGGTTATATTAACATTTTGATCATTGTATGCCCCGGCCTTCTTCAGGTGGTATATACCAGAATTTCTGATAGAACCCTTTATTTCATCTACTGAGGTAGATTGTTTTAGTTCCAAGTGGCATGCCTTTTCTTGGATAAAAGAATCCAATGACTTGATCCACTCTTTTTCTATCTTTGACTCTATGCATTTCTCTCTTAAATAAAAAGCAGAAGAAAAAAAAAAAAAGATTAACCCTGGTCGAAAAACACCAGTTATTGATGGCCCAGTGGCTAAATAATTTGTGGCAAAAACTTGCTGCTAACCATGTTGGCGACATTTTATAACTATTACAAGATGAGATCTTGCCCTGCTTCGATAAACGAAAGTTACCATCACGAGTCCTCCCCGACTCGAAATGAAAACTGCACGTCTACGCATAGGTTCGACGCTGATACTTCCGTTTGGGATAAACTCAAAAAAAAAAAAAATGAAAAGAATTAAATCAACCAATCGGACCGTCTCCCGCGTAGTAAAAAAAAATTGCCATTTGGAGCCGAGAGGCGTGTATAAGTTCAACACGGGAAAGTCAAAAGGGAGTCCCATTCAACGGTGGAGGCAGAAGGTTCACGTCGCTCACTCCTGACACACTGGCCCGGCGATGAACGAAGCATGTGACCGCTGCTGCTAATGAACTCTCGTCCGACGCTTTGTCAAAGGGTACCTTTCCCCTTCCATAAGTCAAGTTAACTCCACGAACTTTACTTGCCACTACCATAGACACTCAACTTCTTAAATACGAACCTTTTACTTGTTCTTATTTTCCTCACTAAAAGGACTATAAAATATATCTACAGTCTTTCTTGTTCTTCAATTCTGAATTTCATTGTTTGCAACCAAACGCAGTATTTCGCCCACATTGTTTTCACATCGCCCACGTAACTAAATACGGAATATAACATAACTTAAGGCTAAATTCTCAATCCCCACCGCCACACACACACAAAAAAAAAAAAAAAAAAAAAAAAAAACATTTGTCTTTGCTAGAGACCCGGAAATACATCACACATAATGATAAGACGTTACTGGCAATGGTGTCTTCATCTACTTAATGTTTTACCATATGCCAAATATTTTCTCCTGCACATTGAAACAACGGAACCAATTGACTAAGGATTCCCTGGCACCAAAGTGAGTCCAAGTCATAAATTCTCCTGGTTATGATTTTCATTCCAGTCACTTCCCCTGGATCTATAGATGGTTCAAATCATCTTCCTTCTATCTATATATAAAAAAATTATGTGATGTTACGTGTTGATAATTGTAACAAAGGAAAAAAAATAATTTACCACAACACAGAGCTAAATCACAAACAAATATTTAATTTATTAAAACACAACATAAAATATATACAAGATAAACAATTGTGGCCTACAAAAACACAAAACACAGAGTTACTGGCGAAGTGTTACGAGGGAGAAGGAAAGGGAATTAAATATCTTTATCACTTTTAGGGCTAGTGAAGTAATCTAAGTGCTATATTTGGAAATCCACAAAGGCGTGTAAATAAATATTAATTTTTAGTTTGGTCAATGAAAATTAGTCAAAATTCTATTTACCAAATTAGTTCCATGAAATTCTCTTTTGGGTTTTGGTTGGTCGGCAACTTTTTATAGAGATTCTTTCGGTTGGGTATAAGTCCTTGAATCAAAAGCCGGAGTTGATAACAGCAGAAATTCTCATTCATCAACTGACAACCCTTTTCCAAAATCCCATTTTTATAGGGGCTAACACTTAATTTGCATATTTCTAGATGTTTCTCGAATCATCTAGTTTTTTCTCGAATATACTAGAATGATCTAGAATCTTCCAAACATTCTATTTCTAATTTCTCTATTTTACAACTACTTCATGAATGAAAACTTTTTTGCAATAACAAGTAGAACTCAGTGGAATCCCTTATTATAGAAATGCATCCTTGTAACAGTGACTTCTCTTCGTCCACCCATCACAGCTGCAAAAAGTCATACATTGACAGATTGAAACCAAATTGAGGACATCTGTGTATGAATTTCTGGGTATTATAAACCTAATGTCTTCAGCAACCATTTTTTACCAGTGCCCACTATTGCCATTTTTCCTGTTATCATTGCATGTTTTTTATTTTTTTACCAGAGCTCATATATTTGGTGGTACGTAAATCTGCCCGAACCTCTCAACTGCGTAGGGGTCCCTGCCTAATAGGAAGGGGTGTTGAAGTGTGAATTTCAGTAGCGCTTATTTTTTTAAATTGTAATTTTCTTTCTTAATAGCTCTTTTAAATTAATTAAGAGGGTAAATCTAAGTAAAATCATTTTTTATTCTGAGGTTGCCTGAATTTTTTTTTTTGTAATAGTAATAATTACCAACCAGAAATACACGGCGAATAAAAAAAAATATCGCTTAAAAAATAAAAATATAAAGATTTCATTTTCATCACATAAAAATGTACCCGAAAAAAAAAAAAAAACTAAAATTTAAATCCTTTTTTTTTTTTTTATGTTTCTGCCTTCATTTCTTCTTTTTAAAAATCTAGTTCAACAGTGACAAATCCCTTTTTAAATTAACAAATTACTTATTTCTGTTTCATCAATATATGATGGAACAAATCAAATGCATATGTGAGAAACACAATTTTTTTTTGTTTTCAAACAGAAATTACAATTTTCCTCGTCTAAGGATCAACCTGTCTTCTCATGAAAAGAAAAGTCTACATTTCCATAATAAATTCATGATTTCACTTTTGAAAAGCTTATCGCTCACATTTTGATATGATAGTTGCAATATTAATAAGAATCATTTGACTTTTTATTTCTTTGTAAATTCTCATGACATTTTCAAAAGAATATTGGAGAGATTTCCATTGATTTTCCTTCTTCATCTCTCAAATCTTGTTCCTCAGCCTTCCATAAATGGATTGAAATGTGACGTCATATCCTTCTCATCTCTAGCACTCCTTATTACTGGTTCCCATATTGTATTCATTTCTATGCTTGGTCGGCTCTGGAGATTTTTTGTGGCCTAACATAGGTGCTGATTCCTTAAGTTTACGAATTTTTCAATGGATGTTCTTTGTCTATGATCTCACAGAAAAAGCAGATGACACTTCGCAGATATATCTCCTGAGTAAGACCCCCCCCCATAGAGGAGAACATGACTAAAGACTGTATGTAATCTATCCCATGCAGCTGCAGAAAGAAATATAAAGGGGAGATAGGCTGTCCCCTTAAGGTAAGACTTCAAGAACACCAGAAAGCTTTAACATGAGGGGAAGTGGAAAAATCAGGCATGGCTGACCACATATGGAGAGAAAAGGGAGATCCCCTTTCAGAGGGGAATTAACAGGAGATAACTGACATCCATTAGACATGGCATGTGGAACTAGAACAACCTACCACAGTGAGCAAAATAAAGGGTTTAGTTTGACATCCCAACCACCTGAAGAAGGCCCGAGCATACAATGTTGTGATAAACATGGCAACAAAGATCAGAACAATAGTCTGAATAATGTAAATAGTGAACTTTATGTAAGCTGCCTAAACTAGCTGAAATCAATTGTTTTCAAATGAAAATGCAATTTTGACTACATTTTACATGTTTTGGTAACTTTGCAAACACCAATTTTTTTTTTTTTAACAATGCTCCAGTTTGCAGTTCACCCTGCATTTGCAAGAAGTATAAACAAATCACAAGGTCAAACACTTCAAAAAGTTGGAAATTGGCCCCAGAAAGAAATATTTACACATGACTAGTTGTATGCTGCATGCTCAAGAATAAGAAATCCTAAGAATTTATTCTTCACTGTTGAAATGTTTTTTTTATCATGAAGAAACTAGCAGTATGGCGCGGCATTGCCTGTGCTTGATTCAAAAATTGTACGACTCATACAGCAATCGCTATCACTTGACTTAAATATTTTTACCCTTCATTGCCTTTAAAGGAGTGCCCTTTGTCGTGCTGATGTTGCTACATGTCTTACTTCTTGCCTATCTCACACCGTGAATTTTTTCCAAGCTCTATACTAAACATTAAATCTGTTATGAAAAAAGAACTAAACAAAATGAACACAAAATGATCAGCTTTAAAAAAGGACTTGTAACTGGAAAAACCGAATGAAAAAAGAATGTCAACAACAAATACTTTTTCACACCCAACCCAGTTCTGCGGAATCAGAATCAACATTGAGTTTAAGCAAACAAATGAGCCAATTGGAGTAAAGTGCCATACAGATTTAAATTTTTCCCACTTGTGATGAATACAGCTATCGATTTTTTTTTGCATGCTAGTTAACATTTGCATCAGTCAACTGTTGGCTCACACGGTGGCCAATAGAATCTTCCTACCTATTCGTGGCAGCCAGCTATAGGCTCTCACTCTGGTCAGTGCAAAATGGCCGCAAACTACATGAAAACTGACGTAGAAGCAAAAAAAAAATCAATTATTTCCACTATCGATGGCAGTTGGGAAATGTAAGGTCGGTCTTGGCCTTCTTGCTAACTTGGAGCATGTGCATGTAAATTTTGGTGCAAATCCATCGAAAATTGCAGCTGTGCATTCGTTACACACACACACACACACACACACACACATCTTGCATTTTATAGATAGAGATTATTAAACCACTAGATAGTGTTTCCAAATCAGCTTATTCAAACTTCATTGATTGGTTTGTGAAATATGTAGTTTGTAAATACTCCTATTATTTAAAAAACAATTTAATGATTAAATAAATACTTATTCAATAAAAATACAATATTGTTTTTTGCATATCTTTTTACGTTTTTATATACAAGAATCCAGTTTCCAGTTCACCCTGCAATTGCAAGAAATCTAGACAGATCACATAGCCAAATACTTCAAAAAGTTGGAATTTGGCTCCAGAAAGAAATATTTACACATGGCCAGTTGTATGCTGCATGCTCAAGAATAAGAAATCCTAAGAATTTATTCTTTGCTGTTAAAAAGGAAAAAAAATTAAAAAAATATATTGTTTACCATAAAGTTCTATAAAATTAAATTAAGGAAGAGCATGAAGTAGGGTTTTTGTTAAAGTATTTAAAAAAAAATTAGCTTATTCAAATTTCATCAACTGGTTTGTAAATTGACAAAAAATGTTAAAAATGCATTAACTTCAACAATGCTAAATAACAAGGATTCCAACATACGTCAGGATGTTACAATAAAAAAAATCCTAGTATTACAAAATATGGTTACATCTGTTGCCTCTAAACACAAAATCCCAGTATTACAAAATATGGCTACATCTGTTGCCTCTAAACATGGTGGTGCCATTTGGCTGGCTTTACCATTTCTATAACTGAGAATTCATGGAGTGATCTTTTACAAATCCTAAAATGATTTCCACATATTTATTTAATCTTCTATTTTAACTGAATTTCTAAGAAATGAAGACGATAATTTGCTTTGTTAATTTCTTCCAACAAAGCTCATGAGGAATAGTGTCTTGTCACAAAAGAAATTAATGTTTGAAAACTTTAGTGACTGAACTGAAAAGGTTCCCATGTAAGAAAGGTTGTCATGTCCCTCACAGGAAAAGCTGTGCCCAAATAATAGGCAGAGGAATATTGTTTCAGGGCAATGATCCCTAATGAGGGGTGCATGCATAGGATGTGCACACTTTGGCTTACTATATGTTTGGCTCAAATTTCATTTTGCATTATTTCATGATTAAAATGATCAAAGTATATTACAGAATAAACTTTCATTCAAATATTTTATATTTTTGCCTTTCAATTCTCTATTATATGTTTTGAAATTATATATATTTAACTATCTTTTTGTTTTTTTAAGTTTTCTCTTTCAAGGACGCCATGTCTTGGGAGGTTTGTTTAGAGACCAAATTAATGGCCTTTTAAGCTTCCTTCATGTGAATTGCAGTAAAATTTTGAATATGTAAGAATTAAATATTACAGTTGGGGGAGGCACCAGAATTATGTCGCTAAATGTTGGTATGGCGCTAAATCGGTTGGGAACCACTGCTTTATGGTGAAAGAGAATAAAAATGAAGATCGTAATATATTTGACTGAAAAAAAAAAAAGAAAAAGAAAGTCTTTCATATTTGATAATTTTATATATCTATTTTCTTATTATTAATTTCTACTATCATTTAAAAACTAAAGCAGGTAATATACCATATTTGCCATGGAAAAAAAAAAAACAAACTATCCTGGGCTGCACCTCCAACATCGCTCACTGTGATGGCAAAACATCAGAAGCAACAGTCTACAGATGGGACAATTCGGAATGTCCTTCTATCAAGGAAACTAGTCACCGGCAAGATGTGACCACATCTTCACTTCAAGGACATCTACAAAAGTGACATGTTGGACATGGATAGGTGGGAAGACATTGCCAGTGATCATTCACGCTGGAGATATGATTTACACAGTGTCCTGAGTGAGGAGAGAAGAAATGTAAGTTTGTCACTGGGGTGAAGGCTGCTTGAAGGAAAGCAAACAAGACAGCAACATCAGGGAGAACAATCGAGACTGTCACTCTCATGTGAGCCTGTACAGCCATAACAGATGCTGTGCCACCATCAGCAGCTGAGACAGCCTTTTGGGCACAGATCCACAGATGCCACATACTGAAAGAGACACCCAAGTCAGGTAAGTAGATAGTGCATCTAGAGAAGGAAATCCCTGAATTTGACCCCCCACACAGCCTTGCATCACTGCTCCAATCATAGGAAGGGCTTTGGGAATAAAACAAGCCCACGAGGAATATCATCTTGCTATAGAAGAAATTAATGATTGAATTCTTTAACCACTGAACTTAAAATGTTAACATAAGAGAAATTTCTGTACGAAGAAAGGTTGACATGAGCCTCACAAGGAAGTTGCCCAAATAATAAACAGAGAATATTGCTGTAGGGTGCAAAAGAAAAACTGAAGGTGGCAACACATATTAGCCTAAATGATAAACATCCAAGTCAGGTAAGTAGAGATTTCTTTGCTGGAGACGTGATTTACACAGTGACCTGAGAGAAGAAACGTAAGCTTGTCACTGATGAAACGATTCCGAATGTCCTTCTGTCTGGGAAACTGGCCACCAGCAAGAAGTGAACACATCTTTGCTTCAAGGACATCTGCAAAAGTGACATGATGGACATGGCTAGTTGGGAAGATGTTGCCAATGATTGCTCATGGTGGAGACATGATTTACACAGTGACCTGAGTAAGGAGAGAAGAAACTGAAGCTTGTCGCTGGGGTGAAAGCTGCTAGAAGGAAAGAAAACAAGTCAGCGACAGGGAGAGCAATTGAAACTGTCACTCTTGTGTGAGCCTGTAAAGCCATAACAGACGATGTGCCACCAGCAGCAACTGAGACATAACATTTTGGGTACAGATCCACAGATGCCACATGCTGAAAGAGACACCCAAGTCAGGTAAGTAGAGATTTCTTTGCTTAGTGAACAAAAAAAAACATACTCAAAAAAGAATGAAATCATTTCTTAAATACTTTGCTAAGAATGGAATTATATGTAAAGAATGTTATCATTTTCATAGAAGTTGATTGGTACAAATGCGACAATATTTTGGATAAAGAGGTATGTCGTCTTTATGGATTCAAAATCTGAAGAAAGAAGCAGAAAAAAATTAAATGAGGCATTGCACTTTATCTGAATAATGGTTACATCTGTTGCTTCTAAACATTTTTTTTGTTGCATATGTTTATATACAAAGGCAGAGATGTCATTGGTTTATCAAGGCTTATAAATTTGAGAATATTCATCAATGTTCATCAGGCAGTTGTAAGTTGAAAAAACAATAAATCCATATTGTTCATTTAATATCTGCTGTGGCCAGGTATTGAACTGTAAACAGTTATTTCAATAGCTAGTCACAGCAGAGGAGAACAAAAAACTTGCAGAGTTGTGTGACTAAAGGGAAATAACTGAAACTGAGTTTAGGGTAAGCGTTCTGAAAGCAAAGGAAGTATTTGTCGCAGATTACTTCCACAGCACAAAGATAAATCACTGTAAGTACAGACCCGAATATACAGCTAGTCAGATCACATCAGAACAAGGCCAAACTTTTTTCCGGGGTACCTGATTATAGCACAGCATCCACGATGGCCGGCGCTACATTGAGTCCGAATCCCATTCGGGTTAAGCAGTATCTCGTGGCCATTTCAGATGGTGATCCTTAATGGGATGAGATACTGCTTAACCCGAATAGGATTCGGACTCAATGTAGTGCCGGCCATCATGAAAGCCATTCTGGATGCTGTGCTATCCCAGGATGAGACAATTCATCAAGTGACGTAAGCTTACATTGACGACATCTACATCAACGAAACCTTAGTACCCGCTGCACAGGTGAGAAAGCATCCAGAACCGAATGTCAGAATATTCGGTGCCCGAACGCGTCAAGGAAGAATGCCAGCGCGAATTGCAGGTGTGGCTGGTCAATGGATGGCTGACTCTGTATCCCGAGGAAGAGCTTGGTCCTCCAAGAGGCCTCATCCTGTTGATGGCCATGGTACAAAAGAACAAGGGAAAAGTGCGCCCTGTACTAGATTATAGCGAAGAAAACGGCGACTTACCTCGTCAAACCAAGCTACAGTGCGTCGCATGTATTATACAAGGGAAAAAGTGACGAAAAAGAAACAAGTCCGACGCAGGAGTCACTATAAGATTTTTGCTGACTACGTTTTGGTAATGTTTCTTCGGCAGATCGCACACAAAACACAAACTTTTTTCCAGGCTATCTGATTATCTCTTTCACTACACCGAGATATCCAGAAGAGGCATGGCACGTGGAACAAGAACAATCTACTCCTCTGGACTAAATAAAGGGTTCCGTTCGAAATTCCAATGTATATCATCTGAAGAAGGATGGAACATACTATAGCTGAAACCTCATGAATATGGCAACAATGATGAGGACAACAGTCTGAACAATGTAAATAGCATAAATTGTATTCATTTTGTTTAATGCTGCATGTTTGATTCGCTTTCGGAAACCATGATTACCGAAGAACTAAGAAAGAGAATAATATCAACTGGAATTTATTCTGCTTTCTACAAAACCCTTTTGCTTTCGAATTGGTCTAATTGGTGATGCTATCAAATGTGAGTGGGGAGAAATGTGTGAAAAATTGATCCGATTTTCTTTATACAGGGTGCGGCAGAAATATCTCCGAGATAACAATTGCTGCATTTAAGTATTGCATTAATATTCAAGTTTACCTTTTAAAAATACAATGATAATTCTTCTGCCACCACTTAAAGACAATTTGATGTACATAGGTCCTTACTTTCCATAGAAAAAATTATTTTTATTTCATGGTTGTTGATTATTTCCAAATTTATTTCCAAGTTATAAAAATTATCGTATAAAAAGAAAATTTATTGTGAAAAAAAAAAATCACGTAAAATTAAAAAAAAAATTGCAGTAATAAAAACTTGGGGATCCAAAATTTCAAGATTGGGGGTCTGGATTTGGCCCAGAATTTTTTTTCATTTTGTTCATGGAGTCTGTCTGTGATTCCAAAATGGTATATGTTGGGCTATGACCTTTAGGAGTAAAGTTGAAAAGGTGTGACACAATGATACACTGACATTCACATTTATTATATAGATTATTATTATCATTCATCAAAATATATAATAATAATTCTTAAAGTGGTACATTTGATGACTAATTGTTTACTCCCACATCCGGTGTAAAATATATGTTTATGTGTGTATCTATATACATCAGATCAAACTCATCAGTTGCCCAAATAATAGACAGAGAAAAAAAAAGTTTGATTTCAGATGAAGAGATATGTCATCTTTATGAATTCGAAATCTGAAGAACTTTATCTGAATAAAGATAAAGACTTTTCTAAAATTTACAGAATTTAACCCAAATTCCTTTAATAAAACACTCCAAAACCTGTCACAGATATTTTCACTTTCACCCACATTCCAAACAAAAAACAAAGAGATTTTAAATCAACACATTCTGTTAAAAAGTGTTTAATCTTCATTTACAATCTTTTATAAGAACATGATTTTTTTTTATCTTTTGCTCGAGGTGAATGGATTCAAAATGCAGAATCACAAACCTAAAAATTTGGGCAAGCTCTCAAACAAGTGTTTACATGCTTTACAAAAGCTAACATACAAAGAGATCTACAAGCTATAGTTAAAGATGATTTCTTTCCAGTTTTAAATTATATGTTTAGATATGTGACTCTTTGAACTAAATTCTCAGAAAAGATGCAAATATGCCACATATACAAGGTTTCATTCTAGAGTGAGTTCACACAGGTTGACCTAAATTTCATATCACTTTAATCAACCACTAGGGGGAGCTTGCATATTTTGGCTCCAAATTTGATTTTTCTTAAAATGAAGCACCACACATTATAGTTTTTATCCAGCATGCATTTGCATATGTGTCTCGTTATTGTACTGCAGTGAAAAAGCTTCATACAATACACAAAAAAGCTTCTCTCCGTTATATGTTTGCATAAGCTTTAACAGGGAGGAATGTGGACTGGACTATCTACTCCGACATTCTAAAAGATGATCCGCACACTTCACAAGAATATGCCTTTTTTTCTAATGCAGTTGTTCCCAAACTTATTTTTCTTATTTTTGGAATTAAAATTTGTTAGTGTCTCACCAAATTTTGTGTGATAAAAAGTACATTTGAAAATAAAGAGTAGAGAGAGAGTTAAAAAGGAGATAACTATGAATTCAAAGTCAGAACATTCTCATTGATAACTCTCTCCTCCAATTTGCAGACCCTAGTTACTACATTCTTAATACTTGAATGCAAAAATATCAATGATAAAATCGGTCAAGAATTATTTATAACTATTTATACTGGGACTCATGCATGCAATTACAATTAATCCATAATATTATTTTAAATTTTGAAATCATATTTATTTTTGGCATATGAAGCGTTTGAAACTGTTTCTAAGTCTTTTGATCATTCTGTTGCATCGTTTCGGAACTCTACTGTGTGTTTACATAAGCAGCACAAAAGAGCCACACACACCACAAGAACACAGCCCATCTCCAGGTTGTCTCTGTATATGCGACACCATATATGATTTCATTGGAAAGGAAGAGGCATACACTTAAGAATATAGTTTCACTCTAGTGTGTTGCCACATGTGTACCACGAAATGTGATATCTGTAAAATGGTGTTTACATATGTTGGTTCAAAAAGAAGCACCACACACTTCATAAGGGCATACATTTTATTACTTACATTATTTGGACTATTGACCTCATCTTTGTCGCCATATTTATTACATTTTGGAGCCTTTATCAGGTGGTTGGAATGCTCACTGGGGTAGACTGTTCTAGTTCCACGTGTCATGTTTAATGGATGTCAGTTATCAGTTATCTCCTGTTAATTTCCCTCTGAAAGTTCTCCACTGCCTTAACCGGGTATTGGACTCACACTCCTTTGGGTTCTGTCACTGGATCTAACCAACACCTTTATCCACTGTCCGAATAATGTAAATAATGTACATAATACCTGAACTCAGAAATATAGACAGGCATACATTTTTCTTTCCATTTATTTCCATATTCATGTTCAAGAGTGATTTGCATCTGGGTTTGACGATAAAATACATCCATGGCCTGGGTAAGATGATAAGCTACACCCAGCTGCAAGGCCTCTGATCAGGTTTGACAAGCGTGGAACCATCTCTTAATTGCTGGTGTTCCCAGATCCACCCTGACCCGGGGTGGTAGCACCTGTTAGGGTCCCAGCTATGAGCAAATAGTTAACCTTAAACTAGGGACAAAACACTATGAAAGTGTAAAAATGGGTTTTAATACCAGCAATAAATTTTTTAAGAAACAATTATTACCAGTAATACATTTCTAAAAAAAAAAAAATGAAAATATTACCAGCAATACATTTTTGAAAAAAATCTTGTCATCATTAATAACCCATTGAGGTTAATATGCCAAAAAACAAAACAAAACAAGAGTGATTTAGTTAAAAAGGTAAAGCTGCACACCTGTCAGATGTGACTTCAGGGAAGAAGTCCCACACAGTTTATATGCCTTTTCTCCAGTGTGTTTTCTCATATGCCCCAACATATATGACTTCCGTGAAAAGGAAGTGCCACACACCTCACAAGAATATGGCTTCTCTCCAGTGTGTATTTGCATATGTTGGTTCAGTTGGGTATTATACAAAAAGGAAGCATTACACACTTTGCAAGAATATGGTTTCTCCCTCATGTGTGTTTGCATATGTCGCTTCAAAGGTGAATTCTCATAAAAAGATGCACCACACACTTCACAAGAATGTGGTTTGTTTCCAGTGTGTGTTCGCTTATGTCGGTTTAAAGAAGATTTATCTGTGAAGGAAGAACCACACACATCACAAGAATATGGCTTCTCCCCAGTGTGTATACGCACATGCTGTACCAAATACGGCTTAAGTGTAAAGGAAGACCCACACACTTCACAAGAATATGGTTTCTCTCCAGTGTGCCTTCGCTTATGTCTATTCAAAGATGATTTATCTGTGAACAAAGAGCCACACACATCACAAGAATATGGTTTTTCTCCAGTGTGTATTCGCACATGCCGTGCTAAATATGATTTCAGTGAAAAAGAAGAGTTGCACACTTCGCAAGAGTATGGTTTCTCTCCAGTCTGTGTTTGCATATGCCCCACCAAATACGACTTTCCTTTGTCTCCGGTATGGGTTTTCAAATGCTTTTTCATAATTGTAGTATCAGCCAGTTTACATCCATGATTTTCCAAGTAATTTTCTGAGCCATTTTCCATATTTTCGGTTTCGAGTTTGAAAAAGTAAATTGATAAAACATTTAATTTCACCAAATCATGTCAGCTTGTAAGTTATTTCACAAAATGGAACATCGACGTGCCAGAGATAAATTTCTTTCCAATTTGTAATTTCATAGATAGATTTGACTTTTGTGCAAAGGAAAAGTCACATAACTGATTTCAAGCGTGCCATGCCATACCATTGACAGTTGCATAAAAGAAGGTCCATGTGATCAAGGCAAGATTTTTCTCTGGTGTATCTTGAAAGATGATCTGCCAAGGAAAAGAGACTCACTTTGCAAGAGGTGTTTTCTTTCCTGTGTATTTTTGTATACAATCAAATTTGTCTCAATGAAAGGAGACATTTAAATGGTTCACAAAAAGGATGATTCCCCTACAGCAAGAAGTTTTAAGTTTCTTTTTAAATATGAATTATTAAAAGATTTACATCCACAGTTTCCCAAATAGTTTTTTGAAGGAGATTTTGGTATTTTCTTTTCTCAGGTCACCAAGAAAACGATGTTCTGGAACAACTGAAAAATAAATAATAAATGTAAACTATGAAGTAGTATTTGAAAAAGATAGATTAAAGTTAATTCGCATTTTCTTTTGAGTGATTCAGGCATATCTGATTTTTATACACAGATTTAAAAGCCACTAAAACTCAATGCCAAGTCATTTTGTTTCTATAGAATTTACATATTTCAAATCAAAGTCAAATAAAAACAAACGGTGACTATTTTGCCCATTAGCAGTTAAGTATTAACATTTTTCAAGACCACTAAACATACTGATATCATCCAGAAGAGTTGCAGGAGATTCTGAAGTTGTCTGGAGGCTGTGGTTGATGCCATTTTTTAATTCTTCTACATGAAATGTAACATCAATTGAACTCATGTTAATTTTTTGTTAACAAAAATGGCTACATCAACACCCAATGAAACCTTTATTCAAGAGTTTTTCTTTGAACTCCGATGATGAAGGCTTTACTCAAATGGATATTGATGTGGTCAAAGATAGCACCTAGCTTTCCTCCCCAAATGAAAGCTAGGTGCGAGGATAGCTAAGTGCCGAGCGGCTACTATCATCTGTTGCTGATGAATTTTATGCAAGTTACTGGTCCCATGGATATACCTGATAGTCTTTTCGAAGGTGAATTATTTCATCTATTTATAAACAATGAAATAATAACTTTGTTTAATGAGACAAATATGCTTGTCAGGTTTGGTTTGTTTTGTTTTATGGCATATCAACACCTCAATGGGTTATCTAATGTCAACAAGATTTTTATTGTAGGAAATAATTTTTCCACAAATGCATGGCTGGTAATATTTTTTTTTTTCATTTTTCAAAAAATGTATAGTTGGCAATAATGTATTGCTTTTTTTTTTAAGTATTTCTGGTATTAAAACATATTTTTACACTTTTATAGTGTTTTGATTCCACTTTGTGGATTAACTATTTGCCCATAGCTGGGACCCTGACAGGTGCCACCACCCCAGGTCAGGGTGAACCTGAAAACACCAGCAATTAAGAGGTGGTTCTACGCTCCTGAAAACCTCCTGATCAGAGGCTTTGCTGTCGGACGTAGTTTATCGTCTTACCCAGGACACAGATGTAGTTTATCGTCATACCCAGGACAAAGGTGGCTGTTCTCTACTTCTATGTAAACATATAGATGAACATCACTTTTGACAAAATGAAAGCCTTCTTAGTCATTTTGCTTCTTATTGCACCCCCAGAACTCTACAAGTAGTAATAAAAGTTAAAGTATGCTAAATTATTAAAGTATTTGACTTTATTTTGTTTTCAATGTCAAAACATGCAGGAAAAACACAATGCACTGCATCAAAATATTGCTCATCCATTGTTTTATTAGTATACAAAAAATAAAATCTATACACACAATACAAAGAAAGTTTTGAAATGCCTACATGTAAAATATTTCAAATAAAGATTTACATTTAATATATTTTTGATATTTTCAAAATTGGGTATGATGTACCCATGGTTAGTAGTGGTGTAACTTTAATTGAGGGTTAGTGTTCTAGGGTTAAAGATGTTTTTCACTATATGCTAAATAGGTTCCTCTAATGGTTCACTAAAAAAAAAAAAAAAAAAAAAAAATACATAGTGAAAAAAATGCTCAAAGCGTAAAAAAAAAACTAAATTTTATCGTCAATATCTGTGTTATCCTTAAGAGGTAAAATCCTGATTTTTTACATTTTGTTCTAGAAGCTGTTGATTATTTTTGGTATGGATGTACAAAAAGGAAATAATTCAGATATCTCATGTTAACTGATTACTATTCAGTCTCGATGGTGTATTATGATGTTAATCTAATTTCATTCAGTCAGTGTAAAAAAATAAAATTATTCATTATACTATGTTTAATAAAAGCATATTATGGAATAAAAAATTATATTTTTATACTAGATATATTCACAGAATTGCAATATCTAAGATTTAAAATTAATTTTAAAAAATGATAACTGTTTCTTGAAGCTTTTATTTTAGTTTTAATTCCAAGCTAATAGATTAAATTTAATATTTCCAATAAACAAAATACTTTCAAAACTAATTTAAATTGATTGGAAAAAAGTTTTTGCTTTCAAATCACTGATTTTAGAGCCATTTTTTAGCCATCTGTCATTACAATGTAACTCTTTATTAAATATTTCAAGAACAATATATACTTTTCTGAGAATTTATTTGAGGAATATGAACTGATTTAAAGTTTAATTAATATGATTGTTTTGTTTTACAGCATATCAACCTCAATGGGTTATTTAATGACGACAAGTATTCCTGGTAATTTTTTTTTTAAATGTATTGCTGGTATTAAAATCTAATTTTGCACTTTCATAGTGTTTTGACCCCCAGTTTAGGGGTTAAATATTTGCCCACAGCTCGGGTCCTAACAGGTGCTACCACTCCAGGTCAGGGTGGACCTGGAACACCAGCAATTAAGAGGTGATTCTATGCTCATCAGAGGCCTTTCTGCCAGATGTAGTTTATCATCATACATAGTATGTAATCTGATATGAAACAAATATTACTTAAGTTCAAAATATTGTAGAAATACCTACAACAGTAAATATCTATTTTATTATCAATATCTGTGTTATCCTTAAGAAAAATCCAGATTTTTTAGATTTTGTTCTAGAAACTGTTAGGTTATTTTTAGTATGGATATACAAAAAGGAAATAAGTCTGATATCTCATGTTAACTGACTACTATTCAGTATCAGTGGTGTATTATGATATTAATCTTATTTCATATCTCCCATTCAGTCAGTATAAAAAATAAAATTATTCATTATAATAAAAGCATATTATGGAATAAAAAATTATATTTTTATACTAGATATATTAACGGAAATGCAACACCTAAGGTTTAAAATTAATTTTTAAAAATGATGTTTCTTGAATCTTTTATTTTAGTTTTAATTCCAAGCTAATAATTAAATTTAATATTTCCAATAAGCAAAATACTTTCAAAACTAATTTAAATTAACTGAAAAGAAGTTTTTGTTTTGAAATCAGTGATTTTAGTGCCTTTTTTAATCATCCATCATCACAATGTAATTCTCATTATTAAGAAAATCTTTCAAAAACAAAGTATACTTTTCTGAAACTTTATTTCAGGAATATTATCTGGTTTAAAGTTTAATTCATACAATATTATTGTTAGTTTGTTTTGTTTTACAGTATATCAATCTTAATGGGTGATTTAATGATGACAAGATTTTTACTGCTGGTAATTTTTTTTTTTTTAAATGTGTTGCTGGTATTATTTCTTTTTTCCAAAAATGTATTGCTGGTATTAAAATCTATTTTTACACTTTCATATTGTTTTGACCCCAGTTTGGGGGTTAAATATTTACCCACAGCTGGGCTCCCTAACAGGTGCTATCACTCTGGATCAGGGTGGACCTGGGAGCATCAGCAATTAAGAGGTGGTTCCACGCTGCTAAAGACCTTCTCATCAGAGGCCTTGTTGCCAAATGTAGTTTATCGTCATACTGAGGACATGAATGTAGTTTATCATACACAGGACGTAATCCGATATGAAACAAATTTTACTTAATTTTAAAATATTGTAGAAATGCCTACAACAGTAGGTGTCTAAAGTGTTGACAGATTGATTGACAGACAGTTTATCAAAAGTTTTTTCAAAAGGTGGCTATATCTGTAAAAATTACCTCCTACTTTCTGACGATTTTGTGTATTTACAAAAATCGACACATTTATAGACAAAAAAAAAATTCTGTTTTAAATATTGGGCATCAATGAATTTGTCATTTATGATGAGTAAATACAGTTTTTTTACTTAATAATAATATTTTAGCATCCCACTACCACTTTCTTATCAATGTTGAATTTTGTACAAATCTGTGCAAAAAGTGGATCAAAGCTTACCCTTCTTCATACAGATTTTCAGGAAATATCAACTTCTAATTGGTCAATACACACATGTGGGCATTGCAATCCACCCATGTACAAATATTTTTCCAGTGCATGAGCAAGTCAAGTTTTCCCGCCAATTTTCTGTAATCCCGTCACGTGATTACATTAATTAAATAGCAGACACAAGGTTGCTCATTCTTTTCTCTCTTCTATTCCCTTTTCCTGTGAAGTTATGACCTTAAGATTTCTCGTCTCAACCATGGGTGGTCAGATGTTAAAAACATATTCACACATGCACATCCGTATGAAATTTTTCAAACAAGAACTTTTCCCTTTGAAATACTTTTCTAAAGCTACAGTTTATTCAGCCTTTCTCAGTTTTATAATTCATTCAACTTTTGTGAGTTCAGATAAAAAAATTTAATCAGTCAAAGTGACATAACATTAAAACCTCTATGCATGTACATCATTTACACAAAAATAAATATAACGTTGTTTGTTGAAAAACCTTTTGTTCCTTCTTGTATTTCATATTTTGTGGTATTTTACGTTAAATATAAATCGTGTGGTCATGGTATTCACGCAGCCATAAACAGACATCTACAAATGGTCTTTTCTTATTAAATACAATGGTAACCCCGACATTTGAAATGGGGCAAGAAAAGCCAATAGTACACAACAATATCACCTAACCAGTACAAATTAATACAGAAATTTAAAAGATTTAAATTTATAAATTATTTTAATTAAAACTTAAAAAAAACAAAAAAACAAATGAAAATAATTGCAGTTAAAATTCATTATTTATTGAAAATATTTTTTCTTTTGACAACAGTGTACATATCTTATTCATAAAAGCAATTAAAAGCTTTTCTAATTAAATAATGTCTAAGTTTTATTGCATTTTCATCAGAGCAGATTCTCAGTAACTAGGGGTCCTGTTTTATAAAAAGGAAATTGATGATGTAAATTATCCAAGGAGTTCTACACATAGCTAATAAAATTAATCAGTACAAATTAAATAAGTGTGTGCAAAGAGAGCATAAGAGATGTAAAAAAAAATATATTTTTACCAAGAATTTCCTTAAAAACATTTGTAAATAATTCCTGAAAGTTTCATTAAAATCCAACAATTATCTGATTTTTGAAAGAGTTTCCAAACCAACATGTTTTTGACCAGGAAAAAAAAAAAAAAAAAAAAAAATTCCTTATGCAAATTCCCCCCCACCCCAAAAAAAACAATTTTTTACTGAAATTTCGAATGTTCTAAAATGAATCAAGAATATAATAAAAATTCTTTGATTTTAATAACAAACATTTTGGATGATAAAATTTAGTTTTTTATTAAGTTTGGGGCATTTTTTTCATCATGGTATGTTCTTTTTTTTTTTTAGCCAATCTGTGGAGGTACTTAAACTATTGGTTATATAAGATTAAAGAAAATTTAGTTTTAAACATAAATAACAAATATCGATTATGGCACTGATGGGCTTTAGTAATTTAGGTTTTACTTTTTTGTATTTTTTTTTTAGACAGGGGTAGAATGATAGTTTTTCTACAGCTGTTTTTTGACCATCACATAAAAAAACATTATTTTTAACTTGTTTTAAGTAAAAGGTAATTTTTTTTTTTTTTTTACATCTGTTTTACTTTTACACCCCCAATAATTTTATGAAAACTCTAGAAATTCAATGCCGTTTTTTAGTGAATAAAAGCAGAAGTCTTTGAAGAATTTAAATCAATTTCTGTTTTGTAAAATTCAACGACCAGTTACCAAAATTCAGCTCTGAATTGTAACATAAAAAAGAAAAACCCAATAAAACAAAGATATTATTTAATTTCAAAAGCTTTTAGTTGCAAGATTTTCAAAATTAACGTCTGTGAATGAAAAAAAAAGGCGCTAAAATTTGCAATGTTATTTTTAGTAATGACACTTTTACAAAGAGAAACATGACTTTTTAATCAAAAGGTAGAATGTTCTAAAATTTTTAGACTAAAAAAGATGAAAAAATTTAAAAAAAAAAAACCCACTTTGGTCTTTCCTCTTCATAGCAAACATTTTTTTTCGACGATAAAATTTTTTTTCAAGTTTTATTTTTCTTTAATTTGGTTGGATTAAGTTTTTTTTTTTAAATTTTTAGCATTGAAAATTTTAAGAAAGCTTTTTCATTCATAAAAATTCATTTTTCTTTATCATTATCCTTCAAAAAGAATCAAAATTTCAGTTCAAAGAAGGTATTTAAGATTTAAAATGCGTTTTTTTCATTTTAGGAAGTCCTTGGCGACACCTCATTCGCCTTGGAGAAAGTGACTCTGAATATAAGGCGGTCAACGAAAAAGAGTTTGTTGCTATTTCTTCAAATTAATTAGTAAAATAAAGCTTCAGATACTTACATGGTGTCCTAGTAAGCCTGGTTTGATAAAAAAAAGAGGATGAATTATTACAATTTAGTAAAAGCGGTGTGGGGTTTTTTTTTTTCGCGGAGTTGCGATCGGATTTTCTTACCTCAGTGTTTGAAGAGCGCCTTAAAAAAAACAACGGAAGTTACGTCATCATCCAACTCTGGAGTGGCAATGACTTCATTATTCAATTTCTTAGTAAAACATTTAAAAAAATATTTAAGTGACTTACATCATTATTCTTTGTTTTTATGGCTCTCCATAGCTTCCTTTCAGCAATATTTTCACCTTTTACTTTTAGGACACAGGAGGTTTTCTCTTTCTCTTCCTCTTTTGTTGAACTTTCTGCCTCCTGGCCGAGAGGAACCCAAATGAGATGATGCTGAAGGGCAGAATCACATCCGGGGAGGTCGACACATCCAACCCGTGTATGCGGATTCTATGGGAAATTTTTGTCTAAGCCTAGAGGCTCAGATTTATTAACCCACATAAAATACCTGCCTTGTGTCACACCCAACCTCATGGGCAGGCGAGGTATATAACCACTCTGTCTCTGGGTGGAGAGGAGCAGATGAGGCTATGATGAGGCGAATGAAGAAAACAGTAACCAGCGAGTAAATTCAAGCTCACTCAGCTGGTATTTCAAACTTGAGTCGTTCCTTCTTGAGTTCTGTCTCCAAATCACACTAACTGCCCGTTCTAGCCGTCAACCGTGAACGTCCCTCATTTCAACTGCAGTAGCTTTACATGCTAAGCAAATACGGGCCCTTTTTTGGCGGGGACAAGGCAAGTCGCGACTAGTTGTGCTCGTCCCAGGTTCTGTCTCATGTCCGCCACACTCCCCCTGATCTCCTGATCACAGATGACAGTGAGGATACGGTCTTTTTTCCGGGTGCTCCTCCGAAGGGGATTGGTTGAACTTCTTCATCAGAGGAGCTCTCATTAGACACGTCCCGATCTATTGGCAAACTACCACTATCGGAGTGATTGGTTGTTGAATCCAACTCTATGTATATTGGCTGTTCAC
Source organism: Acanthosepion pharaonis (assembly GCA_903632075.3). NCBI lineage: Eukaryota > Metazoa > Mollusca > Cephalopoda > Sepiida > Sepiidae > Acanthosepion > Acanthosepion pharaonis. The sequence continues at coordinate 1,509,498 of CAHIKZ030003584.1, read as the reverse complement.
TATCCTCCGTGTCTTCTTCGTCAGTTGTGGGATTTGAGCCCAAAAATGGCGCAGGTCTCTAACATGACGAGATGTTCCATCGACCCGCACTGACTGCTGACTCACCACCTCGGTCACACGTCCGGTTCCAAATTTGGTCGTGCATTTACCACGTGGAGTCTTAACCCAGACAATGTCCCTTCCTTGTATTCCCCTTCGGTTATTTGTGATTCAGGCGGGGCGTCGCGTCGATGCCTCTCACCCGGACGTGGTATGTGTGCAGTACATCAGCCGGTGCCGTGGAAGGTGAAAGGTTGTCCTTAGGTGTGACGTTATGCCAGTAAACCGCTTCCAAGACTGAACAATTTTTTCTGGCCGCTATGGTTTTGACGCTTCTGTGGTTGCGTTCCACAATGCCATTTCCAGACGGCACGTAAGCGCACCGGAACCTCAAATGCACGCCCCAGCTGTTCACAAATTCCCTAAATTGTCTGCAAGTGAACGTGGTGTCATTGTCAGTCAGTATTTCGGTCGGCGGGCCTCGTTCGTAGAAGACTGTCTCTAGCTGACGAATGACACCAGCAGAGTCTTGCCGTCTCAGTGGCCGCCATACTGCAAAACGGGAGGGACCACAGTCAATGAGCGTAAGAAAAAATGGCTACCATTGCAATGGGTTACGTCCATTGCTAACCTGCTCCAGTTTTTCTCACACTCAAATTTCCTTTCTTCCAATGCACTGGTGCTGGATCGATCGATTGGCAGGCTTCACAGGTTCTAACGACAGATTTCACCAGTTCTTTAGACACCGTTGGATCTACACTCCTAGCAAAGTACATTGTTCTTTTTAACACCTGGGTGCCCACTCTGCTGGTGGATGTGGGTCACCTGACGTTTGCTCAACTGGCTCGTTGCAGTGACACAACTCACTTGCACCGGTTCTTCTCCTTTCTTGTGCATCTCCAACCAGCGTTGCGGCACTCTGGTGAGGCTGTCAGCGCGGTTCTGACAAGACTTCACCAACGTCACAGTCATAGTCAGTGCGTACTCCTCCACCAAAGCTCGCAGTGTCTCTAAGCGCCGCCTCATCAGCATTTCACCCGCTGCCTTCGTGTTCACGCGTCCTTCCTGTCAGGGTGTCAGACACCCACCGATGCACACATGCTGAATCGGTGACCACATGCATAACTGGTGCCTGCCACTGCAGGGCAAGATTCACGCCCTTGATTACCGCATCAAGCTCAGCAAGATTAATGTGTTTGGCATCATTGGTTGGACGCAACCAGCAAGCATCTTCCACGACGCTCCCATTCACCTCTAGTGCTACTCCCCGTGGCCACGGAGCTTGCATCCACCCAAACTGTCATTTCATTGCCGTTCACACACCAGTCTCCGCCGACAGGATCTGATTCCCACACTCTGGCCACTGTTTCCTCCAGCATACGTCCAAGAGGGGCATCCTTTATCTCGTCGTCCCATCCTTTGGTTAGTGTACTTGCATAACGCTTAATAAATGCAGTTGCCACCCTAAGCCAACCGCACACAGGGAAATGACCCACAAGTTTCCCGCACAAGGAAAATACCTTCGGCGGGTCAACTTTTGAGCAATTTCTGGAACCTGACCTCCCCGCTTCCATCGAAGGGAGTTGCTTTCTTCCCAGACTTGCAGACCCAGGACCTTAGTTCCGTCTCTCAATCGCTCGGATCTTTACAGACTAGCCGTAATCTGCAAAGTGCTGTCTTACGCGCGCTGCAGAAACTAGGCCTTCATTTATGAAGATATCGTCGACGTATGCCGACGTGGCACTCTTAATGTCCTGATCCTGGGACGTTATCATGTCGATCACTGACTTCATGACAAGTGGTGCCACATTCAGGCCAAAACCCAAACGCGTAAGGCAAAACCGCTTGCCCTTAATGACCACTGTTTGAAACGGCCATAGCGATTTGTCAATGAATCTGTAGGTACGCATTTCTCAAATCCAACAGCGATACGTCAGCTCCTTGTCGTCGCCATTCTCGTAATTTCTGCGCACACCTCTGCGTCAGCCGTGAATGCGTCTACAAAGCCGTTCAACTCCCGATAGTCAAGTACCGGTCGGACCTTCTGTTTGTGTTCTTGTACGACCGCCATTAAGGGAATTAATCCCTTGGGTGGGCCAAGTTCTTTCTCAGGATATGGCAGTAGCCATCCGTCTCGCTGCCACCGTGCTAGTTCTTCATCGTATGCATCCCGGACGTGGCCAGGTACTGTGTACTCCTGTACTTTATTGACCAACTTGCTAGGTGAATAACCACTCGCCCACTTCCACAATGCAGTCCACGTTTTTGTGCTCGGGTTAAACGTCACTCTAAAGTCAGGCTTGTTGATAACAATGGCGGCACATGTGATCAGGTTTCGAAACGAGCTTCGCCTGATTCGGTCAAGTAAACACCTCCGAGCACTTTGATTGCATCAATCCCGAGAAGAAGATCGAATCCTAGCAACTGCCCTTCCCACGACCAGAACCTCAACAGTCACGGGCTGAATATGCTCGACGCCCAACTTAATTTTACCGTATCCACGGCACTTCAGGGTCTTCCGTCGGCAGTCAACCTCCCACCTCTTCCTGCCTCCAGCAGCGACACACAGTCTTGCTCACCAGCGTCTGTGAGCATCCTGAATCCACTAGAGCTGTGCACTCTACTCCATCTACAAATACTTGTACGGTGGGTAACTTCCGGTTTTTACTTGCTCGGGGAGAAGGCTGGCGCTGACGCCTTCTCCCCTTGGGCGTTTCCCTGGCATTCTGAGGAAATGTGTCCAATGCCGTTGCATCGAAAACACCGCTTGTCGCGACCAGACCTCTGCGTTCTGTTTGACCTCTCCTGACGTCCTTGTGTACAATCCTTCGCCATATGGTTGGGTCCAGAGCACTTGTAGCAGGTAATCGTTCTGCTAACAGGTTTGGCAGGGGAACCTCAGCTTCTGAGCGCGTTAGCTCTACGGATGCGGCGGCCAATACCTGGCACCCTTCGTCATCCGTCATAATAGCCCTTGCTCGGGTCAGAATCTGTTCTAGATTCATGTCGTCCATCCTGGAAGAAGCTTTGAGAAGCTGCCCTAACATGATGTGGCAGTCCTGACACAAATGCACATGCCATCCACCGATCAGGTAGCGGTTCTCCTACTAGCCGCGCCAAACGATGCATTTCAGCCAGGAATTCATCCACAGTTTCCCCAGGGCGAAGACGCCGTCCCATAAATTGGTCGAACGCATTAAATCTGTCAGTCGCGTATGCAGTCATAAGGGCCCGTTTAATTTGTTCCGCGTCTGCCCTCTGCTCTCCACTGAGTTGTCTATATACAGCAAGGGCACCGCCTCGAAGTCGTAAAGGCAAGATGCGCTCGATCTTGTCCATGGCACAAAGTTCGCAGACCAATTCCACATTTTCTATCCATTCAACAATGGGCATATCCGTTGGGGCGCCGCTGAATTCTGGAATCAAACGGACGTCAAAGACCTTGCCTTCCATTTTGAAGAATCAATATGCCGAAATAGCTTGAGGCGAATGAAGAAAACAGTAACCAGCGAGTAAATTCAAGCTCACTCAGCTGGTATTTCAAACTTGAGTCGTTCCTTCTTGAGTTCTGTCTCCAAATCACACTAACTGCCCGTTCTAGCCGTCAACCGTGAACGTCCCTCATTTCAACTGCAGTAGCTTTACATGCTAAGCAAATACGGGCCCTTTTTTGGCGGGGACAAGGCAAGTCGCGACTAGTTGTGCTCGTCCCAGGTTCTGTCTCATGTCCGCCACAGAATCAAATCTGGAGAGGTAGACAAGCCCGATCTCGTGAATGTGGGATCTACCGGGAATTTTTGCCCAAGATTACAGTCTCGAACTTACCCCACATAAAATACTGGCCTTGTGCCACATCCTGTCTCGTGGGGAGGTGAGATAAATAAATTCTGTTTCCAGGCAGAGAGGAAAACAGTTGAGGCTATGCCAAAGAGCAGAGTCTTGATGGGGGGGGGGTAGATAAACCTGACTCCGTTTATATACAGGTTATATGGGCAATTTTTGCCAGAGCCTGTGGGCTTGTAACGCCCCACGTTAAAAACTGGTCTTGTGCAACGTAGGGAGGTTGGTAAATAGAAAGGACCCTGTAATCTCTGTCACCCTTTTTGAATGCCTGCTGAGAAAAATGACAAACTGCAGGAATTATGTTGAAGAATATTTTATTTCATCAGATACATATGCAACTGTAATAAACTGCAAGTAAGACAAAAAAGAGTTTGCATAAGCACAATGGGAAAAATGTACAGGTTGGTCCAGAAGTCTCGTCATACAAACTCTATCTTTCAAACCATAGGAGATCGCGTCAGCTATTTGAAATAGAAAATTATATTATTAGGTGACTAGACTTTTGGACCACCCTGGACAGAGGGGGTGCAAAGGCAAATATTTATAAGAACGCAACAAACTTTATATAGATACAGCAATAGATTATGCAAGACAAAAGAGACTTCTGATGAAGTTTACAAATCATGTGTGGTTAATACTTAAAATCAGCAGGAAAATATTTATCTGTCTATATCTCTGAAATGAGGTATTATGATTACTTGCATTATTTACATTATTCAATCTGTTATCCTCATCTTCATTGCCATATTCACAATGACACATGGCCCAGTAGATAAAGACATTGATTAGATCCAGTGACTAGACACAAACATCTGTCTATATCTTTGAGATGAGGTATTATGATTACTTGCATTATTTACATTATTCAGACTGTTATCCTCATCTTCATTGCCATATTCACAACATTTTAGCCGCTGTATGTTCCGGCCTTCTTCAGGTGACTGGAATTTCGAAACTTGGAAATAACTGAGATATGCGGAAGAGTTATGGTGGATGAAATAAAGGATTCGGATTGAAATTCCAATCGCCTGAAGAAGGCCGGAGAGTACAACAGCCAAAATGTTGTGAATCTTACTTATTATAAAACGTGTGTGTGTGTGTGTGTGTGTTTGTACGTTTATATATTGGATTGGATTTCCTACATTTTTCAACTGATTTCAACAAAACTTCACAGGACTGCGTAAAATTACCTTGCGGTGGTTCTGACAGCGCCAAAAATGGGAAAAACAATTGTTTTTGCACAAAATCAATTTGAAAACACGATAAAACACAATTCTGTCGCCAGAATGAAAGGGGGACAACTCATATCGAGTTATACTTATAAAACCCAGGTTGTTTGTGTGTATATGTGTGTGTTCGTTTATATATGGGATCAGATTTCCTATATTTTTCAACTGATTTCAACAAAACTTCACTTTTTTTTGGCAGGTAGTGTTTCTTATTGTCTTGCACACTTTTTTCTTTATTTTTACATTCAGAATGCTTTAAAAATTCCATTTATAAGACAATTGTTTATAATAAAATTCTATTCAATTGGTAGACTCATAATAATTGTTTGGGTTTGACCAATTCATACAAAAAAACAAAAAAAAACTAATTAAGACATGCGTGTCTGTCAACCTTAAACAATAATCTTTGTCAATTTTATTTTTCAGTCTTTATGATGGTCGATATTTGATATATCTCTTACTGTTACATCCCCGGGCTCTACTGCTAGTATTATATATAATGTAAATAATACAAGTGAAAATATTTATGCATATAAAGGAAGCTACAAAAGCTAACATTTAAATTATTTTTTGGTTATGAAAGTAATAAATTGTACATGAAAATGATTGTAGGTTATTCAAACTACTTACTTCAAATGCATAAATTATGTGTAAGGTTTATGAGAGGGTAGGAATATTATTATTATTATAAATAAGAATAAAATAATAATAATAATAATGAAAATTAAAATACAATAAAATAAAACAATAACATAAATAAATAAAAATTAAAAATAATAAAAAAATCTCCCTGCATGTAACAAAAACTGTTCCTGTTGGAAATATGGACATCCTGCTAGAGCACTTCATATTGTTCAGACTATCATCCTCATCTTTGTTGCCATATTCATCACAGCGTTTCGGCTGTTGTATACTTCGGCCTTCTTCAGGAACATCAAACTAAACCCTTTATTTCGCTCAGTGGGGCAGACTGTTCTAGTTCCACGTGCCATGTCTGATGGATGTCAGTTATCAGTTATTTCCTCTTAATTTCCCTCTCCAAGTTCTCCACTGCCTTAACCAGATATTGAACTCACACTCTTTGGGTCCTGTCACTGGATCTAACTAATGCCTTTATCCACTGTGCCATGTATTGAGGACATCTGTGTATGAATTTCTGGGTTTTATAATCCTAATGTTGTCAGCAGCAATTTTTTTACCAGTGCTCAAAGTGCAATTGTAACCTAAAAAATACACACACCAATACACACAAAAATATAAATAGATTGTATAAAATTAACATACAATTTACCATGCTTTTCCTGTTATTTATGTATATTTTATTTCCTGTCAAGTATGCTTTTATATCCATGAACACAAGCCTAATTTCTGCTGCTTTGATGTGAGTGAATCTGTTGTAGGATTAGGCAGTAGTAACACCATATGGAAATATACACTTTCCTTTTCACTAAGAGAGTGACAAAGAAAACTCTCTCTCTTTGCTATTACATATACTTCCTTTCCTTCCTTCTATTGTTCCTATCCTCAGTAACTGACAGAACCCAGACATAGCTTATGTGGGTCAGTGAACATCATAAAAAAATCAACCAATGACAACACGTCCTGCCAAAAATTAAATGGAAACCATGGATGTGTCAGTCTCAATAAAAAAGAAGAAAAAACCACGTGTGCAGAAGAAGTGGGAAATTGGTTTGATAGAGCAGTTCGAGTTGCAGTTCAAGATGCAGTTCGAGTTGCAGTTTGAGATGCAGTTCGAGATGCAGTTCAAGATGCAAGGGAGTTTGACTGGATGTACAACTCCAGAAGAAAAAGAAGAAAGGATGAATTAATTTCTGTCAGCCAAAAACACAATGACCCTGTATGAACTCTCAAATCACAAAAAAGGACTAAGTCGATAGTCACCCATTTTATCCACTGTAATCAAATGGAGTCAATAATAAAATGGTACTATAGACAGTAAATTTGAACTTTACTAATGTATTAGTCCAACCTTCATATACCGTAAATTCTCCACAAGAGATACTTATTTTAAACTAAAGTGTATAATTTGAGAAACATTAATAGTATTTACTGAAATTCATTGTAAATAAAATACAATTTTGGTACAAGGCCTAAAAGGTGGAATGGGTTGAGGCTGGTCGTCACTTACTATCTTATACCTAGCTAATCTGATTCATGACCCATTCACTCGTTACAATCTGCCAAGCCACCACAAGAACTCATTCATCATCATTCAATCCTCCATAATACCATAATACCACACATAATCAGGGAACCTACAAAACACACGCCATGACATAAAAATTTAATGATGTTATTTGAAGCCATCAAACCATCAAAAGATTTGAGAGGTCACTCTATTCTGTCTTTAGACAAAATCAAGAGGCCCTCTAAGGGAAAGGAAAGGGATATAAATATAGCCATAGGGAAGGAAAAAAATCTGAACCTGTCAAGGTGAAAAAAAAAGTGCCAAAAAACAAATTGGAGAGGTTGGGAATCTTGACTTGGATCATAACCAAAGTAGGAGCCGGGAACAGGCCCGGGAATGACACTTACTCACATTAACTAGGTTCACAAAAAGGGTCTGTCCTAACCAGGGAAAGGCCCAACAGAAAACCACCCCAATGTGATTTAGGTGGACCTAAAAAGGAAAATCAAGGCTAGCTCTGTTCACATGAACCAGGCTCACCACAATCACCAACCTTTTGTTGAAATCTGTCAAAACCAATTGCTTTCTATCAGTTCTAATCTTCATCTTGAGTAGCTGATCAAAATATCAGATTAGATCCTGATGAGAAAGACGGTCACCTCACAAGACTTCCTCTACTCTGTAACCAGATGAGACACATTTAAGGTCAGTTTATCTGCATTACCGCGGAAAATTTCTCAAACCATCTCAGCACTTCCTCTTTTGGAATTCCTCAGGCAATAAACTCAGCCACATCCCGAGGAAGAGGTAAAGAGGGATGCCTATATATAAATCCAAGACAAAGGCAAATAGATTTTATGAATCATTAGTGGAAAAACCATAGATTTATATATAACTCAATGGGGCGAGCCTATTTCAACTACAAGTGGAATAGGATAACTTATTAAAATACAAGTTTTCATTCTGAAGGCCATCAGTTCAATACTTGTGTTGGGTAGTAAATATATATTTGAGCTATTTCACAACTTAACAGTTGGCATGCCTGATGTAACTGGTAACATACCTTTTCTAGGCAAATAGATTTGTATCCCTCGCACTGGATAAAAACCATGAGTTTATATAGAACTCAATGGGTAGTACCTATTTCAACTGCAGGTGGAACAGGTTAAGTTATTAAAATACATGTTTATATTAGTCGAAGGCTATCAGTTCAGTACATTTGTTTTAACAATAAGTCGAGGTAGGCTGAGGTGATGGTGGGTGTTGGTAAGCCTGTTCTGTGGAATGGAGGTTGCTGTGTCAACTGTGAAGGGAATGCCTTGTAAACGAATTGAGGTAGACCTGTTCTGTGTAGCGGATGTCACTGGGGTCGACTGCAAAGAGAATGCCTTGTAAACAAGTTGAGGTAGGCCAAGGTTGGTATTGATGAAGGCTTGTAGCTGGGAAGAATCAAGGTTGAGCTGTTTCAAGTTGAAGCTAGATAGCTCTGCTGGGTGGAGTTGAAGTTGAGATGTGCGGTCATGTTGAGTGGTGGCGGCAACAGTGGTGATAGTCGTGTTTTACATAACAGCTGGTTCGTAACTCTGTTGTCATGGTGCCAAGGTCATGGTGCCAAGGTCATGGTAGCAGTAGAAGCAGCAGCGCCCTGCATGACAGCAGGCAGCTGTGCCGAGCTGTAGCTGTGTCTTATATTCTTTTTCCGTTTTCTGTTTCTCTCATTTTTTTTAATGTTCATTAGTAATTTTTTTGCATACTAATTATGTTAGAATACAATCCTATGGAAATAGAATCATTAGGAATTGCTAATACAAAAAACACTTTTAAAATAGGATTATATAATTTGTCCACAAATACCATATTTGCCATAGCTTAAAAAGAACCAACTAGTGTGAACTACACAGAAAACAATTTATAACAAATCTATCGCTGGCCAAATGAATTTGATGATACTAGGGCGGCTAGCCAATCCTTATTGCAGACATTTGCTCAGGCACATTTGTGTTTATTCAACACCCAAAGAATACACCTGTGGTTTATACTGCAACTAAGCTGAGCAAAACTTAGTTACAGTTTCTGGGAAAGAGCATATTATCTAGCATGATCAACAATTTGAACAAAGCCAGCACGTTCAAACCCTCAGCCATGATGACATGTGACTTCATGCTAGCACAGCTATCGGCAACCCCCAGGGTTTCTGTCTACCCAGTTTGACTCACAAGGCTTGGGTCAGCTTGTGGTATGGTTTTCAGGCACTTTTCAAAAATGATGTATGCTGGGATTAACTGCATCCGGTCTGATAACATCAAGTTCCCTTCCTGGCAAATTGACCATGGTGAGATTCGAACCTGGGTCTCATAGTCAGATTGCAAATGTTCCAACCACTCAGATTGATAGTAAATATACATTTGATTTATTTAACAACTTCACAATCTCATATATATTCTTTTAGGAATTGGTAATAGAAAACCCCTTTTCAAAGAGGATAAGCTGAGTTTAGATTCCTACCAAAGCTGCTGCAATAACTTTGCACTAATGCCCTTGGGAAAAGCAGGAATCTTTATCACTTCTCTCACCAGCTATAAAGAAAAAACATATTGGACTAACTTTGATAGGGCAACCAATTAAAAAAAAAGGAGAACTTTGAATTCAAAATTGTTTGTGTTTGTCTTGTCTGGCTTTTGCATGTTTGCATGTTAAAAGTACCTCTCTCAACTGAGAAAAACACTGGTGTTATATAGCTCTCCCAGTCCCAGATCAACATTGACTATTGGCTAATACCTGCCCAGTAAAGTCAGCACCACCTACTCTAAGTAGAATGTCTTCTCACAATAGCCCATTGTGGAAGGAGAGGTAACTCCTGGTGCTTATTGCACCACATACAACCAACTTGGAGTCTTTTATTGGGCTGACCCGATTCTCTGTTACACTCCCCTCTGATCGCCTGATCACAGCATCAACATGCAGGGGCGGGCTGTAATATGTGTATTTTTTATTTATAGGGTTCATGGTTAAAACCACATGCAAGCACATACTTAATATTTCCGTCTATTACATTGTTAATATGTCATAAACCAGTGTGACAGTGGGCCCATAACATACATATGCCATGAAGCATAGAAAGAGACCCTGAATCAAAGTTTGGTGCATGGACATTCACTGTAACTGATTCTGTACCAGATGACTAGATCCTAGAGATGTTTAGCTTCACACTCATCTAAATTGACCAACACACCTGCTGTTCCTTCAGAGAAAACATTGTTATCTCCTGGGATGGACAGTATTTGCGTTAAGTGTAAAATGAACATAGACAATACAAGCCAGAGTTGTCTCTCATTTCTCTTTATTCTCCATGTTATTAACCATTACATTGCCATAGCATTTTTATTTGACAAAACCTATAGGATGCATTAAGTCATGTGAAATACACAAACTATGTAAAATATATGTGAAAACCAGTTGAATGTTGAAACTATTTTTTAAGTAGTGACGTCTTGCTACTTTATGTAAACATTTACAAAACACAAATAAAAACTCTCAAAGTTATTTCATTGTAAACACTTCTTAGAGTTGTGCATTTCGAAAACTCTCATATGAAGCAGAACCGTAACGTGTTCTATTTTTAAATACGATAGATCAGTGTTTCCCAACCTTTTTACAACCCCTGCGCCCTTTGGACACAAAATTTTGCACCCCTGACTGTCAAATTAAAGTTCAAATATTATACTGGATTCATCTTTCATAACAAGATGACACTTAGGTATTAGTACAAAAATAATTTTAATATTGTTTTTATATCTATTATAAATGCCATGATTAAAATGCTAAAAAACAATATTTATTTGATAAATTATCTGAATGTTTTCAATGTGTTGGTAGACTTTGGTGCTTACTGGCTAAGGCTTTTACTCTAGGTTCATTTGATAGCTTATCTCAATGTTTTCTCAATGCGATGGTTGATTTTGGTGCTTACTGGCTAAGGCTTTTACTCTAGGTTCATTTGATAGCTTATCTCAATGTTTTCTCAATGCAATGGTTGACTTTGGTGCTTACTGGCTAAGGCTTTTACTCTAGGTTCATTTGATAGCTTATCTCAATGTTTTCTCAATGTGATGGTTGATTTTGGTGCTTACTGGCTAAGGCTTTTACTCTAGGTTCATTTGATAGCTTATCTCAATGTTTTCTCAATGTGATGGTTGATTTTGGTGCTTACTGGCTAAGGCACTAAATCTAGGTTCTTTGCTGCTTAGAAGTAATTGTAGATCTCATCTTGTAATTTGCAGGTGGTTTCTTTGTTCAATAAGAAGCTGTATGTGTTGAAACCAAATTCAGCCATATAGGAAGTTGGGAAAGCAATGAAGAAAAGTTTGATAGCTTCCCACAGTTTTAGATACTTCAGAAAATTCCTTTTATAGCCAAGAATAATTTTTGAAAATCTGAAAAAAAAATGGCGAAATGCCCACCACTCCCCCACCCAAATGAGATAAAAAAAACACGCAGTACCTCTTTTCAACATAACAGTACCCACAGTGGGAAACATTGGTACAGAGTATGTAAAAATAGAAAAAGATTATCTTAACAAAATTCATAAAATCAAAAATTCAGTATCTGTCTATATTTCTGAGATGAGGTATTATGATATTATTTACATTATTTGGACTATTGTCCTCATCTTTGTTGCCATATTTATTACAACGTTTCAGCCATTGTATGCTACGGTTTTCTTCAGGTGGTTGGAATGTTGAACTGAACCCTTTATTTCACTCACTGGGGTAGACTGTTCTAGTTCCACATCTAGGAACACATGGCACAGTGGATAAAAGCGTTATTTAGATCCAGTGACAGGACCCAAAGAGTGTGAGTTTAATACCCAGTTCAGGCAGTGGAGAACTTTCAGAGGGAAATTAACAGGAGATACCTGATAACTGACATCCATTAAACATGGCACGTGGAACTAGAACAGTCTACCTCAGTGAGCAAAATAAAGGGTTCAGTTTGACATTCCAACCACCTGAAGAAAACGGAGCATACAATGGCTGAAACGTTGTATGACGACAAAGATGAGGACAATAGTCCAAATAATGCAAATAATATCATAAATTCAGTTGTGACTATTTTTTAAAATAATGTCTTGAAAGTAAATCTGTTAATATGGGTATATTAAACATATATTAACTTACATAACACATCTGCTGAGCAAATATATGGTAAAATATCAGAATATGTATATACACCATGAGAATATGACTGCTTTTTAAAGAGACTTGATGAGTTCAAATGTGAATGCCTACCACCTTACATTCATTCAAAAACGACTTTATTGCAAGAATATATCCATCCAGTCTGTATTTTCAAATGTGAATGCTCTATAAACACAGGTGAAAAAAAAAACTATGTTTTTTCTTCAGTGTGAATTTGTATGTGGCTTTTCAAATGTGAATTCTGTATAAAAGTCGCACCACAAACCTCACAGCAGTAGGGCTTTACTTTAGTGTGTGTTTGCATGTGACTATTCAAACGTGAACGCCTGGCAAATGCAGAACCACACTCTTCACAAGAAAATGGTTTTTCTCCAGTATGTGTCATTATATGACTTTTTAACTGTGTCTTACGTGAAAAAGCAAATCCGCACATCTCGCAAGAATGTGGTTTCTCTCCAGTGTGTGTTCTCATATGCATTTTCAAAGAAGAGTTCTGTGAAAATGCAGATCCACAGACTTCACAAGAATATGGTTTCTCTCCAGTGTGTGTTCGTTTATGTACAATTAAAGTTGACTTATCTGAAAATGCTGATCCACATACATCACAAGAATATGGCTTCTCTCCAGTGTGTGTTCGTTTGTGAACGATTAATGTTGACTTATCTGCAAAGGAAGATTCACACATCTCACAAGAGAATGGTTTCTCACCAGTATGTGTACGCACATGAGCTTTCAAAAAGGAGTTCTGTGAGAATGCTGACCCACAAACTTCACAAGAATATGGTTTTTCTCCAGTGTGTGTTCTCATATGCATTTTCAAAGAAGAATAACGTGAAAATGCAGATCCACATACTAAACAAGAATATGGTTTCTCCCCAGTGTGTGTTCGTTTGTGTACAATTAAAGTTGACTTTGCTGAAAATGCTGATCCGCATACATCACAAGAATATGGTTTTTCTCCAGTGTGTGTTCGTTTGTGTACAATTAATGTTGACTTATCTGCAAAAGATGATTCACATATTTCGCAAGAGAATGGTTTCTCTCCAGTGTGTGTTCGCACATGAGCTTTCAAAGAAGAGTTCTGTGAAAATGCAGATCCACAAAATTCACAAGAATATGGTTTCTCTCCCGTGTGTATTCGTTTATGCACAATTAAAGTTGACTTATCTGAAAAGGAAGATTCACATACATCACAGGAAAATGGTTTCTCTCCAGTGTGTGTTCGCACGTGTGCTTGCAGAGCAGAGTCATTTGAAAATGCAGATCCACATACTACACACGAATATGTTTTTTCTATATGTATTTGCATGTGTTTTTTTAAATATGAGCTGTCCAAAAATGTGGATCCACACACTTCACAAGAGTAGACTTTCTCTCCAGTATGTGCTTCCATATGGCTTTTTTAAATTTAGTTTCTGTGAAAATACAGATCCACTGACTTCACAAGTGTATGGTTTTTCTTCAGTGTCTCTTTGCATATATATTGTTATAGTTGAATTCTATGAAAGTGCAGATCTTCATCTCAGAAGAACAGGGTTTCTCCACAGTATGTGCTTGCATGTGGTTTTAACCATGAACCCTATAAATAAAAAATACACATATTACAGGTGGGGTTTCTTTCCATTCTGCATAAAAATATGAATTTTCAAAGATAAATGATAAGAAAATATTTAAGCTTTTTCTGAATTCAGTTGAATATATTCAAATGTGATTTAATTAAAAATGCAGATTTGCCCAAATCAGATGAATATGGTTTGCATATATAGAGTTTAACCTTTACCATGCTGCAGGCGACATTGTCGCTATAGAATTCTCTCCCTTTGCTAGTCTAGGCCCATTCTATCACTTTGAGACTGTTGCTATAAATAAACACTTTTCAACTGTTATTTCTGTTATTTTAAGCTGGAAATCATCTACTACTGCTTTGGAACAAGGTTAAGCTTCCTTTTTCCAATGCTATCTTGAATTCTTCTAGATTCTATACAAGATGTAACACTGATTAAATTCAAGTCTTTTTTTTGCGACTTTTTGTAAACCAAAATGGCCGCATCAATATCCAACAAGCCTTTATTCAGGACTTTTTCTTTGATTTAGACTCCAATGATGATTTTCAAAGCTTTCCTTGAGTGGATGTCAACTCGCGACATGGAGGAAAGCAATGATGATCACTAGCTGCTACTATCATCCATGCCTGACTATTAATATACCTGATCTATTTATAAATGATGAAATGAGAACATGTCAACGAGATAAATAAATACAAGTCAGGTGAAAGAAAGACCAAACAAAATCTAGTGTCTTCTCGTATGTAAACACAAGGAAACATGTCACTTTTTGACAAAATGAAAGCCTTCTTAGTGATTTTGCTTCTTATTGCACCCCCAGAACTCCATAAGGAGTAATAAAATTTAAAGTATGTTGAATTATTTATGTATCTTTTAATGTATTTGTTTTTTATTTCGCATTTCAATATTTTTGTTTATAACATCAAAACATACATGCAAAATGTAATGCATTACATCAAAATATTACTCATTCAGTCTTTTATCAGTGTACAAAATTTAAAATCTATATGCACAATACAAAGAAAGTTATAACAATTTTAAAACAGTAGGTGTTCATGTTTTTGCACCCTCAAAAAAATTACAGTGTCAGGGGAGACAACTCTAGAAAGAAATTTGCATGGTAAAGGTTAAAACATTAAAAGTGTAAAACTAAAAATATACACACTTCAATGTCGATTTTTATATGAATTTTCTAATGTAAATTGAGAGAAAAGTAACAGGAGTTATCCGTTTTTTGATGTGAGGGGCACTATCCATAGTGAGTTCTTTCCACACAGTCAGAGGATCAATCAGGAAGTCTACAAAGAGATCTTGCAGCGTTTGTTTTGATCAGTGTGTGAGAAGAGGTGAGAGTTGTGGCAGGACAAATTGTAGCTGCTTCACTGTGACAATGCACTTTCTTCCAACGCCCTGGGCATCTGGCAGTTTCTGACCAAAAAGAACATCTCCGTACAGGAGCAACTGACCTATTCACCCAATATAGCTCCATGTGACTTTTTTCTTTTCCCCAAGCTCAAAGGGTTCATCAAGGGGGCCCGTTTTGAAGGCATGGAAGCCATCTGGAAGGTTGTAACAACAGAGCTGAGGGGGCATCCAAGGAGAGCTCTTCCAGCAGTGCATAAAAGTGTGGGAGAGAAGGATGGAAAAGTACATTGTACTTGATGGGGGTTACTTTGAAAGGAAAATCCTATAGTTTCTTGTTTGGAATTGAAATAAATTATTTGTGACAACAGTCCCGTTATTTTTCAAACAGATCTTGTATATTAATGATAAACTTTCTGACAATCTAAATTAGAATTCTTTGCAAGAATATTTCTTTGATTCCATAAGAATTTTTAAAGCAGAATTCTATGAAAACTGTCAAAATTACTTACTTGTGTACTTGCCCATTTTTTGGAATGAAGATCCTTCTTGATTAGCTGATCCATAAAAATTCATATTTCTACATTGGGTAAATTTCTTTTCAATGCACAGGATCTCTTATCAGAGGTAAAAATAGAAAAAATGAACAAACATAAATTATTCACATTATTTTCAAGAAAGATTGATTTGTCAACATCTTATAGGTCGTTTAATGCCAAAATTTAATTTTATTTTAATTTAGCTTTGAAATAATAAAAATATATGAATACATGCTAGATGATACACTATTTACATTATTCAGACTATTGTCCTCATCTTTGTCACCATATTTATTACAATGTTTCAGCTGTTGTACGCTCCGACCTTCTTCAGGTGGTTGGAATGTTGAACTGAACCCTTTATTTTGCTCACTGGGGTAGACTGTTCTAGTTCCACGTGCCATGTTTAATGGATGTCAGTTATCAGTTATCTCCTATTATTTTTCCCTCTCCAAGTTCTCCACTGCCTTAACAGGGTACTGAACTCACAGCCTTTGGCTCCTGTAACTGGAACTAACTAACGCCTTTATCCACTGTGCTTGAGGACATCTGTGTATGAATTTTTGGGTATTATAAACCTAATGTCTTCAGGATTCTTTTTTTTACCAGTGCTCATATTACAATTTTTGCTGTTATCATTGCATGTTTTAACATGGACAAAGAACACTGTAGGAAAATTTGTAAACTTAAGGAATCAGCACATATGCTAGGCCACAACAATTTCCTGAGCTGACCTAGCATAGAAATGAATACTATATGGGAACCAGTAATAAGAAGTGCCAGAGAAAAGTGATAATAACAAAAAAATTGCAATATGAGCTATGGTAAAAAAACAGGAGATAACTGACATCCATTAAAGATGGCACATGGAACTAGAACAGTCTATCCCAGTGAGTGAAATAAAGGGTTCAGTTCGACATTCCAACTACCTGAAGAAGGCCGGAGCATACAACGGCCGAAATGTTGTAATAAATATGGCGACAACGATGAGGACAATAGTCCAAATAATGTAAGTAGTGTACATAATATGTGATGTCAGAAATATAGACAGATAATGAATGGTAGATGATACTCAGCTTTTGTCCATATACATGTTTGTGTGGGCATGAAAAGAGGGGTGATATGTATTTTATGTTGTAGTTTTGTTGAAGTTATATTTTGGAATACAGTTTGATTTGAGAAATTGTAGGATATTATATGCATTAATGTCATAAAAGTTCTTTCATGTTGGTTGGTTGGTTGATTTTTAGCGCCATATCAACCTCTCTAGGTTATGTAATGCTGAAATCTAAATATTTTGAACACAAATAAAAACTGGTACGGAGTCCTGATTGCCTACAGGCTGAAAGGGCATGGCATTAAAGAAATATAGCTACAACCAATGAATAATAATCGACTCTCCTGTCGATATTCGATGTATGAGGGTCAAGCAGATCAGTTTTCAGGAAACCGACAGCCCAACACCGGCACATGAGATTTGATTATAGTGGTGAAGGCCTCGTGCAGGACCATCCACACTTTCTGAAGGGACAAATACAGAGACCTGGTGCACCAAATGCCACAAGGTCCCCAAACGACCCTCCGCAGGTTTTGAATTCAGAGTTGTCCTTCTCCTAGACCAGTTGCCATCCAAGGCTATAGAACCCAGTCTGTCCTGCTATTTTACCCATAGCTGGAGGGAGAAGAAGAGGATTCATACCTTTCCCAAGGGTATTAGCACGTAAGTGAATGTAATGGATTCAACTGGAATTCAAACTCGGCGATTCCTCAATCCAAGCCGTTATCCATTACTCCACCGTGCCTCAACCAATGAATATATATATATATATATATATATATATATATATATATATATGTGTTATTAAATATAACAGACAATGGATATCTATTGATCATGAGCTTTTCTAATGTTCGAATATTTGCTTTAATTTCTGGTGAAAATAAAGACAAAAATTGTCCAACATTTGTATATTTTTTATTAAGTTGTTCCTAAGCTTTTGGCTCACATGAGCCATCCTCATTGTGGTTATATTGACATGTAACAAAGATATCCGCTATCAAAGATGATAATGGTCATAGAATAGTAGATGCAGATCATAATTTCAAGATCTATGACATCATATCACGTGATAGACTGAAGTATTACAACAGAACCAATGTCTAGATGCAAGGTAATGTGTTGTGACTACTTTGAAATGTAATTTTGTTGAGTGTGGATTGCTTCATTTTAATGTAGATGGCCTCCAATATCTAAAGGTTCTTTTTGCTGTGTGTATGTGTGAGTATTATTGTGTTATCAACTAATATCTGTCTAATATTATGTACATGGCTATGTTTTTCTACATATATATATATGTATATATTATGAAATGAACAAAGTCCAACAATTATTTTAAGACATTTTTATATTTATACATTCTTTTTATAGATACAAATATTAAAGTAAATGCTCTGTTTATAATAAACAGTATTTATAACATTTACCGGCCTGAATGTCCAAGAAATTTTCATAGAAAATATTCATACTCTGACAGGATTCAAACCTGTATCCTATACGAAACCGTCATTTAGCCTGACATGCTCTTAACCAATCAAGCCATGGAGAATCGTTCGATTAGCAAGGTTGAATTTACTGTCTTTAAACTTCAATCTTCCATGAATCTCTCACGTACATTCATATCTGCTCAAAGTGTATCCAAATGTAAACAGTTAAGTTAAATAAAGCTGGGTGTTTAAAATGGTCTAGCATGACATCATGTGAATAACTATTGCGAGTCATGCCACACAAAAAGAATGCAATTTATTTATTAATTTAAATTTTTATTTTATCATTATAATATTGATAAAATATGTGCACAGATTAATTATATCATATGCACTATAAAACACTTTCTCCTGTGATGAAATGATATTTTATTTAATGTGGGCTATATCTATCTATCTATAAATCTATATATATATATATTGTTATAAAATATGTGCACACATTAATTATATGCATTTTAACCTTTACCATGCTGCAGGCGAAAATAGTCGCCGTAGAATTCTCTCCCTTTCTTACTCTAGGTGCATTCTTGTGATAAATAAACACTTGTCAACTGTTATTTCCAGTAATTTAAGATGGAAATCACCTACTACTGCTTTGGCACAAGGTTAAACTTTTATTTTCCAATGTTATTTTGAATTCTTCTAGACTTTACATGAGGTGTAAACCAATGTTAATTTTTTCGTAATTGTTTCAATTTTTTTGTTTTGAACATGAAAACATGCATATAAATCATAATGAATTACATGAAAATATTATTCATCCTTTTATCACTGTACAAAAACTAAAATCTCCACAGGAGAACCACAGGAGTTTATCCAGATGGCACAGTGGATAAAGGTGTTAGTTAGATCCAGTGACAGGACCCAAAGAGTGTGAGTTCAATACCTGGTTAAGACAGTGGAGAACTTTCAGAGGAAAATTAACAGGAGATAACTGATATCCATTAAACATGACACGTGGAACTAGAACAGTCTTCCCCACTGAGCGAAATAAAGGGTTCAGCTCGAAGACATGAGCGTACAAAGGCTAAAACGTTGTAATAAATATGGCGACAAAGATGAAGACAATAGTCTGAATAATGTAAATAATGGGTTTTTTATTTTGTATAATAATAACTTCTTGACTTCTTTCCTTGCATTTGGTGTGGTAGAGTATTTTGGTGTTGTCTACTAGTATTTGTCTCATGTTGTTAGTTCTACTTTGGTTAATCATGATGTACTGGTTGATGTGTGCATGGATTGTACTAAGTTTTAAGACAGGTCAGTCTGCAAGAGAGTGTGATGCATATGTGCCCAATGTAAGTATTTAATGTTGTTTATTGATATGCAATCTCCCAGGGCAGGGAACATGAGAATTCATAGACATTATTTTTATATAGGGGGGAATATAAGGCCTGGTGATGTTGATAATAATTAAGTTAGATATTTTAAACTTATTATAGCAGATGATAAATCTTAGGTGTTTGTTGGGATTATTGATTGATATGTATCAGTGAATTATGTTTTTAATTGCTGTTTTTAATCCTGTTTATAATTAGGGTGCATTTGGTTACGATAAAATCTGTTAATAATGTCTTTATTTTTGTTTGTATCAGGAAGGCGTCTAAATTTTGTTAAGGCTAATTTTATTTGTTCGTCAAGGGCATGCTTAGGGAAAGTACTGTTGGTTAGTTTGTCTAATGTTGCTAAGTTCCTTATCGAATAATGTTTGAAGAAGAGATTACTTTGGTTTGGTAAATCATGTTTTTTATAACAGCTATTTTATATCTGTAAGGACATTCTCTTTTGTACCTGAGTAAATACAAGTTTCTGCTATTGAGAGTACAGTGGAGTAATGGATAGCGGCTCGGACTGAGGAATTGGAGAGCCGAGTTCGAATTCCAGGTGACGCAATTACATTCACTTGCGTGCTAATACTCTTGGGAAAGGTATGAATTCTCTTCTTCTCCCCCCTCCAGCTATGGGTAAATAGCAGGACAGACCGAGTTCTATAGGCCTGGATGGCAACTGGTCTACCACAGAAAGAAATGGCAACCTACTGCAGGAAAAAATCTGGATTGTCAGTCATGTATTGAAAGATATATAATCGCCTAAACGTGTATCATGCATAGCACATAACTGACTGTCTGCTATTGACATCGACTATGTGTGTGTGTGCATTCACTTAAGAATCATTAAATTATCCTATATAAGAATAATGGCTATATTTTGGAGGGACATTATTATTATTAATAAATAAAATAAAATAAAATAAAATGTAAAATAATAATAATAATGAATATCATAAATTGAAATAAAATAAATAATATTACAGCATTGTTTAAAATAAATTAAAATAAAACCAAAAAAATAAAAAATTCTCCCAGCATGCAGCAGAAACTGTTCCTGTCAAAAAGATGCTGAATTCAGTCTCTTCGCTAACGACCATTGGAAGATTCAAGACGACCATGTCTTCGAGACATTGCTTGTTAATACGAAGTGATTTCTTCCTTTTATCACAAGCAACCTTTAAAACTTAAAACACTTGTAATAAAAAATACACACATACCAGTACACAAAAAATAGATTGTATGATTTTAATTTACAATTTACCATGCTTTTTTAGCGTTATTTCTGTGTATATTTGTTTGTTTTTTTGCCCATATGAATGCCGTAATACGAGGCTATTTCTGTTTTTTGTATGATGTGAGTGATGAAAAGTATATTCAGAATATGAGGTTAGCCAAAGAAGTCTAAGGGAATCATTCGGTATTTCATATGCGAAAATAATTTCAAAGATTAGACTGGAAAAATATATTTTTTTTATTTCCTTCGATCAATGAAAATACGAAGATTGAAAAGTGAAAACATTCAACTCAAATATAAGTTGGATTTTTATAAAAAAAAATTATTGCAAAATGACTAATTGATTAATGATAGCGATGATAAAGAAAGAAATGAAAAACGTTGTCGTGTTTATTAACTTAAACTTAATAAAAAGGTAAAATTGAACTGAATTTGATAAATAATCTTCTTCAATTCAGTTCAATAAGTTTATGGATGCTGCTATTTGACAAATGTTTGAAATTGAGGACTTTTGTTCACAACTAATTGTTCTAAAAAAATTACGTTCGTGGAAATGGTGAGACGTTTCATCAATATAACTTTAAGTGCATTCAAAATATATATGACGCCAGTTATAGAATCAATCAGTATTTGATCTTTATCTGAAAACAAGTTTTTTGATTTGTGAAAACAATCAAAAAACGATCAATAGAAACAAAAAATGTAATCTTAATTATTATTCAATAACCATCGCATTTATGAACTATTTTTTTTAACTGGTTAATATTATTAAACATTTAATCAATCCCATGTATATTTCTACTTACCTTTCAAAAAGATTGAGGACAAAAAAATGAAGAAAAGAAACGTAGGTAATTCTTTCTTTGTTTTCAAGTGACTTTTTCCATAATTTCATCGATTTGTTTAGGATTTTTCAATTAATCTATAAAAGTTCTCCACTTTTCATTCAATTTATATAAGAATGAAAAGAACGGCATCAGAGAAAAAGCAATATTTCGACCGATGGCAAAAACAAAGGAAATACGCAAAACGGTGTTGAACATAATTTCGTCCCTTGTGTTAAAATTGACTTGCTAAAATATTTCGTGGAATTTTTTTTCTTTTAATCAGGAAACAAACAAACCAAAACTTTTTTCACGAGGTATTAAGAAAACGTTGCACAAAATCCAAAACTTTATTTTCTGATTTTCACGAAATGATGCTCTAGTTGAAGATCAAACGTTGCACAATAATCTCAATGCGGGAAGCCACTAGGACGCAAGGGGTTACAGAAGATTTGAAACAAGATCAGATAGGAGTGATAGAGGAAAAGATGACAAGAAGGATAGTGGATAGATCAAGGCAACTGGAGATGTCGATTGACATTACATTTGAATGATTGGAGATTATAGCTCTCAGAGAAAGTGGAATAGGAAAGGGAGTTCCACAGGCGAGAGGTGCGAGATATAAAGCTATTGGAGTAGAAGAGACGGCTACATTTAATAGTATCGACAGTGAAAGGGTGAAAGCGGGATGCCAGCCTCGTAGGGCGCTTGAATTCATGAAGTCTGGGAACCAGCGAATGCAGCTCCTTGGAGCAATTACCATGAAAGTATTTGTAAAAAAGACAGAGGGAGGCGACGGCGCGTCTGTGAGATATCGACTGTAGACGAGATGCAAGAACAGGGACAATTATATTGCATATCTGCCTCTGGAGCTTATCAAGAACCCCGAGGGAAACAGAAGGGGCTCCAGACCATATATGGTAGCAATACTCCATGCAAGGGCGAATTGTTGATTTGTAGATCTGAAAGATCGATTCCGGGGTGAAAAAAATCCTGGCGCGGCACAGGGAGCCAACTTTCCTTGCGGTGGACGAAGCAATTGACTCAATGCATTTGTTCCATCTCAGGTCAGCAGTCAACGTGAGACCGAGCAGCCGCAGAGAGGTTTCCACTCAAGTTTGGTATTGTCCTGTTTTCTCTTGCCGTATCGTGTCAATGCCTTATTTTCTACAGAGGACAAATTATTGGTCACATAAATTCAAAGGGTTGTGCCGATCTATATTGCATACATACATACATACATACACATTGTGAAACGGGTGGTCGTCCTCGTATGCAAATGACGGACATTCATAAAAAGACTCAATATCACGCATGCGCCTTGGACCTCACGTAACTTGGAGCAGGTAAATGTGACTATCTATCGTTGCACACACCCTGATCGTATGATAACACATATGACAGTGCGGGGCTGGTCATTTCACCCTAGCGATCTTTCGCAGTGGGACAAGAACTTCTTCCTCTCCAGCCGAATCGTCAGACCTGCTGAAGTATGAATCAGAATGGCGGGGGCTTCATAAAGGTCGGTCCCATTGCTCTCAGATGAGGTGACATTGCTACATGCACTGGAGCCTGGTTCTCACTATTCATTACTCCCTGGCAGCCCCGAACTGAGCCGTGGACGACCACCGACTGTGGACTGGATATCCAGGTAACGCGACTGTTTATATTTCGACGTGCACCGTCCCTGTGAATTTGTCACCCAGACTGAGTCCTTCATTCTCTATCGAGGCCGACGTCCCTTGGTGGTCGGGCGTCGAATATCAATTCCTTTCACTCGAATCTGATACGAATGCAATATATTAGCGGGTGCAGACGAAACGGACACGGCGTCCTTAGGTGTGGCGTTGTACATATAGCGCACCTTAAAATTATATTTCTTCATATATTATATCATCAATATATGCCAATGTTGCTCTCTTTATCGTCTCGTCCTGTGCTAACACAGCCTCGAGGATAGACCACATTATTAAGGATGCCACATTCGGGTTGAACCCCAACCTGATTAGACAATATATCTTTCCTTTGAATATAACTGTCATGTACGACTACATGGAACTCTCAACATAAAACTGCAGGTACAGTTTCCTGAGGCCCAGAATGGATACGTTCGTGCCCTGTCTCTATTCTCACAGTTTGTCCAAGCAGAAGTTCATACTATAGTTTGTCCTTGCACTTTATGTATAAATTAATTGGAAATTGTTCCTGTAGTAGTAGGATATCTACATCTTTGGATAATGCAATGTTAGTCCCTGCTACAATGAGTTTGTTGCAAGCCCTACCCCTAGTTAGATTAAAAGCAGCAGCAACAATATTTTGCATATGTAAATGACAGGTGTAAGGAAGTGGAAGACAATTCCAACAAGGTGGTATTTTATGTTTTTTACTTCTGAGCAATAAAGGAGAGAACATATATGAATGTCAAAGAAAGGAAAAAATTTAAGATTATAAATTGTGTGGCTGATATACAAGTTCAGTCATTAAAGAGAAAGATGTCCTTATGCTTGGGAACAAGGTCATAGTGGTGTTGTCACTAAAGCATGCTGGAAGGAAAAGAGAGATAAGAGAATAATGACAGAGATTGTCCTATTTTTATAGGCACTAAAAACTTCTCATTAAAACCAGTGAAGCAATGTAGGGAGAGGTGTGGCACCTTGCATTATTAGAAATATTCATAGAAATATGATTTAATTTTTTTTTTTTTTTACTCGATTTATTAAACAGGTTGTTAGTTTTTTTTTTAGACGAAGAATAATTGAGTTGAAAATAATTCACTAAGTTGTACTTAGACGATCCTAAAAGAAAAAGAAAAGAAAGAGGAAGAAAAAGAAAAAAAAGAAAGAGAGATGGATGATGCATGACCCAGTCATTAGTGAAAACAGGTGTCAGAAAGATATCTTGGCCAACATGTTGGCCAATTTCGAAGGACAATAGGGATTTGTTATTTAGAAGGAAAGTCATTTAGAGAGTGGAAGGGACCATGCTTGATAAGAGTGTATTGATAATAAAAAATATCGGTCGAAGCACATGACCGACTTTTGCGTAGAAAGACTCATTATCAATTTGGAGAAAGGGAAATTTTTTTTAGAACAATGGAAACGAATTTTTAATCGGAGGAAAGGTGTCTTTTGGGTTGAGGGGGTGACCGGTGGAACTGTATACAGATTCTGACCTGTTAAGGATTGGAACCCCACGATGAAGGAAGTGGAGACATTTTCAATTCAGATAATTAAGATTTTTGACTATCAGGTCTGACCAAAAAAACAAAGAGGTGAAGAAACGATTGTCTCGGCTCACAGATAGCGCCAATATTCTTTCCTGAAGTCACATCTAATTAGCGGCAGGCTGTTTTGACAGAACCCAGGTGAGAAAAAGCCAAGATTATCATTTTTCGTACGTGCGAAAAAGGCCAAATTAGATTTTGTTTTTTTTAGAACAAGAACGATGTAAGCCACGCCCGATTGGAGACGGGAGGCGTCCCACCACAGTCTCATTAGCCGAAAGCGGTCACGTGATATGCGGAATGAGGAGGGAGAATGCTCGATCAAGAACCATTGGTCGAAAACGGTCACGTGGCATGCGGAAAGAGGAGGAGGAATGTTCGATCAGGAACCATTGGTCGAAAACGGTCACCTGACATACGAGAGACCGGGAGAGATGGGTATGCGTCTTCCCCCCAGAGGCACTGTGAGGAAGTAGGGGTGAAAATAATAGCGATAATGGGAAATCAGAACTAATGCGGCTTTTGGGATTATCGAGAGAGCCCTGACGCCGACAGACCCACCCCGGTTTGCTGTGGCGTCAATAAAAGCAGGACCCCAATCGACAAAAATGAGTTCAGCCCCGGACGGCAGCGAGAAGAGACCACCTCGGACGACAGAGAGTTGCAGCTGAGTTGCGGCAAGAAATCCTTCCAGCCCAAGTCGAAGACAAGAGAAGTTCCATCTAAGTCGACGAAGAAGAAGATTACTCGAAAGCCGCGGAGAAGTTGCAGCCAAGTCGAAGACAAGGCCAAAGAGTTACTGGACGGAAGAAGAAGAAGAAGTTGAAATCAAGCCCAGCCGAGAACAGAATTCGACCCAACCAGATCGAAGTGAAGAAATACAACTCAAGTCGAAGAGAAGAATCAACTGCGAATGATTGACAGAAATTAGCCCCAGTGTCGAACTAGACCACACTCCGACATACATAATTCTGAAGAGTAGGCAATTCGAAATCTTTAAGTTGTATGATAGAAGCTTGGTGCCATAGTCCACAGAGCGGGTCGGGAAATAAGAACAATTTTTCTTTGTGTAACGGACATTAGATATAAAAAGGTTGTCACCCTTTTTTTATCGGTAATTTTTTTGTCTCGTGAGTTTTTTTTTTTTTACTTGTGTTTTGCCACCCCGTCGGACTCAACTTGTATCGGCCCCAATCCCTGCTGGTCCCGTCTGTCTAAGATCTAAACACAGCGTGGGTAGACAGACTGGAGATCAGTACAGTTGCTTCAGTAACCAGGTATTGGAAGCGAGTTGGGAAAGGCGAGGCTGATCATCTAACCAAGGGGTTGGAGCGGCACGCTTGGAACCAGGAGGAGCGACCAGGAGGAGCGACGTCACAGTTGGCGCCGTAACCAAGGGATTCGACCCTGGGCCATGTGTGTACCGTCACATATGGTGCCGTGACCGAGGGATTTCAACCCTGAGAAGACCACGATCGACCACCGTTGCTGAAAATTCAAACAGAACTCAGAACGACCCGGGACCAAAAGAAGAAAAGAACGGAATCGTCTGTAAGGTAGGACACCTTATTTTATTTCCAAACCTCGATTGTTGCTGCATAGATTGTCTTTCTCTGTAGACATGTCAGACTATGATTCGGATAGAGCAGTGGGGGGTGAAGAGGAAGTAAGGCGGGGGTTGTCAGTGGATTTAAGGAAGCTGTTAGGCGGACCGAGGGTCCCAGTATTTGATGGCAGCGGTAAGGAGTTTAAAAACTGGCTGGCAATCCTTGAGAAGAGCCGAATCATCTACGAGCTTTCGGACCAAGAAACCCTGTATTTGGCATACGATGCCACAAAGGGAAAAAGCGTCTGAGTTCGTGAGGGGCTCTTGGAAAATCAACCCTGCTTGTCTTGGGAAGAGATAAAAAAGACTGCTAACCAAAGAGTTCGCCGACGAAGGTACGGCCATAGAGCCATGAGGGGCCCTTTTAAAACTGACACAGCTACGGGATGAAACCCCGGGAGAATTAGGGGCCCGAGCAGGGGAAGCTATCGTCGTTGGCATTCCCCGAAGTGGTCAGGGATAATGCGGTTATGCAGGCCCAACTGGCGGACCTGTATGTAGAGGCGCTGAGCGACGAGCGTGTTCGTCACGACGTACTGAAGGAAGGACCGCTCAGACTGTCGGCAGCGATAGAGCTGGCCAGGGAAAGCCAGGGCGTGTGGGATAAAGTGAAGAGGTGTGGGAAGAAGCAGATACCAAGTCAGGAGGCTGGAAAGAGGGGGTAGGCGGAAGAACCCCCGTGTGGGAATCAGAGGGTTAAGGAAGAGGTGGATCGGGCAGAATTAGGGGAGGAGGACCCCAATAGAAGGGCATGGTCGACCAGGCATGGCTTTTATAAAACCACGCCGGGTCGATATGGGCTGGTCTGCTGGACCTGTGGGTACGAGGACCACAGGGCGGCGGAATGTCCGACGAAGTGGGGGTTGCCCCCAGACTTCGATCGTGACAGGTGCACCAGGTGTGGTAAGAAAGGACACCTGGCCAAGTGGTGCGGGCTGAGGAAGGTGCCCCACCAATATTAACAAAGAAGGCCGAGCCCAAGAAAAAGCCAGCAGGCCACCCCAGAATTAAGAGGAGGGTGGCCCAGTTAAAAAAGAGGAATAAAAGCTTGGACCAGTGAACGGGTGAACCGCTTGAATAGAGGACAGGTTCCCCGAGGATGACACAAAGGCCAACCCAGTTAAAAAGGGAAAGAGCAAAATGTTGGACATGTGGTCAGGCGGGCCACTTTGCGGCAAGCTGTCCAACAAGAAGGTGCTGGTTTTGCAGGAGGCCAGGACACCTGAAAAGAAACTGTATTTTTAGAAACGGCCATGGGAGACCGGGAGAGGTCCGACCGGGGTCGCCCAGGTGCAGGGGGCGCAGAACTCCACCTCATGAAAAAAAAATGAAGGTGATTTATTACTACCGGCGCCTATGGCTGGGTTAACCCAAAGGTGGGGACCCAGGAAGAAGAAAGCTCAAGTGTTCTCTTCGCTAACACAAGAGAAAGAACTATCCTGTAGAGCAGAGATAGGTGGTAGAGAGATGAGGGCTTTGGTAGACACAGGAGCATCTGTGTCATTGATGAGAGAGGAAACATACAGGCAGGTGAAACGGAAAAGAAGGTTACAGGAAGCGGACATAGAGATCACACAAGCAGATGGGGCCCCCCTGGAGATAAAAAGGGATGGTGAGGGCTCCCGGTGAGGATTGGGAGGGGTGAAAAGCACCCAAAATTTTTACGTAACCCCCGACCTGTGTACAGAGGCAATCTTGGGAGAAGATTGGCTCCGGAGCCAGAAGGCCCAGATCGAGTTTAATCCTACTGTGTTGGTGGTGAACGGCGAGAGAACGCCATTGGGATGCCCACCAGAGGAAGAGATAACCATAGTGGTGGAGGAAGATGTAAAGTTACCTCCCTAGGACCGCAGTGTCAGGAAAGGGTAGGCTAATGTCAGAAAAAAAAAGGTACGGAGAGGACCTCTGCAGTTGGTCCCTGTAGAAGGAAAGGGCCTAGAAGATAACGAGGTAACCCTGTGCGAAAAGGTAGTGGAGGCAGCCGAGTTGGTGCCCATTATGATGGTGAACCAAGCTCAAAAGACTATAAAAGGTTAGGAGGGGAGGAGATAGGAAGAGCACTTCCCCTACGAACTCTGAATCAGGTGAGATTCGAGGAAGAACGAAGGAAGCTAGTAGAGCAAACAGAGGGAATCTTAGATGAGGATATATTAGCACCGGATCAATTTAGAACCAGAGTGGGGGGTCTGTTAAGGAACAATCGAGATGTGGTAGCCCAGTCAGATAAGGGGCTAGGTCAGACCCACACAGTCGAAATGAAAATCGACACCGGAGACCACCCCCCCTGTGAAATTAAAACCCTACCGAACACCTATACATAAAAAGACCCCTTGTAGAAGAGGCAGTAGAGGAAATGTTGGAAGCTGGGATGATCGAAAGATCGATCTCCCCTTGGAGCTTCCCAATAGTAATAGTAGGTAAGAAAGATGGCGGCCACCGTTTCTGTGTAGATTTTAGAAAGCTGAATTCTATTTCGAAGCCGTTGGCGGTGCCATTGCCATTGATAGACGACATTTTGGCATTATTAGGGAAGGCAAAGTACTTCTCTACGTTGGACTTGAGGTCGGGTATTGGCAAGTAGCCCTGGATGAGGCTGACAAGGAGAAGGCCGCATTCGCGTGTCACCTGGGACTGTTTCAGTTCAGAGTGATGCCATTCGGTTTAGCTAATGCCCCGGGAGTCTTCCAACAGCTAATGTCAATAGTGTTAGGAGGATACGAGAGCTTTGTCATGGCGTATTTGGACGATATCTTGATATTTTCGGAGATAGTGGAACAACACTTTTTTCATTTAAGACAGGTGTTGGGAAGGTTGAGGAAACACGGATTAAAATTGAAATTGTCAGTTTCTGAGGAAGAAACTAGGTATTTGAAACTTCGTCATAAACGGAGACGGTATTAAACCCGACATGGATAAGGTAAAGGTCATAAGGAAATGCCAGAGCCTAAGACAGTGAGGCAGGTAAGAGGTTTTATAGGAGCTATAGGCTACTACCGACCCTTCGTCCCGGCATTTTCAAGAATTGCCATACCGCTAGTAGCCCTGACGAAGAAATACGCTAGGTTCAAGTGGACAGAGGACTGTCAACGAGCATTTGATTCGCTAAAAAGGAACAGTTGACGACCGTCCCACTGCTGACGTACCCAGACCTCAACAAGTCCATGATATTATACACGGATGCCAGTGAGCAGTGTGTAGGGCAGTACTTACCCAGCCGTGTCCTGATAAGGAAGGACCAGTGCCAGGCATACCAGAGGAAGTACCGATATACTTCCTCTCCCATAAGCTCTCAGAGACACAACAGAGGTGGCCAGTAATAGAGAGGAAGCATATGCTATCATGTATGCTCTCCAAAAACTGGACTACTATTTAAATGGTGCGATCTTCACTATAAAGACAGACCACAAGCCTCTGCAGTACCTATTGCAGGCAGAGTGGACAAATAATAAGAAAATTCAACAGTGGGCACTTAAGTTAAGTGGCTACCACTGTAAGATAGAGTATTTGGCAGGAAAGGAAAACACGTGCGCAGATTTGCTCTCAAGAATACCGAAACAACTGGAAGAAAGATCTGTAAAAGGTAGAACAGGGAGTAGATGATAAAGCCTATAGAATAGGAGTAATTAACTCTAATAAGCTAAAAGATCGCCCTATGTTAGAATCGGACGAAGAAGGGACGCCCAGATAATAACCGATCCCTACTGGACAGAAAGAAATTGAAAAGGAGCAAGCAGACAGTGAAATAGCTGCTCTGAGAGAGAAAGGTGAAGGCAGGAGAGACCACCAAGTATGCCATAATAGAGGAAAGGCTGTATTATCTCTCAGGAAGGGATGAAGAAGTCAAGCCCAAGTTGTATGTGCCCAAAAGTTTAAGACCAGAGATATTGGAACAGTGCCACGAGAGGTTGGGTCACATGGGAATTGATAGGACATGTGATCTCATAGGAAGAAAGTACTATTAGCCCAAACTGTACGGAGAAGTCACTAACTATGTTCGGAGTTGTGTAGTGTGCCAGTCGCAGAGCAGAAGGCAGGAAATGGCACCCTTGGAGGAAACAGACGTACCAAACTTCCCTTCGAGAAGGTGAGTATGGATGTATCAGGACCATATGGGGAAACTGCACGAGGAAACAACTATATAGTGAGTTTTGTCGATTGGCTAACAAATTGGCCTGAAGCATTTGCAGTACCAGACAAGAAGGCCAGAACTGTGGCCGGGTTGATAATAAGCGAAATCTTCCCTAGGTATGGTGCCCCTGTGCAATTGGTAACAGATAATGGCACGGAGAATGTGAACAGCATCATGAGAGAAAGTTTTGACAGGTTTGAATGTAGAGCACATAAAAACATCCCCATATCACCCCCTAGGAAATGCTAAAGTGGAAAGGTTTCATAGAACCTTGGGAGATGTATTGGCCAAGTTGGTCAGAGAAAACACTGGAAATTGGGACTTGTATTTGACGCAGGCTCTGGCGGCCGTGAGGTTTACGATAAACAGAAACCTCCAGATTTTCTCCTTATTTTTTGTTGTTTGGCAGAGACGTGGTCCTGCCTGTAGATAACCTACTGAAGCCCCGAAGAAGGTATATGGGAGAAGATCATCATCAACTATTGCTGGAACAGCAACATAAGATATTCGTACAGACCAGAAGAAGAATAAAGAGGGCCCAGAAGAAAAGAAATGAGAGGGTGAATGCTGAAAGAAAGGTGGTAGAATTGAAGGTTGGAGACCCTGTCTACTATAAAATCCACCAGAGAGAAGGAAAACTGGACCAGAGATGGGAACCGTACTACCGGATAGTGGAGCAGACGGGCCCAGTATCATATGTAATATGGGATCAAGTGGCAGGACGAGCGAGGAGGGTTCATGCCAATGATCTGAATAAGGCTGAAATAGCTAACCTGGAAATGAGCGAGCCGAGGCCTAAGAAGACAAGGAAAAGGAAGGTAACTCTGGTTGAACCGGAAGAAATGGAGACGGAGGAAGACTCCGAAGAAGATGAGGAGATAGGTCGACTTGACCAGATAAACGAAGCAGTTCGAGTGACAGAGTTGGAACCCTCAGCGGGGATTGGCGATGTTCAGTCGTCGACTGAATCGGTGAAGAGAAGACCCCGTGAGATCGCCATCACACCCCATGTCCGAAGAAAGGAAGAAAAAGACGAAGAGGTCCAATCAAGCAGTCGAAGGCTCTAAAAGAGGCACCCTGAACAGGACGAAGGGCCCAGCGAGTGGGAGGAGGAGGATCGAATACCCCTTCCCCAGCTTAAGGAAAGGATAAGGAACAGGAGAAGTTTAGTCATAGAGTCGAGAGTATTGAAGACATTCAAGGCGAAGACTCTAAACAGAAAGAAGAATCAGGGGATGAAGAAGAGGACAAAAAAAAACCTGGACGGGAGTTAAACACAGAAAGAAGGTTAGAGGTTGAACAGGAATCACCTCAGAAGATGAGATCAGGGAGGAGAAGAACCCCAAATCTCAGTAGAACAAAAAAGGCTGTGCAGAATAGAAGCATTTAGTGTCGACAGATAACGACACTGGCTCATCAAAATCCTATTGGCTGACTATGGTAGATGTGAGTGGAGGGATGGAGTCATGGGCTGCACCTCACAAGGGACGGGAGAAGATCATTGGCATTGTTGATTGATCACCAGTGGTGTCATGAAGTACGACCTTTAGAGTGGGCGCCACGCACACCTGACCAGACCATTCTGTCTGCTAGAGGTTATGTTAGAGGAGGAAGAGCCGAACTAAGAAAAAAGTTATGAAATGATTGAATGATGAGTCGAGCGAGACTAAGTGGTTGTGAAGAATAACAACAAGAGAATTTGTTACCTTTCAGGAATGATCAAGATGAAAGGGTTGGTGATGACGATGATGGTGATAGCCACGCTGGTGGTGACGATGGCGGAAGCCGGGAAACGCAGCCGAAACACCATTTTTAAAAAACGAGCCAAGTAATAATAACCAGGTCTAAGTGGTTGGTCACATTCGTGATAGATTTGAACCCGTATGAGTCACTATTAGATAAGTTAGGAAACGAGCTGACGCAGCTGGATGCAGCCCGATTGAAAGTAGGACAAGATTATCCCAAGCACAAAGGGTATCTTAGTTTATTGCACTCCCTAGAATCAGAAGCCACTATGATAGAGGCTCAATGGAAAGACATGCAAAAACTACCTGCAGGGAATAGAGTTACTGCAGACGCGGAACGGAGATCCGTACTTCCGATTGTGGGAAAGGCATTGAGTGTCTTGTTTTTGGAACTGAAGATGACGTTAAATTCATAAGAAGGAAACTGGGACAAGTGGAAGTAAACCAGAGGACGCTTGCCCAGGTGGCAAGAGAGAGTGTGACGATATTAAATGTGACAAGGTTAGAAGTATCAAAAATAGAGCCAGAATCAATTGGTTAATAGACAACCTGGCGAAATTGAGACAAGAGGTAATTAATAATACAGAAACTGTAATGGTTGAATTACAGGAAATAAGCGGATTCATGCAAAAAATATTTCCAGCTAATGACGATTACGAATAAAGTACGACAAACTAGTCAGTCGTTGACGACCTTGCTGGAACACGTGAGAGCACAATTAGACATGCTGCTGTCATTAGGACACCTCTCCCCAAGTATAGTAAAAAATATTTCCCGGGTCACCTAAAGGAAACACTACTTGGCATACAGGCCGAATTACCCCCGCCATTTAAGGCTACCAGTGGACCCCACTAAAGAATTGTGGAAGTATTACAACGCACTAGGGTGTGTGACCTTGTTAGAAAATAGGCGATTATTGGTAGTGATATCTGTCCCGTTACTAGATAGCGAGAGTATATTCGAGATATACCAGGTTATAAACTTACCCATTCCCTACCCCAGAAGGGATCAAGGTTTGGGAATGATAGCAAGGTACAAGGTGGAAGCAGACCACATAGCATTAAATTCGGGGAGAACGAAATTCATGTTGCTATCAGCTGAAGAAGCTAGAAGGTGTAGAGATGATACCCTGGGGACTTGTACCTCGTTGAGCCCTATCTATAAAACTGGTAACCGCAGACTGTGCATATTAGAATTGTTTGAAGGGAGGGGGGAAGGAATCAAAAGAATCTGCCAAGTAGAGGTATTAACAAACTCGGCATTACCACAAGCTATCAGTGTTTCAGACGGGGTGTGGGCAGTAGCCACACAGAAACATATCAGCCTGTCTAGGGTATGTGGGGAGAGTCTACATGGACATTAAGAATAAGGCCACCGTTATCCCTGGTGACGCTACCCATGGGATGTTCGGCGGTTGGGGTGTCCATCTCCTTGCCCCCCTATTACCAGATGGAAGAAAGGTATGAAGAAAAAGATTCACTCATAGAGATGATTGGTAGAGGCTTAGTCAATTGTACAGAATTATGGGAGCCGATAGTGAAGAGATTCTCTAATGTTACCTTAAATAAGATGCCAGTATTAATGAAGCCAATAGAAAAGATCGATATGGATCAATTAAGAGATAAGTTAAGTGCGTTGGGAAACGAAGGTGTGGCTTGGGAAGACGATGAGCAGATCGCGATAAGTTGGTCAATAGTAATGGGTACATTCCTAGTTATAACCATCGGGGGTGTATTAATATGGAAGATTAGGAGTAAGAGAAGATTGGCGAACGACAGTCTAGTGAGCATGCAGCAACTCGAGAGGGAGATGCCGAGCAGTGTTCCTTACTCAGACAGGACTGGCGAAGAAATTGCTGAAAAACCAATGG
Source organism: Acanthosepion pharaonis (assembly GCA_903632075.3). Taxonomy (NCBI): domain Eukaryota; kingdom Metazoa; phylum Mollusca; class Cephalopoda; order Sepiida; family Sepiidae; genus Acanthosepion; species Acanthosepion pharaonis. The sequence goes on along the minus strand of CAHIKZ030003584.1, from coordinate 1,475,065 downwards.
AGGAGGCTGGCGTGAGACCACCACGTGCGGCGGAAAAAAACCTCCCACGGCAGAGAGGAAAACATTGACCAAGAAGAACAAACCCTAGTGAACACATCTGCACCCTACAGACACACCTTGCATGTACAACAAAGAAAATAAAAGAACCTTGCATGTAGAACAAAAGAAAATGAAAAGAACATTACCCTTGCATGTAGAACAAAAGAAAATGAAAAGAACATTACCCTTGAAAAACAAAAGAAAAAGAACATTACCTTGCATGTAGAACATTACCCCTGCATGTAGAACAAAAAGAAAATGAAAAGAACATTACCCTTGCATGTAGAACAAAAGAAAATGAAAAGAACATTACCCTTGCATGTAGAACAGAAGAAAATAAAAAGAACATTACCCTTGCATGTAGAACAGAAGAAAATGAAAGAACATTACCCTTGCATGAAGAAAATGAAAAGAACATTTCATTGCATGTAGAACAAAAGAAAATGAAAAAAAAAATGAAAAGAACATTACATTGCATGTAGAACAAAGAAAATGAAAAGAACATTACAAAAGAACATTTCATTGCATGTAGAACAAAAGAAAATGAAAAGAACATTACATTGCATGTAGAACAAAAGAAAATGGAAAGAACATTACCCTTGCATGTTAGAAAGTAGAATAGAATTGCATGAGACAAATGCATGGTGCATGTTAAATGATGTAATTGGGTTTAGGTGTCATTTACGGGTAAATGACAAATCGGTTAGGGGAGGATTGTGGCACCTTGCATTATTAGAAATATTCATAGAAATATGATTTAATTTTTTTTTTTTTACTCGGTTTATTAAACAGGTTGTTAGTTTTTTTTAGACGAAGAATAATTGAGTTGAAAATAATTCACTAAGTTGTACTTAGACGATCCTAAAAGAAAAAGAAAAGAAAGAGGAAGAAAAAGAAAAAAAAGAAAGAGAGATGGATGATGCATGACCCAGTCATTAGTGAAAACAGGTGTCAGAAAGATATCTTGGCCAACATGTTGGCCGAATTTCGAAAGACAATAGGGATTTGTTATTTAGAAGGGAAAGTCATTTAGAGAGTGGAAGGGACCATGCTTGATAAGAGTGTATTGATAATAAAAAATATCGGTCGAAGCACATGACCGACTTTTGCGTAGAAAGACTCATTATCAATTTGGAGAAAGGGAAATTTTTTTTAGAACAATGGAAACGAATTTTAATCGGAGGAAAGGTGTCTTTTTTGGGTTGAGGGGTGACCGGTGGAACTGTATACAGATTCTGACCTGTTAAGGATTGGAACCCCACGATGAAGGAAGTGGAGACATTTTCAATTCAGATAATTAAGATTTTTGACTATCAGGTCTGACCAAAAACAAAGAGGTGAAAAAACGATTGTCTCGGATCACAGATAGCGCCAATATTCTTTCCTGAAGTCACATCTAATTAGCGGCAGGCTGTTTTGACAGAACCCAGGTGAGAAAAAGCCAAGATTATCATTTTTCGTACGTGCGAAAAAGGCCAAATTAGATTTTGTTTTTTTTAGAACAAGAACGATGTAAGCCACGCCCGATTGGAGACGGGAGGCGTCCCACCACAGTCTCATTAGCCGAAAGCGGTCACGTGATATGCGGAAAGAGGAGGAGAATGCTCGATCAAGAACCATTGGTCGAAAACGGTCACGTGGCATGCGGAAAGAGGAGGAGGAATGTTCGAAAACCATTGGTCACCTGACATACGAGAGACCGGGAGAGATGGGTATGCGTCTTCCCCCAGAGGCACTGTGAGGAAGTAGGGGTGAAAATAATAGCGATAATGGGAAATCAGAACTAATGCGGCTTTTGGGATTATCGAGAGAGCCCTGACGCCGACAGACCCACCCCGGTTTGCTGCGGCGTCAATAAAAGCAGGACCCCAATCGACAAAAAAAATGAGTTCAGCCCCGGACGGCAGCGAAAGAGACCACCTCAGAGAGAAGTTGTGGCGGACGACAGAGAGTTGCAGCTGAGTTGCGGCAAGAAATCCTTCCAGCCCAAGTCGAAGACAAGAGAAGTTCCATCTAAGTCGACGAAGAAGAAGATTACCTCGAAAGCCGCGGAGAAGTTGCAGCCAAGTCGAAGACAAGGCCAAAGAGTTACTGGACGGAAGAAGAAGAAGAAGAAGTTGAAATCAAGCCCAGCCGAGAAACAGAATTCGACCCAACCAGATCGAAGTGAAGAAATACAACTCAAGTCGAAGAGAAGAATCAACTGCGAATGATTGACAGAAATTAGCCCCAGTGTCGAACTAGACCACACTCCGACATACATAATTCTGAAGAGTAGGCAATTCGAAATCTTTAAGTTGTATGATAGAAGCTTGGTGCCATAGTCCACAGAGCGGGTCGGGAAATAAGAACAATTTTTCTTTGTGTAACGGACATTAGATATAAAAAGGTTGTCACCCTTTTTTTCGGTAATTTTTGTCTCGTGAGTTTTTTTTTTTTTTACTTGTGTTTTGCCACCCCGTCGGACTCAACTTGTATCGGCCCCAATCCCTGCTGGTCCCGTCTGTCTAAGATCTAAACACAGCGTGGGTAGACAGACCGGAGATCAGTACAGTTGCTTCAGTAACCAGGTATTGGAAGCGAGTTGGGAAAAAGGCGAGGCTGGTGATCATCTAACCAAGGGGTTGGAGCGGCACGCTTGGAACCAGGAGGAGCGACCAGGAGGAGCGACGTCACAGTTGGCGCCGTAACCAAGGGATTCGACCCTGGGCCAGGTGTGTACCCGTCACAGAGGTATTATGTACACAATTTACATTATTCGAACTATTGTCCTCATCTTTGTTGCCATATTTATTACAATGTTTCGGTCATTGTATGCACCAGCCTTCTTCAGGTGGTTGGAATGTCAAACTGAATCCTTTATTTCGCTCACTGGGGTAGACTGTGCTAGTTCCAAATTTAATGGATGTCAGTTATCTCCTATTAATTCCTTAACCATAACCAGGTATTGAACTCATACTCTTTGGGCCCTTTCACTGGATCTAACTAATGCCTTTATCCATTGTACCATATGTCTTTGAGGACATCTGTGTATGAATTTTTGGGTATTATAAACCTAATGTCTTCAGCAACCATTTTTTACCATTTTTGTCCATATTGCAAATTTTTTTCTGTTATCATTACATGTTTTTTTACCAGAGCTCATATTGCAATTTTTGTTGTTATTATCGCTTTTTTCTGGCACTGCTTATTATTGGTTCCTATATTGCATTCATTTCTATGCTTGGTTGGCTCAGGAGATTTTTGTGTCTATCCCAGTGAATGAAATAAAGGGTTCAGTTCAACATTTCAACCACCTGAAGAAGGTCGGAGTGTACAACGGCTGAAATGTAATAAATATGGCAACAAAGATGAGGACAATAGTCTGAATAATGTAAATAGTGTAACCCACATGGTAATCATCAACTTTTTCCAGGATCGTCTATATTCCATTTCAAAGCTATAAGAGATCCAAGTAATTCAGTGAAGTAGTGGATGATTTTTTTTTTCAATTCCAGTTCATGATGTGACAATCAAGAAGGTTCAAATGAATCAAAGAATTTGGTGAGAAAATAAGTGGCATCAACATTTTTAGTCATGGTACTAAAGAGACTTGTTTCAGGAAAGCATGTGATAGATGTAGAATTAAGGATTCTTAATATTTTCTGGAGAAAGATTCATTTCTTCAAAAATACTTCAGATGAATTGTCAGCTGAAGGATAAATAAAGGCAAATCCATTGTTATATATTTTTTACTGTCAGAACCAATTTTTTGGAATTTATTCTCTCAAACATTCAGTAAGATGAATTTGTTAAACGTCTAAAACACCAAGGGGGCTGAAAAAGCCCAAATCCAGTTTCACAAATCCAAAAGGCAAGAAAGAAGTATAGAAATCAGAAATCACAAATCCAACATCAAAGGTCCAAGAAGCAAAATAAAATAGGGTGAAAAAATACCATTCACAGACTCTAACACAGGATAAAATTCTAAGAAAATTAAAATTCTAACGCAGGATAAAATTCCAAGAAAATTAAAATTCTAGCGCAGGATAAAATTTTAACAAAAATTAAAATTCTAACACAGGATAAAATTCTGACATAATTAAAAGTAGATTTTTAAATTCAGCTCAAGGCTTAATCTTTGTCACATCTATTATACAGCGTCCAAACTACAGCTTTCAAGTAGGCACTCATCAGAAACAATAAATTGAATTTGTCTGCTAGGGGTTTCTCTGAGAGAAAAATTGTAAATTTCCGGGGATAAAGGCTACATACCACCTGGCTTCTCCATTCATACAGTAAATGTTAGAAGTTATATCATGACAAAGGAGCAAACTAATGATTTTTTTTTCTTTTTCTTTCAGATTTAACAACTTAAGTCTTTGGCAATTTCAATGTAGTGAAAGAGATAATCAGCTACCTCGAAAAAGAGTTTGCGTTTTGTGTGCAATCTGCCGAAGAAAAATTACCAAAAAGTAGTTAGCAAAAAAAAAAAAAAAAAAAAAAAATCTACTTTAAGGACTAGAATCTATGCTAATGTGTCTTCCCTCCCCTGAATGGCGTGACCAATCAGAAAAGATCTCTCAGTGAACAAAAGCTGTTGTTCTTCGCTTATAAAGGCAGATTTTCTGAGCTCGTGAGACGAACACGCGTTTTTGATGGTGAGAAGTGAAGTTTGGACATGTGACACCATTTTGTCGTTTCTACACTGCTTTTTGAACTGTTATGACAGGCTATCGTTTGAACTGTGATTTGACTACATGTGTTGCGGTCGAGAGACAGAAGAAATCTATTGCAGACGTTTGTTGCTACTATAAGTTCACAGTCTTTTCTTTTCTTTTGTTTACAACCACATTCAACCATGGAAAGATTAACAATCAAACACCGTGTTAAAGTTATTGAAGCCTATTATGAAAATGGATGATCAAACAGAAATTCAATGAGAAGTTCCCAGGTTGCATCACCTCTCAAAACAGTGAAGTCAATTGGCCACCATGATTGTGCGACTTGACACCTTTAGATTTCTTCCTTTGGGGTCATCTCAAAAGTAAGGTCTATGCCAACAAGCTAACAGCTGAAGGATGAGATAATAAGGCATATTGGTGAGATCGAGGAGCAACTATACAGAGATGTCATCAAAAATGTTGACCATCGAGTGGAGGTGTGCTGCCGAAGCCTTGGTGGACATTTGGGCGATATTATTTTTCACACATAATTGTCATGACTTAAATAACATGATCCAATAGAGAAATAAATAAATTTTAACCAATAACTCTGATTTATTTAATGCTGACTTTGATCCATCTTAATGAAACACGCTTTAATTGAAGTCTCCTTGCTTTATTTCTAATGTTTGTCAGAAGTAATGTTAAGCTTTGTTAGCCTCTGATTCTTGGCATCTTCTCTCTATTCTCACCTTTCAAAGTATAAGAAACGCTGATCTAAAATATGCTAAATAGTGTGAAGGTACTGTCTTACACCCATTAATAAGGTGGACAAAACCTTGAGAAGAAAATGTCTCTTATCTCTATAATAGACATTCTTGTATACATTGACTTGCTTGAATTGTTAGCCTCATCTTTGTAACAGATGTTATTTTAAACATGATGTTTCAACCAAGTACCCTCTGGCCATCTTCAGATGTTCATTATCTTGGCTGTATGGAATATGTTGATTATTATTTTTGTGCCTGTTATGACAGCTCTTATTCATTCCTGCTGGCCTAGAGTATATTGTTTCACTACTTGAACCTAGGATTGAACTCACAACCACTGAATGACAGTAATGCTTTACTAACCAATGTTTCACAAAAGACATTAACACTGTATATTTAGAGTAGGTACCTCCAAAGATTTTCTAAAAAAGAGAATACCATGGTGAAAAAAACTCTCAAAAAGTTTTATCGTCAAAATGTTTATGTTATTATTAAGAGGAAAGAGCAAAGTAATTTTTGAAAATTTTATTAATTTTTTTAATCCTTTTTAGCACATTCAAAATTTTGGTTAAAAATCTTGTTTCTCTTGCATCAGCAGCTGGAAATTTGATTTTTACCATAAAAAAAAGGTGTTAAAAACATTATTTGGGAAAAATCTTGTAAAAATCAAATAATTGTCAGTTTTTAATGAAATTTTCCTAGCTTATTCAGAAATTAATTAAATTATTTTTTAAATATTTTTTTTTTAGAAAATCTTGATGAAAATATTTTTTTTATATCTGTTACCCCCATTTAATTTGATGAAACTTTAAGAAATTAAAATTCCAGCCTGAGGGAAGCAGGTTCAATTCCTGCTGAAGGGCAAAAATTCTTCTTTAAATAAAATTTCTTAAATATTCAGGCCGTTTGGTGAAAATAAATAATATACAGTTTAATAAATAAACACAGTGTCTACTCAAATATAAGTAAACACTAAAAATAAGATTTAAAGTGAAAAATATCAATCTGAAACCACAACAATAATTTTCTTTAATAATGACAACTGTAGCATTTGAATATTTTCCATACTGAATGCATTTTTCCCTGATTAAGAAAATTGATTTCTTTCAATGTTCAAAATTTCAGATTTCTTATGCATTTATTATTTAAAATGACATGAAAAGAATCAAGATAAACAAATCATGACAAGTATTTTAACTTGATAATTTCAATATGGAAAAAGCGTCATCACAAAATTCAGTTGTCCTGGGTCAGACGATATACTACATCTGACAGCAAGGCCTCTGATAAGGTTTTGAGGAGGATGGAACAACTTCTTAATTGCTAGTGTTTCCAGGTCTACCCTGACCCAGGATGGTAGCACCTGTTAGGGTCCCACCTATGAACAAATAGTTAGCCCCTAAACTACAGTCAAAACACTATGAAATTGTAAAAATAGGTTTTAATACCAGAAATACTTTTTTATAAAAAAAATCACTACCAGCAATACATTTTCGAAAAAAAAGAAAAAAAAAAGAAAATATTACGAGCTATACATTTTTTGACAAAAATATTAACAGCAATATATTATTGGAAAAAAATATTACCAGCAATAAAAATTTTGTCGGTATTAAGTAACCCATTGAGGTTGATATGCCATAGAACAAAACAAACAAAACCAAGCAAAATTCAAATAAAGATCAACATTCTTCACAAAAAAAAATGTTTTCCAAACTTATAAAAAAATGCACGTTTTTTGCAATAATACAGCTTAACACCAATATGTTTTCATATTGTTGTGTAGAAAGATGATTGACCTTCTCTACGCTAATTGTTGAACATGGACTCATCCATCCATCATAAGTAGAATGTCTGCTGATAGAAACAGTCTTTGTAAAGTGGGCAGCAAGGTGTAACATTTAAGTCGTACATACTGGCACACTGAATTCTGGTTATTTACACTACATTGTTTAGACTGTTGTCCTCATTTTTGTTGCCATATTCACTACATTTAAACCTTAGGTATACTAAAATTTTAGAGTTACCTAATTTACACTATTTACATTATTCAGACTGTAGTCCTCATATTTATTGCCATATTCATGTTTTGGCCGTTGTACACTCCAGCATTCTTTAGGTGAGTGGAATTTTGAACTGAACCCTTTATTTCGTCTACCAGGGTAGATTGTTCTAGTTTCATGTGCTATGCCTCTCCCGGATGTCTCAGTTATCTCCCTTTAACTCAATTCTCCAAGTTTTTTTTTTCACCACTGCAGTAACCAGGTATTGAACTCACAACTCTTTGGGTCAAGTCACTGGATCCAACCAATGCTTTTATCCACTGGGCCATGTGTCCTTGAGGACAACATTTGAAACATTCCAAATATGGCAACAAAGATGAGGACAACAGTCTGAACAATGTAAATAGTATAAATAATTAAAATACCTCATCTCAAAAATATAGAAAGTTGCTGAATTATGGTATTCTCTACTAATCCAGGTCTACGATGTGATTAGTCCTGTTCTTCACTCATTTTCTTTCACTATTTCCTTACAGTATTACTAACCAGAACTACACATAGTATATATTTATAACACATATATAAAAGATATAACACTAAAAGTTTGGAATATTTAAATCCATGTATTTCACATTAATATGGCTTCACATATTAATTTTCACATTAATATGGTTTCACATATTAATATTCTGTTAATATGGCAGACATTAATTTTCATTAATATAGCTTCAAATATTAATTTCATTAATATGGTTTCACTTTATTAATTTTCACATTAATATGGTATCATTAATTTTCACATTAATATGGAATCACATATTAAATTTCACATTAATATGGTTCCACATTAATTTTCATATTAATATGGATTAATTTTCACATTAATATGGATTAATTTTCACATTAATATGGTTTCACAAATTAATTTTCACATTAATATGGCACCACATTAATATGGTTTCACATATTAATTTTGCATTAATATATTTTCACATTAATATGGTTTCACATATGTGAAATTAATTTTCACATTATGGTTTCAAATATTAATTTTTCCATTAATATGGCTTCTCTTCATGTGTATTCACATTTTTAGTCAAAATTTCTGAAAATGCACTCCACATGAAAATAATTTCATGTGAGTATTTATCATTTACAGACTTCTAAAGCTGAACTCTTAATATACAGACTATTTAAATTTAGTTTCTCTCTAGCAAGTGTATACAAAAGGATTTTTTTAAAATATACACCTGGAAGAAATAATCAGAAATTTTGTTTGAAGCATGGTTTCTCACTAGTGTGTTCACTTATGATGAATTTCTATGCATGCAAATGGATTTTAAATATACTCCTTGCAGAACAAGAGTAAAAAAATCTTACCTGATTATAATTTTGCTATAGTTTGTGTTCACACTTAAAGATATACATGTATAAATGAAGATTTACTACAAAACTATTTGAGCTTTTTATAGGATACTCTTAAATAAACTATGTCCAATTCATAATTTACAGTATAAATAACAATAAATGCAACAATTAATAGTCTCCACTTTAACATTTTTCTCAAGAATAATATTTTCTAATAACATGAGTGCTCTAAAAACTGAAATCTACAAAATTTATGTCACTATGTTTTCTTTCCTGTGTGAATCCATATGTGACATTTCAATTGTGAATTTTGTACAAAAGCTGCTCCACATACTTCACAAGTATATGGTTTCTGGCCATTGTGTGTTCGCATGTGAATATTCAAATGTGAATTCTGAGAAAATGCTGATTTGCATAATATACAAGTATATGGTTTCTCTCCAGTATGGCTTTTAATATGTCTTTTCAAATGTGAGCGTCTAGCAAATGAAGACCCACACACTTCACAAGAAAATGGTTTTTCTCCAGTATGTGTTCTCATATGACAGTTTAATTGGGCCCGACGTGGAAAAGCAGATCCACACATCACACAAGTATGTGGCTTCTCTCCAGTGTGTGTTCGCATATGCATTTTCAAAGAAGAATTCTGTGAAAATGCTGATCCACAGATTTCACAAGAATAAGGTTTCTCCCCAGTATGTGTTCGCTTATGCACAATTAAAGTTGACATTGCTGTAAAGGAAGATGTACACACATCACATGAATATGGTTTCTCTCCAGTGTGTGTTCGCTTATGTACAATTAAAGTTGACTTATCTGAAAAGGAAGATTCACATATTTCACAGGAAAATGGTTTCTCTCCAGTATGTGTTCGTATGTGTACTTTCAAAGAAGAATTTTGTGAAAATGCTGAGCCACATACTTCACAAGAATATGGTTTTTCTCCAGTGTGTGTTCGCATATGCATTTTCAAAGAAGAGTACCGTGAAAATGCATATCCACATACTAAACAAGAATATGGTTTCTCTCCAGTATGTGTTTGTTTATGTAAAATTAAAGTTGATTTTGTTGAAAAGGAAGATTCACAAACTGTACAAGAATATGGTTTTTCTCCAGTGTGCATTTGCATATGCATTTTTAAAGAAGAGTCATAAGAAAATGTAATTCCACATACTGCACAAGAATATGGTTTCTCTTTATGTATTTGCATATGACTTTTTAAGTATGAGCTGTCTAAAAATGTTGTTCCACACACTTTGCAAGAGTAAACTTTCTTTCCAGTATGTATTTCCATGTAGTTTTTTTAAATTTAACTTCTACAAAAATGTAGATCACCAGAGTTTGCAATATGTTTTTTCTTAAATGTGTGTTTACATATATATCATTAAAGTTGATATCTCTGAAAATGCTGATCTTCAGATGTTACAAAAATAGGTTACTACATGGTTGTGTGTTTTTTAGCTGTAAACTCTTCAAAAATATAGATATACGCATATTAGTGATTGTTTTTTCCACTCTGCATTGAAATCTGATTTTTCAAGGATTAACTTAAAGAAAATATCAATTCAAATCTTTTCATACTGTGATTTCACTAGTGCATCTCTTGATGTGATTTCATTAAAATTTTGATTTTCATACAAGAATATGCTTTGTGTTTATAAGTTTTGAAATATTAAATATGCAAGAATAAAATATATTTCACAAGACAATGTTTCTTTCCAGTGTCTTTTTTTGTATTTGAATTCAAGTTCAGTTAGAGATTAATTTTCTGATAATGTAAAGTTTCTTAACAGGCGCATTGTTTTCTTCAATTTGATAAGGATTTTCAAGTAGAGTTCAGTGAAAATATATCCAAAGATGTCTCAATATTTTTTCACTTGTGGTCATTTTTGGATTAAAAAACTCCTCCGTGAAATTCTGATCCATAAAATTAAGAATATTCTTAATAATTTTGTGTTGTTTAACTCGCTTTTCATTTGACTGGGTCATCTATCAAAAGAAAAAAATGCTGAAAAGAAATAACTTAATAAGTTAATAAATAAAAGAGGTTTAACTCATATTTGTATATACAGGGTGTCCATAAAGTTCATGTGCACTTTAAAAAATTTATAACATTATTTGTATTTGTGATAGAAATAATTTGTAAAAAGGATTAGAAAGAAGTAAATGTCTATTTTTTAAGGCTTTATTGAAATTTTATTTAAGTTTCCACATGTCCACCATTAGAAATACAAAGGGTAATACAATTTTGTAGTTCACGGAAAACATTTGCCAACTGATTTACAGTAATGCCTGAAATCACATGAGTTTTTTAGCTATACTTAAAACTAGTTACATTAAACTTTATAACATTTTTTTTACAGATTATTTATATCACAAATACAAATAAAGTTATAAATTTTTTAAAGTGCACACGAACTTTATGGACACCCTGTATATAAACATAAATAATTATTCTTTATCATTGTTTAAAACAATTTGTATCCTTGGGTATCAACTGTTAATTCCTATTTGCTTACACCGACAAAGTATGAAAAATGGCTATTATTATTTCCTTCAAACATTGCTTTTGCATGCAAGATAATGATATTTCTAAAATTTAACTATATGACCTCTTTGAATATAAGCATAGTGCTAGACTGGGTCCGAGGTCCGAGGTCTTACCAATTTACAGTTGAGCTGATTCGATGTAACCATAAATTTTATGCTAACAGTTTCTTTTCTCACACTTCTTGTTTGGGAAACTCCTTTCTGGCTCCATCTTTTCCAGCCAACTTTAATCTGCAAAAATTTAAATGCAATGTCAATCACTATCTACTGTTCTGCTGATTATTCTTCCTCTGTTCTTGCTCCCTGGCAATGTGCTTCTTTCTAGCTCTTCTACACCCAGTAACACCTTGTATCTTAGTGGCTTTAATGCCTTGCTTGGGGTGAACTTGATTTCAAAAAATACCCATGTTCATGCAAATTAGAAACAAATTGATATGGTTCAAAATATTTAGAACTGTAGAGAAAAAATGGTGATGAGGTGGGGTCAAAAAGTGCAGTGTGGTGCTTGCTGGTAGGCCGGCTATTTTTGCTTCTTCTTCAGTCGCCTCAAGGAAATGGATTGCGTGGCTCCCTTTCTCAGCCGTTACACTGGGCAGCTGTGAGACAGACACCAGCTCAGCCACCCCTACTTCAACTTCCTCTTTGTGTCCGTCTGTCAATCCGTACGTCCAGCTCTATTGCACACAGTCTGCCGAATGATTTCAGTTCTGTCGTGCTGCTGTCACCCCTCTTTTTATGCTATTCCAATATGGCCAAAATTTGCATGTGTGCAAATATCGTCTCGTCTTGGACGAGATATGTGCGCATAAATTGTGTCTTCAATAGCAGCCATATTTCTTTTTGTCATCACTTTGCAGGCAAGACATGTTCGCGCTCACTTCGAATTCTGAGGTAAGTCATGTCTTAGAAGTGAGTAGTTTGTGATTTAGGTTTATACTGTAAATTAATTTAACAAATCAGCCCCTAAATATAGCCTCACCTCATGTTTGGTTATAATGATTCTTGGTAGCCAGAACATTCTAAAAATTCTTTAAACTTTCAGAAACTTTAAAAGTTCTTGAAAATTCTAGAAAATTCTTCTTCAGCAACAAATCTATCTAGAATGTAATGGAAAATAGCTTAGTTTCAAAACAATGATGTCAAGGTCACAAAAGCAAATAATAGTCATTTTCTTTGCTTTCTAGACAAAAGCAATTAAGAAATAACACTTACTGATCAAATTAATGCTTTAAGATGAGGAAGGTGATGGAATTCTGCTACTAATGACCAATAATATTGCATATTCCTCAGATTGTATTGAGAATTTCCAAATATATAGCAGGAGCACCAGACCAAATATGGCAGCAATATTCAAAGTAAGGATGAATGGTAGACTTATAAATGTTTAAAATAGATTCTGAAAAGAAAAATGTCTAGCATGACACACGAATTAACTTTCCTAGCAGCAGACTGATTTAATTGATTCAATATAATCTTTCCATTTCATGTCAGCAAAAAACCTTAGAGAAGGTGCAATGTGTCATTTTCCTGGAGGTTAGCATCAGCCATGCTGATGGCAGATAAAAAGGATTCTCTCAGACAGCTGTTTCATTTTGGGAGCATTAAAATTAAGAAACCGTTCCTTGTTTGAAAGTAAAAGTGCTTGACTGCTTGTAGTGAAAGAGATAATCAGTTACCCCCGAAAAAGTTTGTGTTCTGTGTGCGATCTGCCGAAGAAAAATTACCAAAATCTACTTCAATGACTAGAATTTATGCTAATGTCCTCCCCTCCTCTGAATGGCATAACCAATCAGAAAGATCTCTTGATGAACCAAAGCCGTTGTTTTTCGCTTATAAAGGCAGAAGATTTTCTGAGCTGAACACGCATTTTTGCTCATGAGAAGTGATGGTTAGACGTTTGACTCCATTTTGTTGTTTCTACTTTGCTTGTTGGACTGTTACGACGGATTATCATTTGAACTGCAATTTGGCTACAAGTGTTGGGGTCGAGAAACAGAAGAAATCTATTGCAGTTGCTACTATAAGTTGATAGTCTTTTCTTTACTACAACACTGCTATATAGTATTAATCCTCCTATATGACAGTTAATGCTGGACAATCTCCTCACAGATGGAGAAGTAACTTTAGGCAATAGGTATGTGGCTCTACAGAAGGATACTGAGAATATAAGCAATAAAGTTTTATGGAAAATAAAAAAATATAAATTATACTTAGAGTAAAAACAAAGTTGAAACTCAGAGGATACACAATGAGGAAAGAAGGTTTAGAAAATTTGACACTTACAGGACAGAGGGAAACAATGAGTGTGCATAAACTGATGTCAGAACAAGTAATGGGGGGGGGGTATAGTAAAAAGACAAACGTTGCTAAGACCTAAAAGAGATAAGTTATGATTACCCACATACTGAAAAGACAGCACTGTGAAGAAGTTTTCCAAATTTGGGCTATGTATTGTTTTTTAAAAAAATTCTTGCATCATAATCAAAAATTGTTTTCCAAAGTCTGGCCATGTTTTGTTAAGGAAACACAACTTTTTGAGAAGACATTCTAAAAACTTTTTCTTATAATAATATAAACATTATTAAGCGCTATAAAAACGAATTTCTTGAAATTTCATAAAGTAAGCGGAGGTAACAAGTGTAAAATATAATTACAAAGATTTTCTAAAAAAAAAAAAAAAAAAAAAAGTTCCTTTAAAATCCGACAATTATTTGAGTTTTGCAAGAATTTCCAAATGAAATTTCCCATACAAATATGGTGTCATGATAGAAAAACAAAATTTTTAACCAAAAGTTCTAAAAGGGATTAAAAATAATTTTCACCATCAAAAAATGCTTTGGTCTTTCCTTTTGACAATAACTTAAAGATAGGAATCTACAAAATTGCTGAAAAAGAGTATAGCATGACAAAAATAGCCTTGAATTTGATGAAAGCAAAGTTTTTTATCGTCAAAATGTTTTTGGTATTAAGAGGAAAGACCAAATTAGTTTTTTTTATTAAATTTTTCCATCCTTTTTAGAACATTTTAAGTTTTGTTTGATTAAAAATTTTTGTTTCTCTTTGTGTTCGGAACTAAATACTAAATAACAGCAAATTTTAGGGCATTTTTTTTTTTTTTTTTTGTTGCAGTGACAGACATTAATTTGGAAAATCTTTGAAAAATAAAAAAAAAAACATGTTGGATTTTAATGAAACTTTCAGAAACTATTCACAAATGATTAGCATTATATTTATTTTTTTGAAAGTCATAGTAAAAATCATGCTATGCTCTATTTTCAGCGATTTCATAGAGATTCCTACACAAAGATTTTTTTAATGATAAAATTTTGGTATATTTTTTCTGCTAATTCACCCCAAATTTAAAAAGAATTTATTATTTACTAAAATTCAAACCAAACCAAATTATCCCAGACCAAGGCCGTTCCATTGCACTGCGGTTGAGCTGATCTTTGCAATCGCCTCAAATGTGTCAGGTGCGCCTTTTCTAAGTGTGGAGTCAACATTTGCGCTCACCCCGATAAACAAGCCAAAAACAGATTTTTTTCTTTCTTTTTTAAATTGTAAAAAACTCCTTGTAAGTACTTCGAATATCATCTGCAGTTACGAAATGTGAATAACTCCCTGATTTTTTTTGTCATTTTTCATTTTGAGAGTTGCGATTTTGATAATTTCAAAAAGTGCCAAAAATTTAATTTAATAAAAATATAAATGAACTTTGGTTTAAAATTTATAATTCCTGTGAGTGAATTAACATAAAAGATCTAAATTTTGTTTTTATTAAGATTTGGGCATTTTTTTCATCCTGCTCATAGCGAATCTTTATAGACTTTTTTGGGGGTACATACTGCAAATTTTATAATTACAATAATTAAAGAAACGGTGTAAATGAAGAATTCTATCGTTTTCACACAAGCACAAAAGTTGGATTGAATTAAGATTGTAATTATGAGCAGATATTGTCTTAAATGTGTAATAATCCCTTTTTTTTTACTTACCTTTTTCCATCAGAGACCAAAAAATCAAGAAGAGATAAAAAGAGAAATGAAGTGATTCTCTCTTTTCAATTGATTTTTCATAATTTGTTTCGGATTTCTCAACAAGTCTATACAAATATTCTAATTTTCATTCAATTCATAACAATAATTTTGAAGATGAAACGATTAAAACTTAAAAGAAAGCAGTACTTCGTCCAACGGTCGATTTTAAAAGGAAAATGGCAAAACGGTGTTCAAATTAATTTGGTTCCTTCACATAAAATATACAGTTTTTATAGCAATCTATCCGAAATTCTAATTTATCTATCTATTTGTTTTTGGAAAGATAGCAATAGTCGAAAGATCAAAAAGTCTTCATTTATTTTTTTATTTTTTTTTATTAAATCAGGAATATAATTTTTGGAAGGATTAAAAATCAAACATTAAAATTCATTTAATGTGTTGCACATTAAACAGTAATTCCTTATTTTCATTATGTTCTTTTCTTTTGTTGAATTCTAAGTTACATGACAGATATAAAACTAAAGGAAAAAAAGTTTAATGTTCTTTGTTGATGCATTACTGATAAATAGTTATAAAAATTTATATAATAAAAATTAATTGTTTACATTATTTACTTTGTTCAGACTGTTGTCTTCATCTTTGTTGCCACATTCACGACCTTTCGGCCATTGTACATTATTCAGTTGATTGGAATTTTGAACTGAATTCTTTATTTCGTCCATCAAGTTAGATTGTTCTAGTTCCACGTGACATGCCTTTTCCGATTGTCTCAGTAGCAGTTATGAGTTAGGTATGAGCTCTGATAAAAATGGGTTACTGAGACATTAAAAGAAATATCCCCCAAATCCTACACTGATATCATCAAGGACACATGGCCCAGTGGATAAAAACGTTGGTTGAATCCAGTGACTTGACTTGACCTGGCTACATGAAGAAAAAGTTGTTGAGTTAAAGGGAAATAACTGATACTGAGACATCTGGAAGAGGCATAGCATGTGGAACTAGAACAATCTACTCTGGTAGAAATAAAGGGTCCAATTCAAAATCACCCAATGAAGGCTGGAGCATAAGTAGGGTCAGGACTGTAGAGTAGAATAGAGTAAAGTATCAGTAGTAAAAAGAACAATGCAGACATATCTTCTTTGTTCCATAAAAATCCACAGTTAATGGTCTCAAACGCTACGCTTAACAACAAAATTCTCAGAACAAGCAAAAATAAGTACACACAAACTTTTAAAGAAACAAATGTGACAATAACACTGAGTACATTTTAATACACACAAAATCAATAATGTATTTGACACCATGAAAAGAAAAATACACATTTTTGTCATTAATTTAAACATGTCTCATTGTTGTGTGACACTATTTAGCACTGAGAAGGGTTAATGAATAGAACGATGGATATACTGAGAGAAGACTGGTAAATAGAAAGAAAGGGTTAATGATGATAGTGATGGATAGATTGTGAGAAAGATTTTTCTTCTCAAAAAACAAAGTTAATTCACAAGAAACCAGAAGAATTGCTTAAGTGATATTTTCACAAAAGGGCCGTGTATATATATAAAAAAAACATTTATTTTTTTATTCATGTTATTTCTTTTCTTGTGTCTTCATTCATTCCATTCCAATAACAAGATATCCGACAATGATTTGATACTTGCCGGCCTTATGATCAAAACCAATCAGAACATGGGATAAGGCAAGGCCTGGATCGAAGCGATCATTTCATTGATCAGCTGTAGATGTTGGGCATTTCAACAACAAGGAAGGTATCCTCTATCAACTACAACTATATATAATGGAGTAACTTATTTTAACCATTCCTATCATTTGACCCCATTACAAATGTAAAATTACAAAAGCTTTATTATTTTTGATGTCGTTTAATAACTGTAAATTTCTGCTTGTTTGTTCAGTTAATAATACCCGGGATAAGAGAATTGCACAAGGAATGTTTTCCTCACCTATATTTTCATATTCACAACGTTTCAGCCATTGTATACTCCAGCCTTCTTCAGGATCTGTCTATATTTCTAAGATCAGGTGTTGCAACTATTTACACTATTTGCATTGTTTGAACTGTTGTCCTCATCTTTATTGTTATGTTCACAATGTTTCGGCCATTGTATGCTCCAGACTTCTTCAGGATCTGTCTATATTTCTAAGATCAGGTGTTGTAACTATTTACACTATTTACATTGTTTGGACTTTTGTCCTTGTCTTTATTGCCATATTCACAATGTTTCAACCGTTGTTTGGAATTTTGAACCAAACCTTTTATTTAGTCCAAGAGGGTAGATTATTCTAATTCTACATGGCATGGTTTTTTGGATATCTCAGTTAATTCACTTCAGTAACTCTCCATTATTTGTCTATATTTCTGAAATGAGGTATTATGTACACTATTTACATTATTCGAACTATTGTCCTCATCTTTGTCGCCATATTTATTACAATGCTCTGGCCTTCTTCAGGTGCTTGGAATGTCGAACTGAACCCTTTATTTCACTCACTGGGGTAGACTGTTCTAGTTCCAGATGCCATGTTTAATGGATGTCAGTTATCAGTTATCTCCTGTTAATTTTCCCTTGAAAGTTCTCCACTGCCTTAACCGGGTATTGAACTCACACTCTTTGGGTCCTGTCACTGGATCTAACCAACTCCTTTATCCACTGTGGACATCTGTATATGAATTTCTGGCCACAAAAATCTCCTGAGCCAACCAAGCATAGAAATGAATACAATATGGGAACCAGTAATAAGGAGTGCCAGAGAAAAGTGATAACAACAAAAAAAAAAATTGCAATATGAACTTTGGTAAAAGCATGCAATGATAACAGCAAAAATTGCAATATGAGCACTGGTAAAAAATGATTGCTGAAGACATTAGGTTTATAATACCCAGAAATTCATACACAGATTCCTAACTAGTTTTCATGTTCATGATACATTTTTAAAATCCGGAACTACATGTGATGGATAAATTGTCGTCTAAATTAAACAAAAATGAAAATAATACTGATATCTCATTTTAACAGATATACAGGGTGCGATGGATAAATTGTCGTCTAAATGATGCAAAAAAAAAAAAAAAGGAAAATAATACTGACATCTCATTTTAACAGATATATTTACCAAAATTACACAAAAATATCTTGAAATACTAAAGAGTAAATTTATTAAATAGAATTGCTACTAGCTTCGAAAGGAGTTTCCTCTGTCTGTTCCTAATTTTGGATATCATTTGAGGAAAGACCCTTGACCTTACTTCCACTGCATCAGTGGGTGAGTAGAAATCGAAACTGATGATAGCATAAACAGGAAATGAATAACAATTCATCAATTCCTGTGTGCACAATCCTAACTCCTTTGATTCCCGCCCCCACTCTACTAATTCACCGCATTTCGAACAATAAAGATACTTACATATTTTTATATATAAGTGTTTATTGCCTTATTTGAGCCCAGAAGCAATATACTGTGGTGTTTGTGGGAAGTGTATATTCGTTGGTAATTGTTGCTTGTATAAGAAGGTAGGTAAGCAGTAGCAGTCACTTATGGACAGCTGCTAGTTTGGCCTAAAGGTTCAACAAGCAATCAAATTGAGGTCACCATAACATAAACAAACAAAATATGAAAGAGAAGGGTATATCAGAAACACTTTATATTTAAATACACATCAATGATAAGTATAATGTTTCTTGATTAACACGCACAAAGTCCGTTATTAAAATGTTCATTCAAAGAAAAGAAATCAGATTATGAAAGGAATTAAAGTGTCATTTTGTGAATACTTAAGTTTAGGCGTGCAGGTCCCAGGAGATGAAAGGTGAGGTCAATGGGTTGGTAGGTGTCATTTGATATCTCCGTTGGTGAAGGAAAACTGGAGGCGTCGGGTTGATGGGTGAGAAAAGCGTAGCGACATTCTATGACGGTAACTTCAAGGCTTTCTGACCAGAAGTGACTTCATCGTTCTATTTATGTGTGTCCATCGGATCTGAGTCAGTATGCTGAAACAAACTGTTGGATATGGCGCGGGGCCGTTTAATTGGTGGAAATTGCTTATTATATTCTTTTTATTTCTTTTTGATTTTCCACCGGAACTTATGCGTCGAGCCTTGTGCGCAAAGATCAGTATTGGTCATTTGCTATCTAGACCTCTGAGGGTTAAGATCCGGTCCTTCGCTTGCTCAGTACCACCACAATACTACACCCACAAAGAACAAGAAAATCTGAATTCAAGCTGCCAGGACTGTCTCCTGCAGCAAAGTTTTAGCCCTTCAAGTTGGGCCACTGAATAGGAAAAGAGACTGACTAGGGCTTGGTCAGCATTTTTATTACTTCTGGGACTTCCATTGCTGCTACTGCTGAATTGAGCAAAGTAAGGAAGCCCCCATATGCCACAATAGCCAACAAATGAGATAGTTATTATAGGCTCAGTTCGAAATTCAGTTATCAGACATCTAAAGAAGACTGAAGGAAATATAGGAAACATAGCCTATTTCTTACAATCTAAAAACTATTTAAAGATATTCCTGAGCAAAGTAAGGAAGCCCCCATATGCCACAATAGCCAACAAATGAGATAGTTATTATAGGAAACGTAGCCTATTTCTTATAATCTAAAAACTATTTTCTGGCTTTAAATAACCTGCAAAAGATTGATAAAAATCAATAATATCTTTCCAACACAATTACATATCCACATAGATATCATATTAAAACAAGACCAAACTTTATTTTCTCCCAAATAACAGACAATATTTACAAACATTGCAAAAAGATTTTATAATGCAGTGCACATGGTTTAAATCTAAGTGTCTATTGGTTTAAAATTAATATCAATAGGTGAAATATTTGACCAATCAGAGAAAGCTAAAACTATTTTTCTCAAGCTTACTTTCAGGAAAATTCTCTTATAAAATGTAACATTCAAAGTGCATAAATATGTGTGTCTTCAAGCTGAAGTGTAAATGTGGCTACGTAGCTTTTTTCCTTTACTCGAGTGCACACTAAAAGAAACATATGTTGGTAACTTCAAACAAATCATCTCCAACAATAATAAGAGCTAAGACGGTTAGTGACTCTTTGCTAATGTTAAAAGTCTTTTCTCAAGCACAAATTTTTCTGTAGACCAACTATTTAACTAATGTGTACCAACTTACCCAAAGACTACCTCTACTAGACTACTTTTAGTCCTTTTTGACTATTTTGAATTTATGTACATATATTTGTAAATACAAATGTTTTATTTAACAGCCATATCCATGTTTTCTTTATTTTAATTTTATTGTTGTTTGGAATTTGGATGTTTCTAGTTTTTTTTATTTTATTGATTTGTTTTATATGAACCTTTTTCAGCCAGGAAATATTTTTTTCATTGTGAGAATTTTTTGATATAATAATGTTTCTACTGATACAAGTCTTACTAATTAACTCATAGCTGGGGAGAGAAGAGATGGATTCATACCTTTCCCAAAAGTATTTGTGTGTAAGTGAATATAATGAACCTGACTGGAATTGGAACTTGGCTGACTAATAAACAATTCCAAACAATTACCCATTTCACCTGGACATCCAAGCTTACAGCACCTGGTATTTGTAAACAGTCACCCATCTTGATACTGACCAGGCTCAACATTATTTAATTTCAGTGATTATACAGGAACCAGTATTTCAATCGGATTTTTAATATAAAGAAAATAATTGAATTTCCTGCAAGCACAATGGTCAAAACAAAAGCTTTTCTGGTTTTTTGGTTTCTTCAATGGGAAGGACATAATTATTATATTTTCTAATGTTGATTTCACTACACTATCATGTCCTTATTTAAATTCATTTGCAGCTAACGTAAAACACCCAAGTATTATATGGTTATTGGGTGAGTTATGGAAGACAGAAATATTTAACTTTCCCCCATTATGGGTATTATCAACAAAATAATAACTCCTTATTTCACAGGCAGAATGGAATAGCTTAAAGGAAAGGAATGACAAACATGCTTTGTTCTCAGAGAGTAATAGACACAATTCTATAAACATATTTACATGTGTCCCTCATAGAGAAACTATGTCTTGTGTCTACTACAACAAGCAGTGTGAAAAGTCTTATTTGTAATATTTCCTGAAAGGAAAACTGAAAATACAGTGGTTTCTCTTGGAACTTCCTGAAACCATGTGATTTTTACTGTAAGACCTAATGCTGTAGGCTAGAGCTGTCCATTTTTCTCCAGGTTTTACACTATTTACATTGTTCAGACTGTTGTCCTGATCATTACATTTCAGCTGTTGTATGCTCCAGCCTTCTTCAGGTGATATTTGTTGGAATTTCAAACTGAACCCTTTAACCCATAGGATTAGATTACCCTAATTCCACATGCCATTCCTTTGGATATCTCAGTTTTAGTTAATTCCCCTTAATAACACAGTAACTTTTTGTTCTATTTGCTGAGGTCAGGGATTGAACTCATGATTCTGTGGATCAAGACACTTTTTTTTATCAACCAACCAATGCTTTTTTTAATTGGATCCAGTTGATATATAGTGTAAATAGATAAAATTTAATTATATACCGTCACTTTGCTGTGTTTATTAAAAATAAAGAAAATCAAAAATTAATTATACTATCAAAAATGATTATAATAAAATAATTACAGCAATTATAATTTTCATTAATACAATTCACCCTTTCTAAAACATTGAGAATCAATTGGAGCGGGGTTAATTCTCAGTGGTTTAGAAAGGGTGAATTGTATCTAATTGTAGTAAATCCTCTCCACATAAGGAATATGGTTAAAAAATACTTGGTTAAGGCCGTAGAGAACTTGGAGAGAGGAATTAACAGAAGATAATTGACATCCATTAGACATGGCTCGTGGAACTAGAACAGTCTACCCCAGTGAGTGAAATAAAGGGTTCATTTTGACTGTCCAACCACCTGAAGAAGGCCGGAGCGTACAATGGCCGAAACATTGTAATAAATATGGCGACACTAGTCCGAATGTAAATAGTGTACATAATACCTCAATATAATACCTCAGAAATATAGACAGATACTGAAAGGTCGAAACGTTGTGATAAATATGGCGACAAAGATATGACAATAGTCCGAATAGTGTACATAGCTCATCTAAGAAATATAGACAGATACTAAGTAAAGTTTGTTTCAAATTACATTAAGTATAATTTCAATTTTCCAATTTTCCTAAAATAACTTTTGAAAAAGTATAATTGAATTTTAAAGAATTTTAAACGGAGAATTTTACTTTTATTTACAAAGGTGTCAAAAGTGGCTGACATGATCGATTTATGTAAATTTTTCTGACTAAAAAAAAACCCAAAAAGCAAGATTTTAAATAAAATTTTCGACGTCCTAGAAAGGATTAAAAATTTAAAAAAAATATTTTAAAATATTTTAATCTTTCCTCTTAATAATAACATAAACATTTTCACGATAAAAATTGTTTTCATCAAGTTTAAGGCTGTTTTTATCATGCTATGCTCGTTTTTTTTGGGTTTTTTTTTTTTTTTTTAGTAAAACCGTGGAATTACGTATGTAAACAAAATATTGTAGTTAATTAAATTGAATAAAAATGATATTTGAAAATTTATGCGAACGAATTATGAAGCAATGTGATTGAAGAAATCCGTCAGTCTTTTTTTTTTAAATTTTAGAATTTCTTTATTTGCAGGAATGCAAAGGGATAACGGTATCTTTTTATATAAGGGACGAAATTACTTTCAACACCGCCTATCGGTTTCTCTAAGTTGAAACATTTTCTACATTTTGACTGGAAGTATTTTTTTTTCTTTATTACATTTTAATTTAATCCTTCTTTTTTTGACTCGTTCTTTTCAACCTTAAATGGACCATGTTGAAATTGGTGTACTGAGTGAAGAAATCGGACAAATTTAGAAAGGATCTTCAAAACAAAGGTAACTCTGTTGACCTAAATGTCATTTTCTTTGGGTTTTTTAGGATACCACAACTTAAAATATTAAATTAAAAAATCCATCTAACCATTTTTATAACAACTTGTAAATTACAGTCTGTTTAAATATGTAGAAGCAGACGTCTTTTTCTCCACCTACCTTTTCCAAAAATTATCATAAAATATTTTGCTAACTGTAAGTTATAAAAAAAAAAATTTTTAGTCAATACTCAGCAAATATTCCTCAAATAAAGTTTCAAAAAAGTATATTTTACTTTTGGTAGATTTTTTAATAAAGAAAATTGCATTACATTGAAAGATGATTAAAAAAATCAGCTAGTTTAGCAACAACAAAAACAAAAAACCAAAAAAAAAACAACTCCTTCTTCAAGGACACATGGCACAGTGGATAAAGGTGTTAGTTAGATTCAGTGACCCAAAGAGTGTGAGTTCAATACCCGACTAAGGCAGTGGAGAACTTTCATAACTGACAACTGACATCCATTAAACATGGCACGTGGAACTAGAACAGTCTACCTCAGTGAGCGAAATAAAGGGTTCAGTTCGACTTTCCAACCAAATGAAGAAGGCCGGAGCGTACAACGGCCAAAACGTTGTGATAAATATGGCAACAAAGATGAGGACAATAGTCCGAATAATGTACATAATACCTCAACTCAGAAATATGGACAGATCGTTCCAACAAATTTAAATTAGTATTTGAAATACAGCAAAGTATTTTGCTTATTGGCATTAGCTTGAAAACTAAAACTAAAATGAAAGTTTCAAGAAAGATTTTTCATTCATTTTAAACATTACAGTTGCCAGGTTAGAAAATAAGAAACATGGAACACTCTTAATATCTCTCTTTCTCTCTCTCTCCCTATAGCCCAATAAATAAAGTAAATAATAAACAAATTAACACATCACTCCTGCCAAAATAAGCATTAGAATAGACTACAACAATCACTCCAAAAACTGCAAACTCTGGTTGCATAAAAAAATAGATATATTACCTTCCAAGACCATAACAAACTACTAAATAAATGATCAGAACTCATCCTAAAATTTTTACTATGTTACTTAAAAATCAAGAACCTGAAAGAAGAAGTAAAAATATATAAAATAAAAATAATTAAAAAAAAAAAGAAAGTAAAATAAATTAATGCAAATAAATAAATAAACAAATCACTCCTGCCAAAATAACTGTTAGAGTAGACTACCCACAAGGCATCACTGACCCGTATATATAAATATTTGAGAAAAAAAGCAACACATGTGACCTGATGATTGCGATTAGCATGTAACAGTCTGTTGCCTCTGTGTGTTAACTGCAATATTCGCTTTTATATTTACATATGCTCTCTCTGATATTGAGCACTTTATCCCATAAATATAGCACACCTTAAAAGTATATTTCTTCATATATATATATATATATATATATATATAGGCAGCATATGTTCATTCCAGCATGTTTGGTTAAATAATATGGACATGTTATATCTATCTATTTTTATTTTCATTCTCTCAAATTCACAGATCATTCCTAATATTTAAACTACTAAAAAAAACTCCATCTACCTAAGATATGTCAAAGAGTGTGAGTTCAATACCAAGTTAAGCCAGTGGAGAACTTGGAGAGGCCAATTAACAGGAGATAACTGATAATTAACATCCATTAAATATGGCATGTGGAACTAGAACAGTCTACCCCAGTGTGCAAAATAAAAGGTTCAGTTCAACATTCCAACCACCTGAAGAAGGTCAGAGCATACAACAGCCAAAACATTGTAATAAATATGGCGACAAAGATGAGGACAATAGTCCGAATAAAGCAAATAGTATACATAATACCTCATCTCAGAAATATAAATATTCTCTGTAAACTCTGTAAATTCACATATGAACTTAGAAATAAAAACAAAATTCCTTTTCTGGATATATTGATAGGCACCAGTAATAATACATTTACTACTTCACCAATAAGGACATGGCCAAATGGTTAGAACATTCGCATTCTGACCATGAGATCCAGGTTCAAATCTCACCATGGTCGATTTATCAGGAAGAAGACTTCCTGATGTTATCGGACTGGAGGGGTCGATTCCAGCACCTTTGAAAAGTGCCTGAAATCCATACCAAGCCTTGTGATTGAAATTGGATAGACGGAACCCTTGGGAGCTGTCAATAGCTGTGCTAGCACAAAGTCACAAGTCATCGTGGCTTGAGTGTTCAAATTGTTGATGTAACACACTCTTTCCCAGAAACTGTAACTAAAGTCTGCTCAGCATAGTTGCAGTATAAGCTACAGGTGGGCTCTGTGGGTGTTCATTAAACACAAATGCCCCTGAAAAAAGCGTCTGCAATAACAATGGGCTAGCCACCCTAGTATCCTCGAATATAACCATATGAAAAAACTAACCAGCATAAACACATGAACTATCAACTATAAAAGTGAATGTCCTGACTCTTACAAAACAGTGATAAAGCAAAATTTAATAAATTGTGCAAAAGTAAACTCTTCAATGAAAAAAATTTTCTACACTGAATTAAAAAACATTAAACAAACTTTTCTAATTACATTGTTGATGAAAAAATTAGAGATCCCATTAGAAATAGTCACATAAAAACTGCAATAACTCTTCTCTGTCAACTAATGTTTTGCAAAAGACCAACATTGTATATTAATTTAAATATCCTTTGGGAGATTGTATTTCTAACAAAAAAGTAAATATATATATTGGTTTAAATGACTTAGTGAGATCCTTGTGCATAATTCCTGCTACAGATAGATTTTATATTAGGCACCAATTTAGTCAGCTTAAGCCTCAAGTTTCCTCATTTAGTGATATCCAGTCAATTTCTTTTCTTCAATAACAAATCATTTACAGCAATAAAGTCACATTCAGCTAAATATGAAGATGGAAATGGTAAACAACAAATTTCTTGCAATGGTAGTTGAATTTGGGTATTTAGTTACTGTCTCATCACAAAACCATTCCATCATTCCTTTTATATTGAATTTTGCATTTCCGAGAATTCTTGATACTGCATCGAAACATCAGAAATATCCACTTGCATTGGCTGTATCACCCATGTCGGAAAATCATTTCGTTTTAGATCAGAAAAACTTTCTGTTGTTATAGTAAGGCAAAGGGTGTACATCCTATGTATGCCCCACCAAAATATTACTATACCCCATTGATTTAAAGGAACGTTCCTGTTCATATTCACATTTTAGAGAAATATTAATTGGAAATACAAGTACACTCTACCATGAAAATAAAAAAAATAAAAACTTCAAATTCTTGAAGCCCTCTATATAAAAAATAAAGCCAACACTAAATAATATTAATTATGAGTATAGCAATAATGTTTTAAAATGCCTATAAGAGCAATGATTTGGGTTCTCAGCTTGTAAAAAAATTTTTTTTTGAAATCGCAGGTTGAGTATTTAAAACATTAATAATAAAAAATATAAATTACATCACTCACTTATTTCTCTTAACTGTTATTTTTTAAATTGACTATAAAGGAACATGTTCATATGGGTTCATAATTTTAACAGAATGTGTTTCATGAGCATTTACAAAAAAATTTACATCTATCAATTATGTTAATTTTTTGTCTTAGCAATTCACCTGTGAAGATTATCTTAGATGAGATTGAAAGCATTTGGGAAAATATAAGGAATGAGAAAAAGCACAGCTTCTTCCTTAGTCAGCTTAATAATGACATTAAGAAATTGATTTGGGAATTTGAGAAGATTAAAATATAAATAGACATATGTCCAGATTATTCTATCAAACATGCCTGAATACATACATGCATAATAATACATACACTCATATATATATATATATATATATATATATATATATTTTATGGTGTGCTATATTTATGAGATAAAGTGCTCAATATCAGAGATAGAGCATATGTAAATATAAAAATGAACATTCAAATGAACACTCAGATGTGACAGACTGTTTCATGCTAGATGCAATCATCAGGCCTAATGATTGTGTCTAGCATGAAATGTTCACTTAGGGATCTCCACAAAAAAAATGTGATACCTAATGTTTAGGGTTGCCAGATGTACTGGACAATTTTAACTCCTGTCCTATACTGACCTTTCAGGAACACCCCAAATGTCCGGTGTTTAGTTCATTTTTAAATTTTGTAATAAAAATATATCTTTATTACCTTCTTAGGGTGTTTGGTTGTAACTATATTAGAAATTATACTTTCTTATCTCAGATTCTCTTGATGAAAATAATCCAAATGTTTATTTCTCTGTTTTCTTTATTAAATAAATATTTTCAAATGATTTCATTTTTACAGAATTTCTTTTCCTTAGTTTGTATTAAATAATTTTCAAATGACTTTACCTTAATTTTCCTCGTAACCCATTAAAATCATTGCTTTATATATCATATTATATATATATATGCATGAAGGAATATAATTTTAAGGTGTGCTGTATTTATAGGATAAAGTGCTCAATATCAGAGATAGAGCATGTGTAAATATAAATAGAAAAGTGAACCATGAATTCAACATACAGAGGTGACAGGCTGTTGCATCTAGCATGAAACAGCCTGTCGCCTCTAAGTGTTGACTTCAACGTTCACTTTTAAGGTCACCAAAAATTGCAGATCATTTTGATTTGGGGAAAAATACTCTGAATTATAATAATGAATAATTTTGGACTAATAGACAATGAAATGGAATCATCCATATCTATAATTCTCAAAATGTGTGTGTGTGTGTGATTGGATGTTGTTTATGCCTTTCCACAGTTTTCATCCGATTTTGATTAATTTTTCTTTTGTTTCATAGATAATTCTTCAGTACTGATTTTGAGTCCAAATTGTTGGCGACAATGGCTCTCCACTACTTCCTGTCCATTATAATGCTTAGCAGCGTTTTACTATTTACTATCTGTTCATGGATATATATCTTTCCTAAAAACTTTAAAAAAAAAACTTTAAATTATTAAAATATTATTTATGTCTATAATTCTCAATGTGTGTAATCGGATGTTGTTTATACATTGTCCACAATTTTCATCTGATTTTGATTAAATCTTTTTGTTTAATAGATAATTCTTCAGTGCCAGTTTTGCGTCCAAATTACACATTCCCCTTCTCTTGGCCAAGATTCAACCTCTCTCAAGTGAGGTTACCTTTTTTGTTGTATAAAGCCTACTTCTACAGTTTTAAAGCATTGCTTTCATTTTTTTTTTTAACCATTCCTAATTTTAATTGTTTTTATTGTCCTGCCAGATTTTGCATTGCATTTTCCATAGTAATAAGTAAGTTATTCGAGCTTAGTAATCCATGTAGCTTTACAGTGTTCTCTTCTGGTATTTGCCCACACATTCCATTTAAAAATTCATACTTGCCTAAGACATGCCGCAAAGAAAAGAACTTGCCTAGGTTGCAAAACTGCTGCTGCCAGGTCTGCTATGCGAATAACAGATAACAAAATGTCTTTAGAATGTCTCAAAATGCCTCCCAAAATTTCTCAATCAGAGCCACTGAGTCCAAAGATCAATGTAGCCATCAGCTTTCCAGAAGAACATACCTGAACGTTTCTACGTGTGAGGCTGAAACTGCTGATCAAAGGACTCAACAGCTGAGAAGAAATGCCTCTTCAACTGCTGCTGTGTTTAAGAGTGAAACAAAATTGAGAACACAAAAATGGCCTTTTTTAGAAACAACCCCCCACCCCTTGAATGTTAATTCTCCATTTAGGGATGTGCCTCACTTGCACCCAATTGTCATTACTAATATTGACTTTCAAATGGGGTGACTTTAAACTTAAATAAAAGGTAAAAAATACCAGTAATGAAAGACCCGGTCAAAGATTGGTTATACTGCTAGGGTTGCAATAAGCTATCATACTAACTTTGTTGATCGAATTTATTTATTAGACTATTTGTTTACAAGAATAATTTTATTTTTACAACATTCTAAAAACTAATATAATTAAAACTAATGCAATGTGATAATTATCATTTACCAATTTATAAAGAAATAAATATGAAAACAATTTTTTCTTCATAAATTTATAAACAACTAGCAGTAGAGCCCAGCATTGCCCGGGGATGTAACAGTAAGAGATAGATCAAGTATCGACCATCATAAAAACTGAAAAATAAAATTGACAGAGATTATTGTTTAAGGTTGATGGACACATGTCTTAATTAGATTTTTTTTTTGTTTTGTTTTTTTTTTTTTATGAATTGGTCAAACCCAAACTCAAAGGTATTTCAAGAATATCTAGCATCCATATTTTTTGACCAACAGGATGAAAGATTCTTCACCAATGGGATCCCTGTCCTGGGTTAGACGATAAAGTTCATCCTTGTCTTGGGTATGATGATTGCATCTGACAGCAAGGCCTCTGATTGATGGGGTTTGAAGAGTGTGAAACCATCTCTTAATTGCTGGTGTTTCCATGTCTGCCTTGATTTGGGGTGAAAGCACCTGTTAGGGTCCCAGAAATAGGCAAATAGTTGACCCCCAAACTGGGGTCAAAAGGCTGTGGAAGTGTAAAAATAGGTTTTAATACCAGCAATGCTTTTTTGAAGGAAAAATTATTACCAGAAATACAATTTTGAAGGAAAAATTATTACCAGCAATACATTTTTGAAATAAAAAATTACCAGCAATAAAAATCTTGTCGGCATTAAATAACCCACTGAATAAAACAAACCATACCAAACTACCTCCCACCAAATCTTTTGTTGGCATTAAATAACCCTTTGAGGTTGATATGCTATAAAACAAACCAAACCAAATCAATAGGATCCAAAACTGCAATTCCAATGGAAAATGTATGTGGACTGCAATGGGGACTATGTTTAAAAATAAGCCTCATTTGATCAAATTCCATAATATTATCTTTGACATTGTTTATTGTTTTAAAAGGCAATGATTAGAATGGTAATAAAATCTAAATATATGAAAGGGAATTTATACATTTTTTTGTCCTTGAGAAATGAGAAGAAAAATAATGAACACTATATATTTATTATAATATTTATTGGAATGGTTGGCAAAACATCAGCCAATTGCCAATTAATTCAAACTTGATAAAATGGTAAATAATAAGCATTTCCTTATAGTTGCTTCACATATTTTAATAATTTATCTCCTTGAGGACACATGGATAAAGGCGTTAGTTAGATCCAGTGACAGGACCCAAAAAGTGTGAGTTCAATACCCGGTTAAGGCAGTGGAGAACTTTCAGAGGGAAATTAACAGGAGATAACTGATAACTGATATCCATCAAACATGGCACATGGAACTAGAACAATCTACCCCAGTGAGCGAAATAAAGGGTTCAGTTCAACATTCCAACCACCTGAAGAAGGTCGGAGCGTACAACAGCTGTAATTAATATGGCAACAAATATGAGGACAATAGTCCGAATAATGTAAATAATGTCTATAAATTTATAGATAAAATAGTTTTCATATTTATTTATAAATTGGTAAATGATAAATACTGCATTGCATTAGTCTTAATTGTATTAGTTTTTGTAATGTTG
The DNA here is from genome assembly GCA_903632075.3 of Acanthosepion pharaonis. Lineage (NCBI taxonomy): Eukaryota > Metazoa > Mollusca > Cephalopoda > Sepiida > Sepiidae > Acanthosepion > Acanthosepion pharaonis. The sequence continues at coordinate 1,444,205 of CAHIKZ030003584.1, read as the reverse complement.
TAAATATAAATTTATTTTTATAAATAAACAATCTAATAGTGTTTAAATTTTTGTTGTGAATTCTCAAGCCTCAAAAAATGTACATATTCACTTTCATTGTATGTTTAGGTTTTATTAACGTTCTAATCATCACTTTTTAAAACAGTAAACATTGCTGAAGAATGAAGATAATTAAAAAAAGCAGTGTTACTGGCACTTTTACCAATCTTCACACAAAACTTGATATAAAGCTTCTGCTTCAGATTCATTTCACTCATTTACCACAAACAGTATGACATGAACCCATGCAATTTCCCCTACTGCTTGGTAACAAATATCTCAAACTGATTTGATTTTCAGGAAAGGAAATGTTGGAAGATCCTGGATAAATGGATACAAATGGTTGCTTGACTCATTGTCCTTGTAATATGCTATGGTCTTTCCAGTAAATAGACACACCTTGTATGTACAATGAAAGAAATAATCCAAGATGTTTAATTGTATTAGAAATATTTCTTAACAAAATTCATTATTATGTATGTTGTAATGAATCAAATTTTGTATAAAAGTTTAGGTACATATCAGTCTAATGAAAACTAAAATGAATATAATGAAATATATTTTTCTTTTTTTTTTTACAGATAATCCAGCTTTAAAACGTTTTGTGTAATTACATTACCTTTTAACATGGAAAATTTGAATGGATTAATATTTTCTTGCTGATGTAAAAAAAAATGGAAAACTACTTGCAAAAAAAATATAGTTGTAAAACTTGTGGATGCAAATTGTCCAATAGTGCCAATTTAAGTAGACACTTGAAAACCCACACTGGAGAAAAACCATATTCTTGTGAAGTATGTGGATCTTCTTTTGCACTGCGGTCAAATTTGAGCCGACATATGCAAACACACACTGGAGAGAAGCCATATTCATGCGAAGTGTGTAGCTCTTCATTTTCGCAAAAGGCACATTTAGTTGATCATATTCGAACACACACTGGAGAGAAACCATATAATTGTGAAGTGTGTGGCTCTTCTTTTTCACAAAATTCACATTTGGTGGAACATATTCGAACACACACTGGAGAAAAACCATATTATTGTGAAACATGTGGCTCTTCTTTTTCACGGAAATCAGATTTGGCCAAACATATACAAATACACAGTGGAAAGAAACCTTATTCTTGTGAAGTGTGTGAATCTTCTTTTTCAAGAAAATCTAATTTGGTAAATCACATGCGGACACACACTGGAGAAAAACCATATTCTTGTGAAGTTTGTGGCGCTTTCTTTACACGGAAGTCATCTGTGGTGAATCACATGCGGACAATCCATATTCCTGGAAAGTTGGTGGATCCTTCTTTTTAATCAGGTTAAATATAGTGCATTATTTGTAAAAATAGAAAACACTAAAAATAAAATGTTTACATCTTCTTTTTCCTGAAAGACACCTTTTGTAAAATGCATGTTCGCTCACTTGAAATCAGTCATATATAACAGGTTTGTGATTATTCATTTTGAACAATATAGTGATATATTGAATGGAAGCCATATATTTGTAAAGTGTTGGCATCATTATATTTCATCATAATCAGTCCCTTGACTGCTTTAATTGTTGCTGGGAGGGTTCTATGGTCAGAAGAAACAGGCAACCTCCTCCAGGATGATCTATTGGCACTGGTTTCAGGAGTTCTGGCATTATCATGTCCGTTCACTCTTTTATGCTGACTGACCAACTCTTGTGTTGCCATTCCCGCCTGTGTTTACCTGCAACAGTGCCTTGCATGATGGTCTTGCAGCGGCTGTTATGCCATCTGACAGGGCCAAACTATGCCATATTTTGACATTTAATAGTGGTGAGGAGAGATTCCTGTCAGTGCACAAGATTTTTGACCTTGCTCCATACATAGTCATTGGTTTTGTGCTCCCGGTAGAAGATGTGGAGGGTTTTTCTGAAGCATTTGTTCTTGAATGCCCAGAAGTTAAATCTCATGTATTATATCAGAACACTCAGAAAGAAATAAGTTCATGAAAAAAAATTAACTAAACATTTTTTACATGGTAAATTTTTAAAAAGACCAACAGGAAGTTTAAAATGTTTGTCGTCGGCATAATCCTCATCATTTAAAAATTCCAGAGAATATATCTATAAAAGGATGATATGAATAAAGACAAATGGAAAACTCATTTTAGCCAATGTGTTTCATCTTCTGAGGGACTTCTCAAGGAAAATGTAAGTATTTTATTTTGTAATACACAGGAGCAAAACCATTCTTATGACTACAAACTACATCCACATCTTGTTTAAGACTATAAACTATGTTCAATAGCAAGACCTCTGATCAGGTTTTGAAGAGCGTGGAACCACCTCTTAATTGCTGGTGTTCCTAGGTTCACTCTGACTCGGGGTGGTAGCACCTGTTAGGGTCCCAACTATGGACAAATAGTTAACGCCAAAACTGGGTTTAAGCACCTTCAATACATTTTTTGACAAAAAATTATTACCAGCAATACATTTTTGTAGATAATTATTACCAGCCATACATTATTACCAGCAGTACATTTTTGTAAGGAAATATTACCAGTAATGAATTTTTGAAAAAAAATAATTACCAGCGATAAAAATTGTCAGCATTAAATAACCCATTGAGGTTGATATGCCATAAAACAAACCAAACCAAACACAAGAGCAAAAACGTTATTAGTTTTTTTTTAAATGTTTATGTATAAAAGTGCTCATGAATATTCATCAGGTTAACAGAAAAGTCAGGCGACATGAAATGATACAATTCAATCTTATATATAAAGTACAGTGTATGTGTGAGTGTTTGTGCATGTGTGTGTTCAAGCAACTCTTCTGCTCCCACTGGTTTGATTTCAATGATTCATAACTTATTCAAAAGTCCTAGAAAAGTTAGGCACAGGGAATGATTTTTCTTGAGCTTAGATTCAGAGTTGCCAGATTATGCGTGGTTAAAAATTCCTTTTGTATCCAAAATTGCAGTGCACTAGCTTAAAAGCCACCCTATCACGTGGCATTTAAGCTAGCACCTTTGGTTTTGCCATCATCCCAATAGCTGGAGAAGAGGAGATGCAATAGGCACCAATAAACTACAGAAGAACTCAAAATTGATCTCTGCATTTAAGTATTGAATTAATGTTTAAGCTTATCTTTTAAAAGTTCAACAATAATTCTTCTGCTGCCACTTAATTTAAAGATGATTTGATGTATGTAGATCCTTTTTTTTCCTTACAAACAATTATTTTTATTTCATGGGTGACAGAACAGGGGACAATATATAAGATAAAATTAATATAAAGATGGGAAAACTGAAATTAGAATTAGTTATAAATTTAACATTTGAAGAGTTAGAGAATGTTTCTCTAACTCTTTAAATGTTGAATGTATAGCTCATTAAGTAAAACCTATATTATGGAATCTATATGAATAACTGTGAAATTGAAACTCAGTTCCCCACAAATTCTGAGATTAAAAAGCCTGAGCTCTACTTTATAGTAATTTGTATTTACTCAACCCTACACGAACTCAGGTTGTGACAAATGGTCGGTTTAATGTCGGGAACCCTAGCGCATACACCCAGACTAAGAACAAAAATTGCCTGATCTCCCGCAGCCATTGGTTGCACAAGTGTTGGTGCGAACACTGATCCCTATCTCTAGTCCAATGAGAGGGCACAGCCTCAGGCAGTTGTTCTCCAGGGCCGGGCACCTCTCAGTGTAATCTTCCTCATCTGTGACTCTATCCTTTGATGGAACTGCTACTGAGCACACTCTGCCCAAAGACAGAGATGCAGCTGAGAGATGATAAATAAACATGTTACAAACTACTTTAGACTAATTTACACACTAAAAGCTCAATATCTGTATTTATCTACTTCTAGGCAATATCACTTTCAGGTTTAACTAATTTGCATATTGATTTTTAAAAAGTTTATTTCATTAATTAAATGTCCTTCATTACTGTTCAAGGATTGTTTTGATTTTGATATCAAAAATAGTTCTGTTTAGGAATATCATCTTATATAGTGCAGAAAATTGTTTGAAATTTGCACTTTACTTGGTCTTCAACAAGTTGGCAACTATTTGTAAAACTTACCTTAACTATAACAAGCCAATTTATGAATGAGATGTTCATTTAAAATTTTTGTTTCAAAGATTTCAAGTAGTGAATTTATCTTACTTTGTGAAGTGATAGCAAGTGGGCAAAGCTTGCAAGTGTTTAATAGACAAAGGTAAGTAGGTGATGTTTTTAAAATTTTAAATAAAATCCTTTGACTTGAAAAAGTCACTCAGAAGATGAAACACATTAACTAATATAAGTTTTCCTTTTGTCTTTATTCATAATTCTCTATCATAAATGGCACATGGACATAAACTGATCATAAAAAGCATTATTATTATCATTTTTAAGGGTTTTTAACTTAGAAAATTTGAATCTATCAAAATATCATTTTTCATTGTGTAGATCCACAATTTCCGATTATTCATTTTTATAATGAAATTATAATAGCATTTTTTTATATATAATTGTAGTGGGAATTTCTGTTGATGAATTGAATCGAAGTATTCTTTGAAATAGTATTTTGGCTTTTACAGATTTTATTGACGATCTTTGAACTTCTTTGTCGACCTTGGTAGAATCACTCAATAAAAATGATTTTCAATTCCTGATCATATTTTTATTTTTCAAGATATTTATTTCTGAAATTCTCATTTGGCTGATATGCTCAAAATATTTTTACACCATTGCTAGAGCGTTAGAATTTTTTTTGCTGAGGCATTTTGAAATCTTCACAGTACATACCATGTTCACAATGTTTTGGCCCCTGTATGCGTCAGCCTTCTTCATGAACTGTCTATATTTCTAAGATGAGGTGTTGTAACTATTTACACTATTATTTACATCATTCAAACTGTTGTCCTCATCTTTATTGCCATATGCGCAATGTTTTGGCCGTTGTACGACCCAAAGAGTTGTGAGTTCAGTACTTGGCCACAGCAGACAGAACCATAACTTGTATTTAGTAATCTGTAATATTTTCTTTTTTGGAGATTCAATAAAAAATCAACATGAGAGATTAGGAGCTTTATTAAAAAAGTTTAAAAATAAGAAAATATTAAATATGTTGTTTGGTTCAAAATTCTGACGTATATTACCTGAAGAAGGCCGGAACATACAACAGCCGAAACTTTTTCAATAAAGATGAGGACAACAGTACGAATAATGTAAATAGTTGGCAGTATCAAATATGAGCCACAGAGGAGCATTTCGATTATGAGTCAATTTTACTGTTTTTAAACTACAAGATTTTCTCTTGTACATTCATATCTGCTCAATGCATATCCAAATGTAAACAAATGATGTCATACACTATGAAACGGATAAAGTCTGACAATTATTTTAAGAAATTTTTTATGCTTATATGTTCTTTTTATAGATACAAATATTTAAGTAAATGATCTGTTTATAATAAACAGTATTAACAACATTTACTAGCCTGAATGTCCGAGAAATTTTCATAGAAAATATGTGTCCTCCGATAGGAATTGAACCTGTATCCTATACGGAACCATCATATAGCCTGACGTGCTTTTACCGATTGAGCCACAGAGGAGTGTTAGGTTAGCATAGTCAATTTTAAAATTGACCTTGCTAACCGAAAATTTCAAATTACTAATTTCAAAGTATCGAATATGTTATTCTAACAATTTCTATTGATAAAACCTCATTAACCAGTTTTTTTTGCAACATGCTGATGCATTGTTGAAGTTATCACTAACATTTTTTGTCGAGATTTACAAACTCTACATTTCAATCAATTTTGCAAATCAGTTGAAATATAAAACCTTAAACATATGCAAAAAACAATATTGCATTTTTATTAAATAAGAATTTTTTATTTTAATCATTAAATTTTTTAAAAATAGGTGGACTATTTTGTATGTTAAATAATAAAACTTTTAATTTTTCTGAAAAAAAATTAATGAAAATTTATTGTACTAAGCTATGCACCCTAGTAAAACCAAGTGTACTTTGTATCCGCTTACATGTTTACACTTCTCTCCAAAATCTGATTTTGATCAGTCAATGTATCTCTATTTCAGAGTGGGTGACGAATGGACAGACTAACAGAATTCACAAAATTTTATATAGAGATTATAAAGAGAAGTTTACAACCTAAAAAGAAACTTGTCATAGAGGAAATAACCAAATTTCTGTTCATTAAACAAGACGAATCAATTATTCAGTATCTTTACAGATAGAGAAAAGCTAGCAGGTTCTTTGAATTTGAGAAACTTAGAACTCTAGATTTGACTATTGACAAATTCAATTAAATGTTATTCTAACAATTTGCATTGATAAAACCTCACTAACATTATCTCTCAGTCTAAAATATAAAAATAAAATAGCTACTAGCGACCATTGATAGCCATTTTGAAGCTGGACTATTTTGTCTACTTATAAATGATAAAATAATAACTTTATTTGTCAACAAGACAAATATGAGTCAGGTGAAAGAAAGAGACAACAAATGCTGGTGTCTTCTCATGTGTAAACACAAGGAAAGATGTCACTTTTTTGACAAAATGAAAGCCTTCTTAGCAATTTTCCTTCTTATTGCATCCCACTGAACTTCACAAGGAATAATAAAAGTTAAACTACCTTGAACTTTTTTGTTTCCAATATCAAAACACGTATGCAAATAATGATGAATAAAGTTATTATTTCATTGTTTATAAATAGAAAAAAATAATTCACCCTCAGAAAGGCTATCAGGTATATCGATGGTCACCAGTAGCTTCCATAAAATTATTCAGGCATGGATGATAGTAGCCGCTAGTAGTCATCATCACTTTCCTCCATGTTACTAGCATTGTTATCATCTTTGACCACTTCACTGTCAATATCCACTCGAGTAAAGACTTCAGAATCATCATCGGAGTCTTAATCAAAGAAAAACTCCTGAATAAAGGCTTCATTGGATGTTGATGTGGTCATCCATTAAACATGGCATGTGGAACTAGAACAGTCTACCCCAGTGAGCAAAACAAAGGGTTCAGTTCAACATTCCAACCACCCGAAGAAGGCCGGAGCATACAATAGCCGAAACGTTGTGATAAATATAGTGGCAAAGATGAGGACAATAGTCCAAATAATGTAAATAATGTACATAATACCTCATCTCAGAGATATAGACAGACACAGAAATTGCTATTTATTTATTTACATTATTCGATCTGTTATCCTCATTTTTATTGGCATAATCCCAACATTTTGGCCATTATATGCTCCAGTCTTCTTCAGGAGGTTGGAATTTTGAACTGAACCCTTTATTTTGTCCACCAGGGTAGATTGTTCTAGTTCCACGTGCCGTGCCTCTTTCAGATGTCTCTGTATTATCTCCCTTAACCTCAACTTAGTCTGGTATTAAACTCAAAACTCATTTCTTGTATTTAAAGTAAACATTGAAATAAAAAAAAACACCTGCATCATACAAGGATTATCTGATGATATCTGTCGATATTTCTGAGATACGTAATTATTTACATTATTCAGACTGTTGTCCTAATCTTTATTGCCATATTGATGATGTTTCGGCCATTATAAACTCAGGTCTTCATCAGGATCTTTCTATATTTCTGAGATGACGTATTGTAACTATTTACATTGTACAGACTGTTATCCTCTTTAGTGATGTATTCACCTTCAACATCTGTCTATATTTCTGAGATGAGGTATTTTAACTATTTACACTATTTACATTGTTCGGATTGTTGTCCTCATCTTTATTGCCATATTCACCACATTTTGGCTGTTGTGCTCCAGTCCTCATCAGATGATTGGAATTTCGAACTGAACCCTTTATTTCATCCACTGGGGTAAATTGTTCTAGTTCCACATGCCATGCCTCTTCCAGATGTCTCTGTTATCTACCTTTTAACTCAACTGCCCAAATTTTTATTCACCACTGCTGTAGCCAGGTATTGAATATGGAAATAAAGATGAGGACAACACTCTGAACAATGTAAATAATATAAATAATTACAATACCTTATCTTGGAAATATAGATAGATATTGGCATTTATGTTTAAAATTAAATTATCTTCAACCTTATATAACCAATAGTTTAAGAATATATTTTTCTTATTCTTATGATTTTATTAAACTTAGAATTAATAAAAAAAAAAATATCCTTTTATTATTAAATTTTCTTACCTGTTTGGGGTTATAAAATATCTAATTGCACTAAATGTGTGTTTTTTGTTTAAATTATTCTGAATTTAAGAGTTGTTGAATGATCATAGAACAAAAGGAGTCAAAGGCAATAATTCAGAATTATTTTGTCTTTGAATATCCATACCAAAAAGTAACATGCTAAAAAAAAATGGAAAAAAAAATTCTGTTAAAAATTCATTTTTCGGCTTTTGAAAAATGTCTACTTGATAAAAACAATTTCAAAATCATGCTGAAAAATTACAAGTAAATTTTTCAAAAATGTAGTTATTTTTTTTCTTTTCTGTCCAATCTAAAAGAAATAATCTGTTTTATTAAATTATCCAAACATCAACTGTCAGAAAAATGAAATAATTCTTTGACAGTACTTGCATAATTTTGAATAAAGCCCGTTAATTTTTTTTAGTCTTCTTGAATAATTTTGGTTTGGTTTGTTACTTTTTACAGCATATCCACCTCAATGGGTTTATTTAATGCCAACAAGATTTTTATTGCAGGTATTAATTTTTTTGTTTATCCAAATATGTATTTCTGGTATTAAAAGGTATTTCTATACTTTCGTAGAGTTTTGACCCCCTTTCGGGTGTGTGACTATTTGCCCATAGCTGGGACCCTGACAGGTTTGTTTTGTTTTACGGCATATCAACCTCAATTTGTTATTCAAGATTTTTATTACTGGTAAAATTTTTTTTCCAAAAAGTATTTCTAGTAATATTTTTTCCAAAAATGTATTGCTTGTAATATTTTTTTTTTAAAAAAAAATCTATTGCTGGTAATAATTTTTCCTCAAAAATTTATTGCTTGTAATAATTTTTTATAAAAATGTATTGCTGGTATTAAAACCTTACATTTTCATAGTGTTATGACTCCAGTTTGAGGGTTAATTATTTGTCTATAGCTGGGACCCTAGGGTAGACCTGGGAACAGCAGCAATTAAGAGGTGGTTCCATGCACCTCAGAATCTTCTGATCAGAGGCCTTGCTGCCGGATGCAGTTTATTGTCTTACCCAGGACGGGAATAATTTTACTAAGATTTAGGATGGATTTTCTATATATCCACACTTAACATTGCACAATTACTGAAATAACATTTTCAGGGAGTCTTCTATAACTGAATTAAAAACTGACAAACACCCCTAAAAATTAAAAAATACTCATATCAATAGCGGGTGAAGCAGACCCCACAAAAATATTTATTAATGAATAAGTAATTAAAATTCTGTTTGAATTGAATTATCATTCTCTGATATTTTGCAAATATTTTAAAACAAGCGGTAGCGATATTTTGCATTTATTTTGGTTTGGAGGCGTGTGTCATGGTGCAATGGATATCAGATCAGAGTGAGAACATGGAGAGTTTGTTCTATTCATTTATGCACAAATACCATTGGGAAAGATATGACTCCATCACTTCTCTCCTCAGCTATGGGTTAAATAGCAGGAGAAGATTGGGTTCTTTAGACTTGGTTGGCAACCAGTCTACTGCAGAGAGAAATGGCAACCTACTGCAGGAAAAATCTTCTGCCTTGTCAGTCATGTATCAAAAGATACATGATCGCCCAAGATAAATATATGTCAGATAAATTTTGGTTGAGGTTTATATTTTATTTCAGCTTGAATTAAACTTCATAAAGTTACTTTTCTTCGAGATGTCTTGCATTTATGAGACCCACTATCACTAGTGATGATGTTCTCGTTGCACTTTTAGACTTAATAAATGCCATTTTACTAAGAAGATAGTGACTTTTTTATTCGGCCATTTTCTCGTCGATCATTCTTTTGTTTTTTATACAAAAGTACTGACCAACTTAGAAAACACAACGTAGGCGACATTTTTCTTTGTAACATAATCGTTAGGATTCTTGTCCTGAGCTTAATGGCCGACGTTAACTTCCTTTTCTAACGACGCTCTTCACACAGTGAGGTTGGAAAGTTCTCCTTTCAAAATGGCGGTGCAAAATAATCAACATCGTCTAAAAATATTACACACAAAATCCTAATCCATCTTTGCTGTTATATTTTTCAGATACATAAACCATAAAAGTTTATACATTGGATCATCTTGTAAGTGTCTAAAACTTGATTTTACTAATTAACTCGAACAAATAGAAAATAGTTTGTAATAATGGTCGTTTCGTATTCGAGTTTTTGTTTTATTCAGCAACTTTATTGTTTATCGTTATAATTTTGAGTAAATAATTGAATAATGTTTGTTGACGATAGTCTTTTCATAAATTTGCTATATTTATTTTCTTCTTGCTTTGTAATTGTTTAGGTGAGGACATTTAGGGGCAAAATTCTTGCATAGCATATGTTCAGTAATTCGCTGAAAAAACAGTATAGTATAGCTATAGCATGATGAAAAAAGGCCCTAAACTTATTAAAAACAAAGTTTTATCGTCTAAATGTTTCATGTTATTCAAAGTATTTTTTAATTATTTTAAAAAAAAATTTTATTTCTTTCTAACATGTTTGAAATTTTGGTTGAAATTTTTTTTTTTTCCGTCAGCTGTCGTGTTTAGCATTAGTTATTTTAGCACTTTTTTCAGTTGAAAAACACATTAATTTGGAAATTCTTGCAAACATCAAATAATTGTCCGATTTTAATGAAACTTTCAGAACTTATTAAAAAATGAATGAAATTATTTTAGAAATGTTTGCTTTTTAAAAGTCATGGTAAATATATATATATATATATATATATATATATATATTATATATATATATATATTTATATATAATTATCTATATATTATATCAAACTTATTAGAAAGCGCTCAATATCAGAGATAGAGCTAACATTCATATATATATATATATATATATATATAATAATAATAATATAAATATAAGTAATTATACTTGTCTGGAAAAACCTTAGGTGTTTTGGCTTGGCTAAAAAAAGAAAGAACTAAGAACATGTAATTGAGGTGCAAGCAATTGTCCAGAATCCAAGCTCAGAGTCCAAAGAAAAAAAAAACACCAAAACGAGTAAAGCAAAAGTAACTAAGTGCCTGATACACTAAGTAGAGCAAATCTAACTATGAGCCTAAAGAGCCAGGCAAACTTTCCTAAGTTTCACCTAAGTGGATCATCAGGGTACGCTGGCCAGTTGACCCTGACGATCCACGTAGTGAAGCCTAGGGTTTTTTGCCTGGTTCTTTAGGTTCATAGTTATATTGGTTCATAGTTATTTGGTTTGTTATGTTTTACAGCATATTAACCTCAATGGGTCATTTAATGCTGACAACTTATTTTTTTCCTGGTAATATTTTTGTTTTGTCAAAAATCCATTTCTGTTAATATTATTTTTTTAAAAAATGTATAACTGGTAATATTTTATTTTTTTTCAAAAATGTACAGTTGGCAACATTATTTTTTCAAAAACATATTATCAGAGGCTTTGCTGTTGGACGTAGTTTATTGTTTTACCCAGGATGTGAATGTAGTTTATCAGACAAAAAAAAAAACAAATCAGCAAGTCTGATTGTAATGACATCATCAGTTAGTACCAAGTGTTTGAGGAGGAAGCCGCTGGAAATATATGTCTCAATAATTTCATCAAGCATGAACACCCTCTGGACACTTTGTTCTACTCTTCTTTGTCGAACAATGAAGAATATTAAAAACTGTGGAAAGTTAATTGCTGGTACTCTTTCATTGACTCAGTGGAGAGAGGTTTTTCAGTCAATATGTAAATTTCCACTTACAATATACAACAGCAGAAGATTCTGGTTGAACAGTGCATTATCATGGACTATTTGGCAATAGCTGGAGGTGCTGAAAATGTTTCCATGACTAAGGCTCTTCTCTGCATTGTTTTCAATGACAAAACAGCATACAACCAATACTTTGAGGCTGATAAGAAAAAAAGTCATGAAAAAGCAACTGGACAAAAACAGAATTCCGTGCTTATGGAAAATGAAGAACTGAAGATCAAAAAACTTAAACTTGAAAGTTGTACACAAAATTTACTCAAGTCGGCTGACAGCTATGCAGAGAAAACTGGGCAGACTCAGAACTTCACACTTATTGGAAAGTCCAATGCCAGGTGAAAATCTGCAAAGGATAAATCCATAGAGATATCCAAATTAGAGGAGCTGAATGCTAAACTAGATGAACTGATAAAAATGTTAACATCATTGTTCTCTGTCAGGTGCAAAGAAAGCCATGAGTAGTAGGGGAAGATAAAATGTGTCATCCTTTTCTGAAAGTTTCTATTTGTAGAACACAACTGAATACAGACCTGCTTGTGTTACATTTTTTGTGCAGCATTCTGCACAATTTGGAGTAGCCACTTTAATTTTTACTGCTACACATTTCAGCTATCAAGACTTCTCATGGTTTGTGAATGTCACAAAAATTCTTGACTGCTGCACATTTCCTGTGAAGTTAAGTATAATAGATTTAATGTACAGAACTACAAATAGAAACTTTCAGAAAAGGACGACACATTTTATCTTCCCCTACTACTCATGGCTTTCATTGCACCTGACAGAGAACACAATGATGTTAACATTTTTATCAGTTCATCTAGTTTAGCATTTAGCTCCTCTAATTTGGATATCTCTATGGATTTATCCTTTGCAGATTTTCACCTGGCATTGGACTTTCCAATAAGTGTGAAGTTCTGAGTCTGCCCAGATTTCTCTGCATAGCTGTCAGCCGACTTGAGTAAATATTGTGTACAACTTTCAAGTTTAAGTTTTTTGATCTTCAGTTCTTCAATTTTTTTTTTTTTGATCTTCACTTCTCCAATGCTATTAAATAACAGGACAAACTGGGTTCTATAGCCTTGGATGGCAACTGGTCTACCGCAGAAAGAAATGCAACCTCCTGCTGGAAAAAAAATCTGCCTTGTCAGTTAGTCGTGTATCAAAAGATACATGATCGCCTAAGTGTGTATCATGCATGGCACATAACTGACCTTCACAAGATCGCTAAAAATCACCCTACCATAATGAAAACCTGTTAAAACAGAACATAATCATAATTTTGTTGTCAAAATCTTTGTTATTAAGAGGATGGATCAAAGTACTTTTCAATTATTTTTTCTTGCCTTTAAGCATAGTAAATTTTGGTCTCTTTTTAGCGGTCCACATAAATTTGGAAATTCTTTAAAAAGAATAATAATAATTTGGATTTTAATGAAATTTTCAGACTTTATTCACAAATGAATTAAATTATTTTAAATATTGGTACACATTTTTTCATGTGTTTGTGGAATCTTCCACAACAAAACAGTTAACCCCTGCTAGGAAATGCACTATTCCTGTTGTAATTTTCACCATCACAATCTTACAAAATATATAACAAGCATTCATTGCTTTGTAGTGGATGTGTTAATCATATGGGTAAATAATTGTTGAGAAATAGGCTGTTAAAAGATAAATCACAAAGTTTGTTTTTGAAATTGTGTGTGTGTGTGTGTGTGTGTGTGTGTGTGTGTGTGTGTGTGTGTGTGTGTGTGTCTTGGAAATTTTTAAACATATCTGTTGTAAACCTGAATGTATGTAACTTGCTTTTTTGTCTTTAAAAGTTTCTTTTATCATATTAATCGTCTGTCATTGATAGAAGATCCATACATTTACATGGGACTAATAAATATTCCATGAGGTTTAATGATATTAATATTTAAGGTTTGAAAGAGAAATTATTACTTTTAGTAAATAGTTGCCTGTATTATAATAAAATCTGTAGATAAAAATCCACTGTACCATTAGTGTATTGAAATATATAAGGACTTCAGCATTTTAACAAATTAATTTTATTATCTGGTATTCTATATATGTATTTTTTTTTTTACAGGTGTTTCAGCTAAATGTTTACTGAATATGAAAAAGCTAAAATGTTTTGGAACTTTGAATGGAAAATGACTAATAGATAAAAAAACAAACATAAAAACCCATACTGATGAATGCATTTTGAAAATAAACTATATTCTTGTGATGTGTTTAGTTGTTCCTATTCACAGACAAGATATTTGAGCTGGTATATGTGAAAACAGATCATGTGTACTTTCTTTTCCATGAAAGTCAAGTTAGGGTCACATTTGTTGCACCACAGCAGAAAATTTTAAAATATCACTTCTTTTTTTAGAGAAGTGAGGTTTGAGGCAATACATGGAAAAACAGTCAAAAAAAGAACCATATGGTTGTGAAGTATGTGGCTTATCATTTTCAAAGCAATCACTTTTGGTAAATCACATAAAAACACACACTGGAGAGAAACCATATTCTTATGAAGTGGGTGACTCTTCCTTTTCAAAACATTCATATTTAAATGATCCTATGCAAATACACAATGGAGAGAAGCCATATGCTTGTGAGGTATGTGGCTCATCCTTCTCCAATAAGTCAAACTTGAACCGACATATGCGAAGACACACTGGAGAGAAACCATATTCTTGTGAAGTGTGTAATTCATCCTTCTCAAGACATTCATATTTGAGGGAACATATGCGACGACACAATGGAGAAAGGCCATATTCTTGTGAAATATGTGGTACCTCTTTTACTAATAAGTCAAATTTGAACCAACATATACGAACACACACAGGAGAGAAACCATATTTATGTGCAGTGTGTGACTCATCCTTTTCAAACAAGTCACGCTTGGCTGAACATTTTCGAACACACACAGGAGAGAAACCTTATGTGTGTGGGGTATGTGACTCGGCATTTGCACAAAATTCAAGTTTAAGACAACATTTGCAAACACATACTGGAGAAAAACCGTATTCTTGTGAAGTATGTGGCTCTGCCTTTTCAAAGAAATCACATTTAGTAAGTCACATGAAAACACACACTGGCGAGAAACCATATACTTGTGAAGTATGTTCCTTTCCTTTTTCAATGAAATCATGTTTAGTAGACCACATGCGAACACATACAGGAGAAAAGCCCTATTCTTGTGAAGTGTGTGGTTCATCCTTTTCCCAGAAGTCAAGTTTGAAGCGGCATATGCGTACACACACTGGAGAGAAACCTTATTCTTGTGATATTTGTGTTGCTTCCTTTGCTGTTAAATCACATTTGGTTGATCACATGCGAATACACACTGGAGAGAAGCCATATTCTTGTGAAATATGTGGCACTTCCTTTTCACAAAAGTCACATTTGCCGGGACATATGCGAACACACACTGGAGAGAAACCATATTCGTGTGAAGTGTGTGCCTCTTCCTTTACACAAAAGGCAAAATTGGTGTCACATATGCAAACTCACATGAGAGAAAAACCATTTCCTTGTGATGTCTGTGGATCTCCCTTTTTACTGAAATCAAGATGGAAACAACATATGCAAACACACAGTGGAAAGAAATAATATTTACATTTTCATGAAAGATTTTAAACACAATTTTCAATTATATTTTTTCAAATTTGTGGATGTTTTTTATATAAATTATGTCACAATAGTACGTATCTAAATAAATATGTACTTGAACACCATTTTCTTATTAAAATATTTAATGTGTTCCCATTTCTATTACAATTACGGGTTGCAAAATCAATATAGTTCTGCTTGACAATTCCGAAATAAAATCCACCAAAATTTTTACAGAATTTGAAGTGTTTACACTATTTACATCATTCAGACTGTTGTCTTCATCTTTATTGCCATATTCACGATGTTTCGACTGTTGTATGTTCTGGCCTTCTTCAGGTGATATACGTCAGAATTTTGAACCGAATAACATATTTAATATTTTCTTATTTTTAAACTTTTTTTATAAAGCTCCTAATCTCTCATTGTGCATATGGCAATAAAGATGAGGACAACAGTATGAATGATGTAATTAATGGTGTAAATAGTTACAAAACCTCATCTTAGAAATATAGACAGATCATGAAGAAGGCCGAAGCATACAGCGGCCGAAACATTATGAATATGGTATGTACTCTGAAGATTTCAAAATGCCTTAACAAAAAAAATTTCTAGCAAATGGGAATTTCAGGAAGGGTTCCGTCTACCCAGTTTCACTTACAAGGCTTGGGTTAATCTATGGTATAGTTTTCAGGCACTTTTCAAAGGTGCCACATGCTAGCATTGCCTCCTCCAGACTGATAACATCATGACATCACCTTCCTAACAAATCAACCATAGTGAAAAATATTTCCTGCCAACTATTTACATCATTCAGACTGTTGTCTTCATCTTTATTGCCATATTCACAATGTTTCGGATGTTGTATGTTCTGGCCTTCTTCAAGTGATATTTGTTGGAATTTTGAATCGAACTTCAAAATTCCATTTTTATATTTTAGAATGAGAGATAATTTTAACAAGGTTTTATCAATACAAATTGTTAGAATAATATATTTAACCTTTACCATGCTAATTTTTAAAATTCTCCTCCCCTGCCCCTGCATTTTTTTGAGGGTGTGAAAACATGAATACCTACTGTTTTAAAATTGTTATAACTTTCTTTGTATTGTGCATATAC
This sequence comes from Acanthosepion pharaonis, assembly GCA_903632075.3. NCBI lineage: Eukaryota > Metazoa > Mollusca > Cephalopoda > Sepiida > Sepiidae > Acanthosepion > Acanthosepion pharaonis. Next base: position 1,427,525 of record CAHIKZ030003584.1, on the reverse strand, counting down.
AACTTAATATTTGTACACTAATAAGAGAGTAATATTTTGATGTAATGGATTATGTAATGTATTACGTTTTGCATGAATGTTTTGACATTGAAAACAAATGAAATGCAAAATAAAAAACAAATTAAAAAATACATAAATAATTCAACATACTTTAACTTTTATTACTTCTTGTGGAGTTCAGTGAGCAAAATCGCTAAGGCTTTCATTTCATCATTTTTATAATCTATATATAAAATTTTGTGAATTCTGCTAATCTGTTCTATCAAACCCTCTCAAAAATATAAATACACAAAATAGTTCAGCTTCAGAATGGCTATCAGTTATATTGATGGTCGCTAGTAGCTATTCTATTTTTATAGGAACATTATTGAGCAGCCATGCCTGGGTCGTCTTGGCCTTGTGTGCAGGAGCGGAGTCCTGCTGGAAGATGTAGTGGCATCTGGCGGCAATCTTGTCCATCCAGAGCTTCACCATGCTCCTTAGCACCTCCTGGTAGATCTAAACAGTGACTCTCAGGCCCTTTTGAAAGAAGAACAGGCATGATGTCCCCCTTGCTGCAAACAAGGCCAAGATGACCCAGGTGTGGCTGCTCAACAATGTTCCTCACCACTGGTCACCAGACTTGTGGCTGCCCTCCTCAACTGACTGCATCCCCCTTGACTATTTCTTCTGGGGCATGATTGAGGCCAAGATCAACACGCATGCCCACAACATGGTTGACTCTCTGAAGGCTGCCATCATGGAGGCGTTCACTGCTATAGACAAGGACATGGTCGCTAAAGCGTGTGACTCATTTCACACCCACCTTGAGATGGTCATTGTCACCGCCCGGGGTTACATTGAAAAATAATGTAGTATGTAACTCTAACTGCTGCTATATAAACTGTCAGGTCTCTGCATATACAACTGTTTTTATTGCCTGTTTCATTTTCTTTTTGTCAAGTGTTGGATTTTTCTGCAACACCCTGTACACTAATTTAGATATTTGTCCATTTGGCTAACATATGACATATAGCAAATATGTACACAACAATTTATCCATCTCACCCTGTATTGTCTGAAGTGTTCATTCTAGGTGTCAATCTGAGGGCAGAGCAGAGGATTCAGAAAGAGTTGGATAGCTCTAATGAGGATTACGAAGGTGTTTGGAGTGATGGTGATTCCTACATTCATCTTCCCACAATGCCTCAGACTCAACACAAAGGCCTACATCGTGCCTTGAAGAGGTAATGCTGCTCTGGGTCAAGCAGGTAGCTGGTGGAAGACTCTATGTCTGGAAACAGGACTCTGCACCATGCCACATAAGCAGGAGAACTCAATCATAGATGTCAGACAATTTCTGAGACCACATCAACCCTTACATTTGGCCACCTAACTCTCTAGACTGCAATCCTCTTCATTATTATGTATGGGGCACAGTTGAGCGAGAATCCAACAAAACCCCTTGTAATACCAAAGATGAAGTGAAGGCAAAGATTATGGCAGCATTCATCGAGTTAAACAAGGAGAACATCCAGAAGAGTTGCAGGAGATTCTGAAGTCATCTGGAGGCCGTGGTCAAAGCCAATGGCGATTTTATTGAATAAATTTACTCCAAGATATTTTTGCATAATTTTGGTAAATACAGGGTGTCCATAAAGTTCGTGTGCACTTTAAAAGATTTATAAAAAGGAAAACAATTTTGATATCTTGCGTTGACTTCTATTCAATATCAGAAGAGTATTATGTTATTAATCTAATTTCTTATTTCCTATTCATTTAGTATAAAAAAAATAAAATTATTCATTATATTAAGTTTAATAAAAGTTTATAGAATAAAATATATAATATTCTTAATCTATTGGTTTTTTAAGGTTAATGACAATTTAGTTTAAAACATAAATAACATATACTTGATTATTGCACTGCTGGTCTTCTGTATTTTTTAGGTATTGTTTTTAATTTTTCCCACGTTTTTTGGACAGGGGTTGAATTACAGTATTTTTACCCTGTCCTTTAACCTCACAGGCTAGCATTTTAAGTAAAATGTAAGCATTACTTTTAAAGAAAATCCAGTTAATTAATCCTTTAAATTTACTAATAGACTTGTAGGAGTTACCTCCTCCTTAGTTCCCTAATTCTTCACCAGGAGTCTCTCTCCCCATGCTATAAATACTGGGCGACCTCTTGCCTCGATCATCTTTTTCCATCATGATTTTGTTTAGTTTCTTGTAGATAGTTATTTGTTTCATACTGTAAATACTCATTGGGGTTACTTTTTAAAAAAAATTAAATTGTTGTTTTAATCCCCTCTCCCCACAGACCACAAATTGTACATATGGGGTCTAGTTAGTATTTTCATGGAGTCATTGAGGTATTATGGTGGGTGTGGCGAGAAAGGTAAGTAAGAATGTGTTGTTTTGGTGCAAGAAATATTGTTAGTATGACTGGGTCAGCGTTTGTGGCTAGCTAAGTTTAGAAGTTAACACAGAAGACCGACCTTTTTCCCTATTTCGGCCTTGTGCCACATTTTCTGTTATAGCACAGAAATAAATAACCTTTTCCCATCTGGTTTACCGTTTAGGGTATCCCCCAGACGAGGCTCTGTTTTTACGTGGTCTATAGGGAATTTTTGCTTGAGCATACGGGCTTGGATACATAACGTTTAACTCGGCCTTGTGCCACACCTTGCTGCGTGGGGCAGCGGGTAAATATTTCTTTTTCCGTCGGACCTCGTGCTGCATTCCACCTCGCGTGGAGGTGAGGTAAATCTCTTTTTCTTCTTCATTTCAGTGACAAGATGTAAGCTCTTAGAAGATCAGCGTTTCCCAATTCTGGAACACGCAATGAACATTACAAACATTCACCAAAGAACACACACAATGTTATATGCCTTGTAATTTGTTTATATATCTGTCTTGTTTGTCTTCTTTCATCTTCGGTTGGACAAATTAAGTCCGCCAATTTTCATGTAGTTGAATCTTTTAATATTCTATCAGGAGTTACATACGTGTTTCTAATACAACACGTAAATTAAATACACACACTGTTCTCTACAGACTAACGACAAACATTTGATTTTAAAGAGAGTTTTAAATTTATTTTTTTCCTATGCAACAGTTATTCGATAATTGTTCAAGACGTACCAATGTTTTTAAAATGCCTCAGAGTCAACAAAAGATTATTTATACTCAAAAATTCATGTTTCTTTCCATACAGAGGAACGTTTTTTTGGAGACCATCAGGATTCTTCAAAGAGACTCGGAATTTAAGTTCAAAGAAGGCATTTAAAATGTGTTTTTAAGGTGTGTGTGTGTGTTTTTTTTTTTTTTTTTTTTTTTTGTCGTTTGTTTTAATTTTTTTTAACCTGAAAAAAATGCAAAAATTATGAACATTCAAAATTCAAAAACCAAAATTAGCTACACGAATGAAGTACTAGGTCCAGGGTTGTGGATAAATAGATTTAAAAAAATATTTCTACAAAAACTTTTAAAAAGTTTCAATATATTTTCAATAAAAGATTCAATAAATTTAATTCATTAATGAATTGAATAAATGCTGAAAATTTCAATGAAATAAAATTTTAAAAACGCTGGTTTTTGTCAAACTTTTCGAAACAAGTAGAAAGTTTTAATTTTTTATATTGTGTTGACTTTGGCAGTATAAGCAATTGAATAGATTGAGACGAACTAAACTTTAGTAATTTGTCTCAACTTATTTCATTTTTATTTTTTAGTTACTAAAGTGATGCAGTTTGACGAAAAAGATCCTTGTTTTGATTTGACTTGCTTTTTTTTTTTTTGAATGGAGCTCTTCAAGGCGCGAGGTACGAAAGTCCATTGCCTCAAAAAACAAACGACACCGTCTGATAGATTATAGTCTGAGTGAAATACTGATCCGCCTTGTCTGGGTCTTCACCTTTGATCATTTTGTAAGTATCTAAAGATTATTTTACAAATTAACTTGAACAAATATTAAACTTTTCGAAGACCGCTTCATATTCGGTTGTCATTGGAAGTACCTCTATGAAATTGCTAAAAAATCAGCATCCCATGATGAAAACCTGCTCCCAAAACATAATGAAAACAGTTTTATCGACAAAATCTTTATGTTATTATTAAGAGGAAAGATCAAAGTATTTTTTGAATATTTAATTAAATTTTTGAATCCTTTTTAGAACATTCGAAATTTTGATTAAAAAAACTTGTTTTTCTTGTGTCATTGCAAATTGCCGCTTCTTTTTTATTGCGGTGACAGACACTTAAATTTGAAAATTCTTGCAAAAATCAAATAATTGTCGGATTTTAATGAAATTTTCAGGACTTAATAATGTTTGAAATTTTTTTTATTAGAAAATCTTGATAAAAATATTTTTTTTATTTTACAATGTATCCATAACTCCACTTTTTCACTGAAAAAAAGCTCCCCAAAAACTTAATAAAAACAAAGTTTCATCGTCAAACAAAATGTTTTAATTAAGAAGAAAGAACAAAGTATATTTTAAATGTTTTACTTCTTTCGAAATTTTAGTTAAAAATCTTGATTTTTTTTTTTTTTTTTTGTTTATGGATCAGCAGAGTAACAGAGCTGGTAATAGACATTTTTCACCTGTTTTTCGGTATTCTAAAATTTGGAAATTCATTCAAAAATCAAATAGTTGTTGGATTTTAATGAAATTTTCTGGACTTATTCACAAATGAATGAAATTATTTTTGAAATTTTTCTTATTAGAAAATCTTGGTAAAATATATATATATATATATATATATATATATATATATATATATATATATATATATATATATATATATATGTTTCAGCCCATTACTTAATTCTATGAAAACTTGAGAAATTCATCGAAAAATATTTTAGTGACTGCAGAATTCTTTGAAAAATTTAAATCACTGATTTTATTTTATTTTTATTTTTTTATAAATCAAACCTGGTCTTACTGAAAATCTGTTCTGAATCAAAAAAATAAAAAACACAATAAAACTAAGACATTATTTTAGAGAAGCTTTTAATTGCTTTTATGAATAATATATTAAGGACAATACTGTCTGAAGAAAAAAAGCTTTTGACGAAAAATCATTTTTTAGAAATTTTGTTTTCAGTTTTTTAAAATTTTAAATTGAATACTTTCTAAAAATTTTAAATCTTTTAAAATCCATTTTCACTTTGATAATTCTTAGGAAATATTGTTATTAAGTAACTGTATTTATTTAACTCGATGTAGATAAATTGATTAACACATAAAAACAAGACCAGTAGTTAGGAAATGCTATAAGTAACTAATATTTGTTTCAAATCAGATTGATTAAACTTTAAATCAGCTAATCATGTAAAGTTTCAGAGTTTATAGAAATTCATTTTTGTCCCACTTAATATTTATATTAGTTATAAGCAGAAGTCCTTGAAGAATTTAAATCATCAATTTCTTTTTTTTATAAACCATAACTCCCAGTTACCAAAAACCTGCTCTAAATCATAAAATAAAAAAATATAATACTAAGACATTATTAAATTAAAAAAACTTTGAATTGCTTTTGCAAATAAGATAATTATGAACAATGATATTTTTATTTTTTTTTATAAAACATACAAAAAAAGCCAATCACATTATATTTGTCAAGTAATTTTTACAGTCATGTCCCCATTGAGAAAATTAGTTAAATTTCCAGCTGTCAATATGTCAGTAGAGCTGTCAACACCTAATGAAAACACCGAACTCTGTGTTAGAAAATGCATTTCTGCAATATCTCTCAAATTTGTTCATTCCTTTATTCTTAGATTTGTTCATTCCTTTATTCTTTTGCTCTTAAATTTGTTCATTCCTTTATTCTTTTCATCTCACCATTAGAAAATTGAAATTTGTTTTGAAATGCAGCAGAGTATTTTGCTTATTGGAAATATTAAATTTAATCTATTAGTTTGAAATGAGAACTAAAATAAAAGATTTTTTATTTTTAAAAATTAAATTAAAATTAAACCTTAGGTATCACATTTCTTTGGAGGTACTTGTGATTTAGGTACTGCCAAAGATTGGCTAAAAATTGAGCATACATGATGAAAAATACCAAAACTTAATAAAAAGAAAGTTTTTAAAAGATAGAATCAGAAATACACTGAGAAATGACAAAAAAATCTTACAAGAGAAAATTGCTTAAAAGAAAAAAATTCAAAATATTCTTTTCAAATCACCATTGAGGTTTTTTTTTTTTGTTAAGATGATGTTAATTTTATTACATTAAAGTCTTTGAAAACTATGTTCTTCTACAGAATTCAATGATGTACACACTGCTGAATAAATCTTGTCTTAGATATTTGCAAGGTTCAAATTTGCCACCAACTTTTGATTTTAATTTGGTCTCAAATTTCTTTTAGTCTCAAATTCGTTCATTCCTTTATTCTTAGATTCGTTCATTCCTTTATTATTTTAGTCAGATTTGTTCATTCCTTTATTCTTTCAGTCTAAGATTTGTTCATACCTTTATTCTGAGATTTGTTCATTCCTGTATTCTTTGAGTTTTAGATTTGTTCATTCCTTTAGTCTTAGATTTGTTCATTCGTTTATTCTTTCAGTCTTAGATTTGTTCATTCCTTTATTCTTTTAGTCATAGATTTGTTAATTTCTTTATTCTTAGATTTGTTCATTCCTTTATTCTTTTTTTCTTAGATTTGTTCATTCCTTTATTCTTTTTTTCTTAGATTTGTTCATTCCTTTATTCTTTCAGTCTTAGATTTGTTCATTCCTTTATTCTTAGATTTGTTCATTCCTGTATTCTTTTAGTCTTAGATTTGTTCATTCCTGTATTCTTTTAGTCTTAGATTTGTTCATTCCTCTATTCCTTGAGTTTTAGATTTGTTCATTCCTTTATTCTTTTAGTCCTAGATTTGTTCATTCCTTTATTCTTTTGCTCTCAAATTTGTTTGTTCTCGTATTCCTTTCATCTCAGATTTGTTCTGTACTTTATTCTCATTCTTTTGGGTAGATGGAACCCTTGGGTGCTGTTAATAGCTGTGCTAGCATGAAGGCACAAGTCATTGTGGCCAAGGGCTTGAGCATGCTGGCCTTGTTCAAATTGTTCATAACTCTAGATAACACGCTCTTTCCCATAAATTGTAACTAAGGTCTGCTCAGCATAGTGGGTTCTGTGGGTGTTGAAAAACACAAATGTACCTGAGCAAGTGTCTTCAATAGGGATTGGTTAGCCACCCTAGTAGACAGATCTCCTCAAATATGAGTGGCCAACTATATATATATATATATATATATATATATATATATCCGATGTGATGAGAATGAAAGTAATATATCAATTCTAACGTTCACAGCATTAATCCAAAAGAGGACTTGATACCGATAGAGCGATAATTATTTATTTATTATAATTTTATCATATAGACAAAACCATTTTACTCATTACAAAGATGCAACTTGGTTTCAGTGCATTTAGACTGCATTTTGACTGGTAAGAATCGAAAATGGTTATGAACAATCCTAGTTGACATATGGCTTGCCTACAACCAGGATTGTTCATAAGCATTTTCAATTCTCACCTGTCGAAGTGGAGTTGAAATGCACTGAAACCAAGTTGCAGCTTTGTAGTGAGTAAAATGGTTTTGTCTATATGATAAAATTATAATCTATCTATCTATCTATATATATATATAGACTAGTTTATTCTGGCACAAGGCTACAGTTATGAGATACTTGTGAGAATTGAACACTAATGAATTGGTCAGTGAGACAAACTTCTTAATCATTGCACTACAGTATGCACCCAATGTGTGTATGGTATATAGTGTATGTAGGGATTTCTATAGGAATGTGTAACTTTATAGGTGTCTGTGTATATATATATATATATATATATATAATACCAAATTGTAATTGGTAGGGATTATTCCAAAGCGGACTTTTAGTCCATATGAGAGCTCAGTGTATGATACAGGGCAAATTCTAGTAATAATAAGGAAAAAAAAAAACATTAAAAATATATATCTATATATTGATTTCATTGCAGAATATGTAGTCAGTTTAACAAGATAAATATACCTATATTCAGTGAAATAAATTTATTACTGAATATGTATTTTTAAGTTTTTCCTTATTATTATTGTTTTATATATATACATATACACACACACACACATGCACATATATATATACACATATATATATATACACATATATATAGATATATATATATATATATATATATATATATATATATATATATTTTTTTTTTTTTTTTTATACAACGGTGTGTTAGCACGCATGATACCTGACTTCATCAGTCACCCGACCAGGGATGATCTCACGGTTTAAATGGCTATGATATAGATACATATATATATATATATATATATATAGATACATACATATATATATATATATATATACATATATATATGCATATATATATATATATATATATATATATATATATATATATATATATATATATATATATATATATATATATACATATATATATACATATATACGGTGGAGTAGTGGATAGCAGCTTGGTTTGAGGAATCTCAGAGACAAGTTCAATTCCAGCCTATCCATTACATTTCAACTACGTGCTAATACCCTTGGGAAAGGTATGAATCCTCTTCCTCTCCCTCCAGCTATGGATAAAATAGCAGGACAGACTGGGTTCTATAGCCTTGGATGGCAACTGGTCTAGGAGAAGGACAACTCCGAATTCAAAACCTGGAGGGTCGTTTGGGAACCTTGTGGCATTCGGTGCACCAGGTACTCTGTTTTGGTCCCTTCAAAAAGTGTGGATGGTCCTGCATGAAGCCATCACCACTATAATCAAATCTCATGTGCCGGTGTCAGGCTGTCGGTTTCCTGGAATCTGGTCTGCTTGACCATCATACATCGAATCTCGACGGGAGAGTCGATTATTTATATATATATATATATATATATATATACATATATATATACACACATATATAGATACACACACACACACACACACACACACACACATATATATATAAAAAGTGAACATAGAAGTCAACATAGACAGTCCGTTTTCATGCTAGATGCAATTGTCAGGCCTGACAATTGCATCTAGCATGAAACAGACTATTGTCTCTAAGTGTTGACTTCTATGTTCACTTTTATATTTATATTTACACATACTCTATCTCTGATATTGAGAACTTTATCCCATAAATATAGCACACCTTAAGACTATATTTTTCATATATATATATATATATATATATATATAATGATCTTTAGAAAAGGGATCATATTTTATTAATAAAATATGATACAAAAGTGTCACTATTCTCCTGAATGTTTCTGTCTTGCACATGGCATTGACCAGATTCCACTTAGATATCTTGGAGTCTGTTATTATTAATATACAATGTCCTTCTCTGTGCAGACAAAGAGAGTTAAAGCATGAGTTGGCCTTCTTTGAGGAACTAGTCGTTAATTCTATACATAACCAGGAAGATTTTTTTCCCTCCCCTAGTCTTGGTAATTTATATTTCTCTAGTATCAGTCATTGATAATAATTTTTCAATAATATAATAATTTTTAACATGTATATATATATATATATATATATATATGTATGTATAGGTGTGTGTGTGTAGTAGTGTAAATGTATTATTGTATGCATTTGTTTAGTTCAAAAGTTTGAAACCACCTGCAGAATTAGATGCCACACCATGTATATTACTGGCTTTCTCATATACAGTACAGTTCAAAAGTTTGTTGCAACCCTTGGTAATGTTTTAAATTAGCCCAAAATGTAGTTGTTTTGTACTTTAAATAAGGGAAAATTATTCTTCATTGTTAAAAAAAAGTGAGACATGATTTTTAAAAAAAAAAGAAAATAGCATTTTATGATTAAATTTTGCTCTTGTCAAAATATCCTCCTTTTGTCTTGATTACTGCAGCACAAATTTTTGGCATTTTTTGCAAAAGTTTCTCAAAGTATAAATTTGATAATTGATTCCATTCTTCTTTAATATCTCTTTTCAATTTTTTTTCATTCTTCTGTCAAGTTCATTCCACATTCTACATTTTGCTCTTGCATGTGTATTTTTCTTTCTTTCCTTCTTTTTTTTTTTGTCAGGACCCACATTTTGAAAAATTCTGCCCTAAGGTGTGTGACTATTTCCTCACCCTGTATAAAGTGGGTTAATCTCATTCTAGTTTTTAATTCTTCAGTATCTGTCTATATTTCTGAGATGAGGTATTATGTACACTATTTACATTATTCGGACTATTGTCCTCATCTTTGTCGCCATACTATTACAACGTTTCGGCCGTTGTATGCTCCAGCCTTCTTCAGGTGGTTGGAATGTTTAACTGAACCTTTTATTTCACTCACTGGGGTAGACTGTTCTAGTTCCATGTGCCATGTTTAATGGATGTCAATTATCAGTTATCTCCTGTTAATTTCCCTCTGAAAGTTCTCCACTGCCTTAGACGTGTATTGAAATCACACATTTTTGGTCCTGCCACTGGATCTAACTAATGCCTTTATCCACTGTGCCATGTGTCCTTGAAATAAAGGGTTCAGGTCAACATTCCAAACACCTGAAGAAGGCTGGACCATACAACACCTGAAATGTAATAAATATTGAGACAAAGATGAGGACAGTAGTTCTGAATTCCTGTATCATATTTTAAATATATAATTTTTCTTTTCTTTTTCAGATGTTGCAGCTTTAAAATATTTCATAAACTTTTCTAATTAGATGAATTGCTTGACGTCATAAAATAAAGAAAATATGGAAAGCCATACAGAAAAAAATAAACGGTTTTTGAAGAAGAATATATTTTTGTGGCATGCATGGGTCTTATTTTTAGGCATCGTCAAATGTGAGATGACAGTTGTGAATATATATTGAATAAACATATACCTGAGCAGCTGTTTCTTTTCACAAAAATCATAAAATGTAAAGTAAGCAGACGTTCATTTTCAGAACACTAGTTACAGTTGTCAGATGTCATATTGATGCTGACATATGTGAACACACTGGAGAGAAGTCATGAATGTGGCTCGACTTTTTCAGAAGTTCGGGCTATATTTACAAACACACTGGAAAGGGAAGAGATACATGTAAAATGGATGATACTTCATTTCTAGAGAAGTCAAGCCTGAGGCAGCATCTGGGAACAAAAACTAGAGAGAAACCATATTCTTGTGAAGTATGTGGCTTTTCCTTTTCAAAGGAATCACTTTTGGTGAGTCATATGCGAACACACACTGGAGAAAAACCATATTCTTGTGAAGTGTGTAACTCATCCTTTTCAAAACATTCATATTTAAAGGAACATATGCGAATACACAATGGAGAGAAACCATATTCTTGTGAAATCTGTGGCTCTTCCTTTTCTAATAAGTCAAACTTGAACCGACATATACGAACACATACTGGAGAGAAACCATATTCTTGTGAAGTGTGTGGCTTTTCCTTTTCAAACAGGTCACACTTAGTGGAACATATGCGAACACACACTGGAGAGAAACCATATGTCTGTGGCATGTGTAGATCTGCTTTTGCACTAAACTCAAGTTTAAGGTTACATTTGCGAACACATACTGGAGAAAAACCATATTCTTGTGAAGTGTGTGGCTTTTCCTTTTCACAGAAATCACATTTGGTGAATCACATGAAAACACACACAGGAGAGAAGCCATATACTTGTGAAGTGTGTTGTATTTCTTTTTCAATGAAATCTTGTTTGGTAGATCATATGCGAACACATACTGGAGAGAAACCATATTCTTGTGAAGTGTGTGGCTCTTCATTTTCCCAGAAGTCAACTTTGAGGCAGCATATGCGCACTCATACAGGAGAGAAACCCTATTCTTGTGAAGTGTGTAACTCTTCCTTTGCAGTTAAATCACATTTAGTTGATCACATGCGAAGACACACTGGGGAGAAGCCATATTCTTGTGAAGTGTGTGGCTCTTCTTTTGCACAGACAGCATCTCTAGGGACACATATGCGAACACATACTGGAGTGAAACCATATTCTTGTGAAGTATGTGGCTCTTCATTTTCAGGGAAATCAAGGTTGCGGCAACATATGAGATCACACACTGGAAAGAAAACATGTTCATCTGTAGCATGTCGGCCTTCCTCTTCATGAATGTTTAAGAAATCCTTTGAAAGAACATGAACTATCACTTCAATGCAACTATACTTTTTTAAAATTTGTAGATCTTTAGCAATATATAATGACACACTGAGTGCTGGCCTTAATAAAATAGTGCTTGATATAAAATAACGGAGCTATAGATTATATATTAATAATAAATATACATTTTTTCCTCACCAGTAGCACGAATTTCATGCGTAATGCAATCTTCAGTCTTAATCCAGCACCTGAAGATTATGTCATGCTTGAAACTCAATGCTGTCCTACAGATGAAGGAAAAAATGTATATTTAATATTAAAATACACACATACACACACACAAACATATATATATATATATATATATGTATATATATATATATATATTAAGACATTTTTCATGTTTATACGTTCTTTTTAGAGATACAAATATTTAAGTAAGTGCTCAGATTATAATAAACAGTATAAACAACATTTACCAGCCTGAATGTCCAAGAAATTTTCATAGAAAATATGCGTCCTCCGACAGGAATCGAACCTGTATCCCATATAGAACTGTCATATAGCCTTATGTGCTTTTACCGAATGAGCCACAGAGGAGGGTTTTGGTTAGAGAGGTCAATTTTACTGTTTTTAAATCACAATTTTCCATGATTTTCCCTCGTATGTTCATATCTGCTCAATGTGTATCCAAATGTAAACAAATGATGTCACACATTATGAAATGGACAAAGTCCCACAATTAATTTAAAGAACGTATAAACATAAAAAATGTCTTAAAATAACCAAAACGCTCCTCTGTGACTCAATCAGTAAAAGCACAACAGGCTATATGACGGTTCCGTATAGGATACAGGTTCAATTCCTGTCGAAGGACGCATATTTTCTATGAAAATTTCTCAGACATTCAGGTTGGTAAATGTTGTTAATACTGTTTATTATAAACAGATAATTTACTTAAATATTTGTATCTATAAAAAAGAATGTATAAACATAAAAAATGCCTTAAAATAATTGTTGGACTTTGTCCATTTCATTATATATATATATATATATATATATATATATATTTGTGTGGGAATAAAGACTATAGTAAAACTTGTTAGCGTTTTTGATTTTATTCCTGTTGTCCTTTTACAAGTATACTATATCTGACATTTTTACACATGCACACAGACACATGCATGCATATATATATATATATATATATACACACACTAGCAGTTCTCCAATGGTAACATTGTCGAGACAAACATGCCAGCAGTCCAACAGCAGATCACCAGCAGTAAACACTACCACCCAGTAGCAGATTGGTGGATTGTGTGTGTGTGTGTGTATGTATATATATATATATATATGCACATTTCATTGAATACGAGAGACAAGTTGCTTTGATTGTTTTTGATTTGCTTTGTTTTTTATACAATTTTTCATGTGATCTAATATTTTTTTCTTTTCAGATGATAAATTATATAAAACCTGAATGTTCTTTTTATCTGAGCACTCTCAGCTATACATTTAGCCTTTTTCAGCATTTGGATAAAAAAAAACAGTTTTTACATAATTTATCATCTGAAAAGAACAAAAATATTAATTTACATGAGATTACATTAAATGAAATGTGCATGAAAGAAAGATTGCTGCCTAAATACATACATACACACACACACACACACACACACATATATATATTTGATAAATATACATTTTTTCATCACTGGTTGCACATTTATGAAATGCTACAATGTTGACACAGACATAGAATAAGATTGTGTGCATATGTGTATATGTGTGCTCAAGCATACAAAAGTGTAACTGCCCCTAAGATTATGAATATGGGTGTGTATGTATGAAGTAACATGTATGCACCAGTATGTATGTGTCTATGTATGCATAAGTGTCATCCTAAACAAACATAGAACAAGAAAATTTCCCCCTCTCCCCACACACAACTGCATATATATATATATATATATATATATATATATATATATATATGAAGAAAAATATATGGAAAAAACAAACAAAAATCCTTATATGCAATTATGCTGTTTTAATGTTAATATAATGTCAACGTCGGATGTTTCGGTCTAATAAACTATCTTCAGGACATATTCATAAAATATAATTAACATTATCAATTCAACATGACAAAGACGATGGACATAAGAACAAGACTTATCCAAACAGATAACTGAAAGTTTTATAAGATCAACGCTCCGTTTAAACATGGTCACGTTGTCATCACGTGGGAAAATATAGACAGACACTCGAAGTGAGTCATTGAATTCTACAATAAATCTCCAACTGCAGACCAACATACAGTATTTACTACTGTATTTATGGGAATGTGGGCATACCCATTATCGCCAGTAGGTATTCTTCAACAAACATGCATTAACACTTTCACTAAGAGTAAATAGTAAAGTAAAGAGTGCACATCCTACACGTGCCATACAATGGGAATCATTGTTCTAGATACACTTAAAGCAAATGTTTCTAAAAGATAACACAGTAATGATGTGCCATATATCTTGTGTGGGTTATGTATATTAGGTTATGTTGTATCCTTAAATTGGTTACAAACAGATAAAAGTGGTACTAGAGTGGAAGGAACAGCAACCAGGTGTAGATGGAAGAAAGGGAGATTTATTGTAAAAGAGAATACACTACTGAAAGACTGGGAATCAACTAACACTTCACAAAGCCACTCAGACAGAGACAGACACTGGTATGTCTTGTGCACACTATATATATTTACAGATATAGTCAGTTCGCAATATGTAATCCGTACTGGGTATGACGATAAACTACGTCCTGGGTAAGATGATAAACCACATCCAACCACAAAGCCTCTGATCAGGAGGTTTTGAGGATCATGGAACTACCTTTAAATTGCTGGCATTCCCAGGTACAAATTGACCCGTGGTGGTAGCACCTGTTAGGGTCCCAGCTATGGGCAAATAGTTGACACCCAGACTTGTGTAAAAATAGGTTTTAATACCAGAAATACTTTGTAATAAAAAAATATTACCATCAATAATTTGAAAAATTATTATCAGCAATACTTAAAAAAAAATGTGCCAGCAATACAAACAGCTATACATTCTTTGAAAAAATATTACCAGCTATAGATTTCTTCAAGGAAAAATATTCCCAGAAATAGATTTTTGAAGAAAAACATATTACCAGCAATAAAAATTTTGTAGGCATTAAATAACTGAGGTTGATATGCCATAAAACAAAAACCAAACATTGTATTCATACAAATCTATCCTAAAAATGTTGTCAGCATTAAATAATTCATTGAGGTTGATATACCGTAAAACAAACCAAACCACAATAGGGAGAGTGGAACATTCCATTACAACTTGTAGGTAGAATGAGATGTTAAGAGCATCTATCTTAACTGCAGGGAACCAATTAACAACATAGGGTGAGGTATACCTATAGTTATTTTAATAAATAAAAAAAGCATTTACTCAAGAATGAGAGTCCACTTAAAGTAACATTTAAGGTTATAAAAGTCTGTCAGATTAAATAAAAACTCCATTCCTTCTTTAGAAAATTACTTTTTAAGTTTAGATACAAAACAGAGCAGATATGATAATTTTGGGGAATCTATGACAAGAAGGATTTTGCTTAAATGCATTGTTCAGACTTTGCTTGATCAGCAAAGATTCTTCATGGCAGAAGCAGATAAGGCACATTGGATCTAACAAAGTTTTCCTCTGCCCAAGAGGGCGCCGGTTCAAGTCCTGCTTGAGAGCACATTGGTTTCTTTAAGAAGATTTCTTGAATATTCATATTGGTAGAGAAAAAGAAATATACTGTTTAATGAATAAACAGAACATTTACTCAAGTAAGAGTATCCACTAAAAATAACGTTTAAAGTGATAAATAAAAAATCCATTACTTCTTTAAAAACTTAAATATAAATAAATATATATACACATATATATATATATATATATATATATATATATATATATATATATATATACACATACATACATATATAGAGTAGACTGAAAAAAAAATCATCCAGTGCCATAATATATATATATATATATTGTGTGTGTATTTAGGCAGCATTTTTTCATTGATGCATGTTTCATTAAATAATATAGACAAGTGTTGTCTATTTTATGTAAATTCTTTTCATAACGTCTGATAATCATTAAATGAAGAAAGAAAATCACAATATTCATACATATTTTTTTAATCCTATCTAAGCTTTTGGCTTACACAAGCCATTGTCGAAGATGACAATTACATTATAATATATTAAGCAATACACGGACAAGACAGTGATGATAGTCTGTTTCCGTTTACATGGAAGATTTCCAAGCAATGACAAACTTGTGCATATAAAGATGCTGGAAGCAAAAATCGCACCGCAGCTCATGACATCACACATGACCATGCGAGAGTGAATTCGAGAAGTATTAAGTATGGGAAGCCGTTGGTATAAACTAATGGCTTTTGTTACCAATTATAGGCATTTATGAATATTTGTGGAGATTTCATAGTTTATTTTGTTCAGGTTAGGTTTCAACTGTTTTATGTATATAGCTTCAAGAATTTTTAGTTTTTGTTTATATGTTTAAGTATAGTTGTATTTTCAACAAGGATTTTCTGGAATTGTGTATGCGGCCAAGCATGTTGTTTTAAATGTCTAAAAATGTTAGAGTTATCATTCAAATGTAGTGTCAAGCGTCGTGAAAGTGGGTTTGTGGTGTGACCAACATAAATATTATTTAATTCATTGGAGATACAATTCAAGGGCACTTGAATTTGTAAACTATGTTGCTTTTTGCAAATCACTAACCGGGATCAAGGATCGGCATGACAAAAGCAGAAAGACTTTCTAAACAACTAAAAATTGCCGCACAAGAACTACGCAACCATCCTGACATAATTGTAAAAAAAGCCAACATTTTTGTCAGCCTAAACATGTGTGATGTCATGAGCTGCAGTGCAATTTTTGCTTCCAGCATCTTGTCGTTGCTTGGAAATCTTCCATGTAAACAGAAACAGACTATCATTACTATCTTGTCTGTGCATTGCTTAATATATTGTCTATATTATTTAAAGAAACATGCATCAATATATATATATATATATATATATATATATATATATATATATATATATATAGATGTAATTATATCCAGTATTCTTGTTCTTTTATTGTCTTCTCTCTTTAATAATGTTTTTTTCCTATACTTTCTAACACTCAGTAACCAATATCTGTCTATATCCCTGAGATGAGGTATTATGATAACTTGCATTATTTACATTATTCAAAATGTTATCCTCATCTTCATTGCCATATTCACAGTGTTTCTGATGTTGTATGCTCCGGCCTTCTTCAGGTGATTGGAACTCTGTGATGAGGTATTATGATTACTTGCATTATTTACATTATCTAGATTTTTATCCTCATCTTCATTGCCATATTTATAACATTTTGGCCGTTGTACACTCCAGCCTTCTTCAGAGGATTGGAATTTCAAACTGAACTCTTTATTTTGTTCATCAGGGTGGAATGTTCTAGTTCCACGTGCCAACCCTCTTGCAGATGTCTCAGTTATTTTCCTACCCAGGTGAATGAAATAAAGCATTCAAATCACCTGCAAAACACTTTCCCCTCCTTTATCTGGCAAAAATTTAAATGACCATTTAAATTTCAATGTCAATTGCTATATATTGTCCTCCTGATTACTCTTTCCTCTTCCAATCACCTGAAGAAGGCCAGAGCGTACAATGGCCGAAACGTGAATATGGCAATGAAGATGAGGAAAATAGTCTGAATAACTCACACTCCTCAAGGACACATGGCACAGTGGATAAAGGCATGTTAGATCATGACAATCCTTAAAAGTATCCATACTGAGTGATATAAATAAACATTATAGTCTAAAGATTAGTTTGTTTGCATTGTAATTAATTAATAATTAAAATCAGGCGTATGGAGAGAAAAGGGAGATCAGGTTGAGATCATAGACAAAGAACACCATTGGAAAATTCATAAACTTAAGGAATCAGCACATATGCTAGGCTACAAAAATCTCTTGAGCCAACCGAGCATAGAAATGAATACAATATAGGAACCAGGAATAAGGAGTGCCAGGGAAAAGCAATAATAACAACAAAAATTGCAATATGAGCTCTGGTAAAAACATGATGATAACAGCAAAAATTGCAATATGAGCACCAGTAAAAATGATTGTTGAAGACATTAGGTTTATAATACTGAGAAATTCATAGACAGATATCCTCAAGGACATGACACAGTGGATAAAGGCATTAGTTAGATCCAGTGATAGGACCCAAAGAGTGTGAGTTCAATACCCGGTTGAGGCAGTTGAGAACTTGGAGAGGGGAATTAACAAGAGATAACTGATAACCGACATTCATTAAATGTGGAACTAGAACAGTCTACCCCAGTGAGCAAAATAAAGGGTTCAGTTTGACATTCTAAGCACCTGAAGAAGGCTGGAGCGTATAATGGCTGAAACATTGTAATAAATATGGCGACAAAGATGAGGACAATAGTCCGAATAATATAAATAGTTATCATAATACAATGCTTGTACTTACTTACTCTAACTCCTAGACCAGAATGAAACAAAAGACATTGACAACATTGTTTCATTATAGTCATTATAAAAGAGAATAAACTGTCTGTGGTAGAAACTTGTATGTTTCATAAATTGTTTATCTATGAACATGCACAGTGACATGCTGAAGTTTGGTGATGCCAGGAGACAACTCCTTGCATAATCCTAAGACTCAAGTAGGGGGTACCTATAGTACCTAATACTGAGAAAGGAAGACATTTAAAATATGTAAAAAAAAATGAAACATAAAATAAGCACTTTATTCAATTTAAATATAAGCTAAATTTTTATTTCGCTCTTTACTTGGATTCCCTATACATCACCATAAAAAATAAACTGTTTAGTTTAGTTTTTCCTTCTGCTTGTGCTGTTAGGCGTCACGAGGAAACAGTCATGTGTCAGCGGCAAGGCAAGTGGCCTGGAGGAGAGATATCTCATGGGCTCTGAGAGTGTCTACCAATGAGTCACTGCAGCATCTTGTAGGTCTGCCACTCCCTCTGCAGCTAGAGTACCTGAGGGTGTTTTCTCGTAGGGCTGGTTGGTTGATAGGCATATGAGTGAGGTGTCCCAACCACTTGATCCTCTGTCGTTCAATCTCTTATTCCCTCATTCTTAATCTTGTCAAACCTGGTCTTGTTCACTGCTTTCCTCAGGTATTTCATCTCACAAGACAATCAGTTTCCTCTCAAGGGTTTTTGTTAGGGGCCCATGTCTGGCATTGGTATGTCAGTGTTCGTAGGAAAATGGCATTGCAGAAATTTGCCTTTATTTAGATAAATAAATAAATATTTTGTTAAATAAAAATTATTTTAAATAAATAAATCCTTTTTATTTTTATTTAACATATTTTTTATGTTAAATGTATAATTAAAAATTATTTTAAATAACAAATAAAAATTATGTTAAATAAATAAATAAAAATTATTTTAAATAAATAAATAATTTTTTATTTATTTAATAATTTTTATGTTAAATAATTTTTATTTATTTATTTAGATTTAAAATTATTATTTATTTAAATATTTAAAATTATTTATTTTTTAAAATATTTCTATTTGATTTAGCATAAATTTTTAGTTATTTAAAAATAATTTTTATTTATTTAACAATTTTATTTCTTTATTTAAAATAAATTATTTAACAAAAATATGTTAAATAAAAAATTATTTTAAATAAATAAATAATTTTTATTTATTTAACATAATTTTTTATGTTAAATAAATAAATAAAAATTATTTTAAATAAATAAATAAAAATTATGTTGAATAAATAAAAATTATTTTAAATAAAAAATTCTTGTTGATAAGTGTAAGAAGCGTCATTAGCAACAAGAAAGGAGTTAAAGCTTTATTTGTGACTAATTTAGCTTTTTTATAGTGGGTGGTCACAAACGAGAGGGGAGATGAGATGTGTTTATTTTATTACCGCTATCACCAACAGGTTTTCTGTAGTCTCAGAAAACGTAATATCTTGTTTACTTTTTTAAAATATGACAGCTTTTATTATAGTCAGTGATCGCAAAACTTCGTAAATAGTTTTGTATATTTTAACAGAAGGGACGAAATAAAGTTAAACACCGGTTTAGCGATTTCCTTTGTTCTTCGAAGAAGACGATATTTTCCAAAAGATAATTTGACGTTTGAATTTGTTTTTTTTTCTGTCGTTTTCTTTGCATTATTCTGTATATCTGTCATTGATTTAATTTCAATGAATATATAAAATAGAAATTGTGTCGGTGATTGACTGGATTCCTGGAAGAAAGAAGCAAAAAACAAAAAAAAAAAAGACAAACAAAATAACAACAAGGCAAGACTGCTTTCTCGTCTTTTACAGTGTGGAGGTTGTTTTTGTTTTTTTTTTAGTTTAGTTTATTTTTTCTTATTTCACATCCACTTTCTACATTTTTATTGTCTTTCATAATTGTTTAAAAGGACATAAAATCCAGAAATAAGAAATTTCTTGTGTAGACATTATAAACTTCTTCAATCAAATTCTGAATTTTAAGGCAGACGATTTTTTCTATTTTTGATTTTGTTCATTTCTTCAAATTCAACGATGAAAAAAAAAAAAAAAGAAAAGATTTTCTAAAAAAAAAATTTCAAAAATAATTTCGTTCACTTGTGAATAAGTTTTGAAAGTTTCATAAAAATCTGACAATTATTTGATTTTTTCAAGATTTTCTTTTTTACCGGAAAAAAAAAAAGGCGCTAAAGTCCTTAATTAATCTTTGGTCGACCACTACCCCCCCCCCCTACAATAAGATTTTTAAAACTCAAATTTCGAAAGTGTTAGAAAGGATTAAAAAATTTAATAAAATAAAAAAAATACTTTGATCCTCTTAACATAAACATTTTGAAGATAAAACTTTGTTTTTAATTTTATATCAAGTTTGGGGCCTTTTTTTCATCATGCTATGCTGTTTTTTCAGTGAAAAATGGAGAGGCTAAAAAAATTATGTTTAACAATATTTTATTTTAAGGATGTATTTTTCATGTATTTTTTATCATTATGCAAGTTGTAGGCATCTTTTAGATTTAAATTAAAATATATTCCAGTTTACTACTGAAAGAAAAGGATTTTGAATACTAAAAAAAATAAATAATTAATGCCCGTGGATTGCTTTTTTTATCTAGCCTCATATTCTGAGTACACTTTGTTCCCCCATAAATAAAAACTGAAATATAATTCAACTTCAGTGATAAATCAAGATTTAGAATCTGTAAAATGAAAACAATGACAATAAAAAAGAGAAATGGGACATGAAATTCTTGCATCAGAAATAAAACAAAAATTAATGTACAGTAGAAGATTATTGACTTCAAATCTATTTTGTATCAGTCTATATTTTTGAGATGAGGTAATTATTTACACTATTTACATTGTTCAGACTGCTGTCCTCATCTTTATTGTCATATTCACAGCAGATCAGCCGTTGTATACTCTGGCCTTGTTTAGGTGGTTGGAATTTTTGTTCACCGAAGTAGATTTTTCCAGTTCCACATGCCATGCCTCTTCCAGATATCTCAGTATCAGTTATTTCCCTTTAACTCAATTCTCCAAGTTTTTTTACACCTCAGCCAGTTATCACAACCCTTTGGATTAAGTTCATGGATTACTTTCCCCACAGCTTTTATCCACTGATCCATTTGCTCTTGAGGACTTGACCCAAAGAGTTGTGAGTTCAATACCTTGCAAATTGAAACCAACAAATTGTTTCTTCCATTGCAATCTAAAAGAACAATAATTTTTATGTAAATAAAAAGAAATTTAATTTTAGGTACAGTTAATAGCTTTATTCTGGTATTGTTTTAAAAGTGTTTTTTGAAATTAGACTAATAAACATACACTCAAAAATCAGATCAAATTACCAAGGAGGGGTCTTTCTCTTCATCTTCCTCTTTTGTCAAATTCTCTGTCTTTAGGCAGAAAGGAACCTAGACAAGGCTATGCCAAAGGGCAGAGTTTCATTTGGGCAGGTAAACAAACCTGACCCCGTGTATACGGGGGTCTATGGGCAATTTTTGCCTGAGCCTAAGGTCTTGGAAAGCCTCACATTAAAAACTGGGCTTGTGTCACATCTTGCCTTGTGAGGAGATTGGTAAAGAAGAATTGGGTAGATATGTGAAATACATACTTCTGCCTTCCCCCTTAAGGAAAGATTCCTTGGAGACCAAGAATGAACTTTGCCTTCGACCATCTCCAGCATCTCAAACCAATTCATTTTCGGCAAGAGATCGGGACCTTACCAGACGCCGAATATCTTGTCTGTCCAGAGAAAAGACGCAGAAAGAGAAACTCCTGCCCCAACCACATGCCAACAGATTTAAGTAGGCTTTCTCTTCTTCTTCCTCTCATCGAAATCTCTGCGTGGAGAGAAACCCAGACAAGGCTATGCCGAAGGGCAGAGTCTCATTTGGGGAGGTAGACAAACCTGACTGTGTGTATGGGGTCTATGGGCAATTTTTGCCTGAGCCTCAGAATTCCGCACATTAAAAACTGGCTTTGAGCCACATCTTGCCTTGTGGGGAGGTTGGTAAATAAAGAGATTTAATTGACAGCTAAAGGAATGCACAAGCAATATTTGCTTGATGAAGAACATTATTGTGTCATGGTAATAATTTTAAAAATATCCCTATTGAATGAAGAGAATAACAATACATGCTGACTAATGATGTGTGACTGGAATACACTCTTATTTCACTTAAATACTTTGTCAGTTACTATCAAGTGTGTTTGTGATCCGTCTCGTCATCCCTGATCTGAAAACTTGAAATTCTCATCGGGTGAATGCTTTAGAATACTGGGTACTGTAAGAGACATCCTACAAACCAAATTAGGTTTTGGCCTTAAATAACCCACAAAGGGTTGGTAAGCCATAAAAATATCAAATCAACATTACATTCTTGTCTACAATGTCAAAGAGACTGTCCAACTCGTCACTGGTGTGGGTGATTATATTACTGTGTTTATTACAATTCTTTCTCATGTTTACAAAACTGGATACAACTGTGAGGTCAAGTAATGCTGGGAGTAACTTCAGGTCAAACATGAACCTGGTTTCCGTTGAGGGTTACATTTGATATTGAATGAAAATTTGGCAGTCATTAACTTTCACACTCACAAAAAATGGCGTGTCAAAACTATTGTTTTTTCCCCTTGACACTGTTATTATTTTAAGTATTTTCACTACTCGGCAATGTTCATTGTTTGAAAGAGCAGTGATTAGAATTGGAATAAAACCTAAACATACGACGAAAAGGAGTTTATACATTTTTTCTTATAAATTTATAACAAAAATATTAAACACTAATATTTGGTTTATTTAAAAAAATAATTTTATATTTACAACATTCTAAAAATGAATACAATTGTATTAAAACTAATGCAATGCAATATTTACCAATTTATAAAGAAATAAATATGAAAACAATTTTTCATTCATAAATTTATAAACATTTACTAAATTATTAAAATATGTTAACCAACTATAAGGAAATTATTATTTATATAAAGTTTGAATTGATTGGCAATTAGCTAATGTTTTGCCAACCATTCCAATAAACAATCTAATAGCGTTTATTATTTTTGTGGCAATTTCCCAAGAAGAAAATGTATAAATTCACTTTCATATATTAAGTTTTTATTAAAATTCTAATCATCACTTTTTATTTAGAACAATACACATTACCAAAGAGAAAAGGCCATTAAAACAGAAGTGAAAAAAACTGTATTTTTTTGCAAGCATGAACATTAAAAGTTGTTGAAAATTACTTTCTGGCATAATACTATATAATCTTATTTGGTGAGTGATTAATATTTTTGATATATTTTTTATATTCACAGATGTTCCAGCCTGAAAAAAGTTAAAGTTTACAGTTATATGAAAATTACCAATGTTGTGGATTCTGATGGATTAAGTAATGTTTACAGTTATATGAAAATTACCAATGTTGTGGATTCTGATGGATTAAATTTCGTTGACAGCCACATATTAGAAAACATGGAAAATTACACACATAAAAAATACTGTTGTGAAGTTTGCGGGTGTAAATTGTCAAACAGTTCCAATTTAAAAAGACATGTGCAAACCCACACTGGAGAGAAACCATTTTCTTGTGAAATGTGTAAATCTTCATTTTCACAGAAAGCAGATTTAGTACAACACATTCGGACACACACTGGAGAGAAACCGTATTCTTGTGAAGTGTGTGGTTCAACTTTTTCATTGAAATCACATTTGGTGAGGCATATGCGCACACACACCGGAGAGAAACCATATTCTTGCAAAGTGTGTGGGTCTGCCTTTTCAAGAAAGTCAAATTTAGTGCCACATATGCGAACACACACTGGAGAGAAACCATTTTCTTGTGAAATATGTCATGCTTCTTTTTCACGGAAGTCACATTTGGTGCATCATATTCGAACTCACACTGGAGAAAAACCATATTCTTGTGAAGTATGTTCATCTTCCTTTTCATCAAAACCATATTTAGTGGATCATATGCGAACACACACTGGGGAGAAACCATATTCGTGTGAAGTGTGTGGATTTTCCTTTTCACGAAAGTCAAATTTAGTGCCACATATGCGAACACATACTGGAGAAAAGCCATATACTTGTGAAGTTTGCGGATCTGCTTTTGCAGAGAGGTCAGCTTTAGTCAGACATATGCGTATACACACTGGAGAGAAACCATATTCTTGTGAAGTGTGTAGAACTTCCTTTTCCCACAAGTCAACTTTAGTACAACATATTCAAACACACACAAGAGAAAAACAGTATCCATAAATCACATATGGAGATCACATTTTAGAAAACACAAGTATAAAAAAAAACTCTTTTCTATTTTGTCTAGATATTTCAAAGAGCATATGACAGAAATTGCAAAATACAAATGCAAATACACGCTGGAAATTAAAATTCACTCATAAGTTGTCTGTTGGTTTACACTTTACTTTTTAACCTTTACCACACTAATTTTTTTCTATAGTTGTCTCCCTTGCCACTGCATTTTTTTGAGGGTGCAAAAACATGATTACCTACTGTTTTAAAATTTTTATAACTTTCTTTGTATTGTGCATATAGATTTTAATTTTTGTACACTAATAAAAGGATGAATGAATAATATTTTGATGTAATGCATTATGTTTTGCATGCATGTTTTGACGTTGAAAACAAAAAATTGAGACATGAAATAAAAAATAAATACATTAAAAAATACATAAATAATTCAACATACTTTAACTTTTATTACTCCTTGTGGAGTTCTGGGGGTGCAATAGGAAGCAAAATTGCTAAGAAGGCTTTCATTTCATAAAAAAGTAACGTTTCCTTGTGTTTACATATGAGAAGACACTAGCATTTGTTTGCTATTTCTTTCACCTTCAGATACATTGATGATCTCCAGTAGCTTCCATAAAATTAGTCAAGCATGGATGATAGTAGCCGCTAGTGGCTATCATCTCTTTCCTCCACACCACTAGCGTGGTTATCATCTTTGAACACTTCACCATCAATATCCACTCGAGTAAAACCTTCAAAATCATTATTGGAGTCTAAATCAAACAAAAACTTCTGAATAAAGGCTTTGTTGGATATTGACATGGCCATTTTTGTTTACAAAAAATTGTGAAAAAATCAACATGGGTCTAATTGATGTTGCTCCTTGTGTAGAGTCTAGAAGGTTTCAAAATGGCTTTGAGAAAACAGAAGGTTAGCCTTGTTCCAAAGCAGTAGGCGATTCCCAGCTTAAGATACCAGAAATAACAATTGACAAGTGTTTATTTATAGCAACCATTTCAAGGTGACAGAATGCGCCTAGAGTAGCAAAGGGAGATAATTCTATTGTGACAATTTTCCTCTGCAGTGTGGTAACGGTTAAAGTAACTAGCAGTTGTATTCATTACAAACCAAAACCTACTAGTGAACATATATGGTAACCAACTTTGAAGCAAAAAACAATTTTGATAGTTAAAAAAAAATCCTTTCATCTTAATAATTTGTTTTTATTAACTCTGGATATTCTTTTATCATGTGTACTTGCTTTTTAGTGTTCTATGTGCCATGCCTTTTCTGGATATCTCAGTATTGTTTAATTCCCTTCTTTATAGATGCATTGGTTGAGTAATCCAAAAGTGACTTAACATAAAGTGTTTTGACGTCAAAAATACCTGGCCACTGCAGAGTGAACAAATCTTGAGTTAATAAATTGAGTTACTAATGTGAATTAACTGATACTGTGATATCCATAAAGTAACTCAAAGGCATGGCATGTGGAGTTAGAACAATTTAGACTAAATAAATTGTTTGGTTCAAAATTCCAACTTATATCACCTGAAGTCAGCAGGTGTGTACAATGGTCAAAACATTGTGAATATAGACAGATATTATCTATTATATCTACAAAAGTAATGTACTTTCTTCATTTCCCTACCAACCGTTTTGGTATTAATGACCCAGAGTGAGTGAAATGTCAGCAAAATAACGAATCAATCTTCATTTTCCTTATTTTTTCTTTAGATTACTTTTCTTTCATTTCTATGAAATGTAGAAGTCAAATGATTTACCTGCTAACATGGCTGCCTTCTTTGCTAGTTTTAGGATGGCTAGGTCATGTCCCATGGTTGTGACATCTAGCTCTTGGAGGATTTCCCGGTCTATCATAGAGAGTCTATCCTTGGTGATGCTTTCTTTCACAAAAGTTTCAGCATAAGTCATGGCAGAGTCAGCTGGAATGCCAATTTTGATAAGGAGCTCTTGCCAATCATCGCATCCTGTTTTCAGCGCCATGTTGAATCTTGGTTGGCTTATAAGTGGTCTGACACACACAAGTAGACTTCAAGCTAAATGCTGTATTAACTCCTTCCCCCCACTTGGACGAGATGTGACACAAGGTCTTTTTCAGATGGGGACCCGAGCGCATATGCTCAGGACAAGGTCAAAAATTGCCCTCAGCGCCCGCAAGTGTCGGTTGTGCTGGCCTCGGTGTGAGCACCAATCCCTCCCTCCCTCTGGTGCAATGGGAGGGCGTGGCCTCGGGCAGCTGTTCCCCAGGACCTCTCAGTATAATTTTCTCAGTTGCCCCTCTGTCCTTTGACAGAGAAGCCCCTGAGTGCACTCTGCCCAAAGACAGAGACGCTACTGAGAGATAAGCCTGCATTGAAAATCCCTCCAAAGAGGAATTTATATGCTGACTTCAAGCTAAATGCCACCCTGTGTCATTTAATGGAGAGATATATGGGTGAGTAGAGTCCACTCATGCAAATGTGTTCACCAGGTCCATTCCAGCAAAGTGGACTAACCCATCTGCTGCATTAGGTGCTCTCCTATAAATGAGGTAGATTAATCGGCTTGCCTTTCCAAGGAGATACAAGAAAGCAGCCATGTTAGCAGGTAAGTCATTTGACTTCTATAATTATCAATGTTTTCATCAATTTTCCTGTTCTTCTTAATTTCCACACTTTACTATTCTTAAATAAAAACATTTTTGCACGTTACATAATTAAATCAAGCAGAAAATAGGACATTAATTACGGAAATTGTTTCATTATTCCTGTGTATTTTTGTTAACTATTTTGTTAATAAATAGAAGATACTTTATGCTGATGACTGCATTCTTGTGGCTCACTCCCTGAAAGAAAGCCAGTTGATAACATCCATGTTTGCTTGGGCATCAGAAAGATTTGGCTTGACTATCAACATAAAGAAGACTGAAGTCATGTATCAACCAGCATACAACTAATATAAACATGAAACAACACAAAAAAAAGAATTTCTTGGAATTTATATGAAATGAGCTAAGGGTGGGTGGCAAATATAAAAAAATATATATCGTGGTCATGATTCTGCAGAGCTTTGGGATAAGAAGTCCCTGCAGATTTGCTAAGGTGCTTAGGCTTTATAGTCTTATGTAGACACTTCCTGATGAAATGTTAGAAAATTCTTAATAAATTTCTTAAAAGTTATTGCTTTTATTTCCTGATAATGTCATGTATTGATGTCCGTATTTACAAAAGTCGGCAAGTTTATACACACAAAAAAATTCAAAATCTTATTACTATATAAAACTCTGTGAACTTTGTATCTTGTGTGTTTGCCAGAAGTCATATATAGAGAGTGGGGAAAAGAAAGATGTAAATATATCATATATAGAGAGTGGGGAAAAGAAAGATGTAAATATGTCATATATAGAGAGTGGGGAAAAGAAAGATGTAAATTTATTATTGTGTAGGAAGTGAGGGATGGAGCTGATTTTCTTATGAGAAAGTGTATAAAACACATAAATTCCAGCTGCAAACGGGATATGCACAGCTATTATTAAGGTTCACACCACTCTTGCTTGTGAACTTCACAACCTCATGCTAAAAGCGACAGTGCTGACAAACTTCAAAGAGACTGCTTCAGACTACAGCAACACCGTCCACAGTAAGAAAATTCTATCTAGTATTCTCTTTACTATGAACCACGCACACGTGTTGACTTTTTCATACAAACACACATATAACATTTCATTGTTTCTCACGTATGTACACAAAGAGAATTTATATTTTATATCAGAATTTTATTAACCCAAACAAAAAGACATTACTTTCCAATCTATGACCAATTGCTTGTATTCTTATTGTTATATTAAATTAATATTCATTTGTTGAAACTATATTGTCTTTTCTACTGAGTTTTAATCTTTCAATGAAAGTCATTTGATTATTCTAAACAGCCAAATTATGCACAACCTTGCTACAATATTTTATGTTATTGTATTGAATCCTGACATTCCAAGCTCTTATTGTTCAACTTTCTTCAAACAGACAATTTTTTTTAATGTTGAAAGCAATATCAATATCTAAAAATAAATTTTTTTTCAAAATATCTCTACTTTCACAAACTCTTCATGAAACTAAAGGTGAACAGTAAACCTAACGATGTTGACCCAACGGTTAACAAGTGGTCTAGTTCTTTTTAAAATACTGTGCTCACTGAATTGTACTAAGCTTTTCAATTTATGATTAGTAAATACAATTTTTACTTAACCCATTACATGCCATGAGCTTCATTTGGGGATCTGTTAAAATTAAACTCACTACATGTTATTCCTTGTATTTACATTGAATTGCTTACATACATTGCATTTGCAGAGGTATATTTTATAACACTTAGCTTTTAAAGTTTTTATTATTAGCCATAAGAAGACATTTTCTGTTGTAATTTTACAAGCAGAAAAATAATGACTATTTTGAAAAGTATTTTTTTATTATTTCTAATCAATATTATTTTTTGATGTTTTATACACATATATATTTGATGTTCTAGTTTCTCTAAAAATGACAATGGTAACTACTGAAATTAAACGTAAGGAATAAATAAACTCCTAAGACACCTGTTTGGGCCAAAAATGTGCATTAAAAAAATTTGGCAGTTAATGGGTTAATACCAAAATATCAGCAAACCAATGCAAATTAATATGGAATTTTAAAACTTTAAAATTAAAATCTTACAATACATATATAAATGTAAAATGTCATCCTTCACGAAAAAGATCTCATTACAAAAAGACAGTCAAATTTCTCGTACTAATTTATGACTCCCTTACTTTTCTCTCATTCCTGTGTTACTATCAATGTTTTCATCAATTTTTCATGTTCATAATTTCCACAATTTAATATTCTTAAATAAATATTTTTTTTCACATAATATATCAGGTCATCCCATTAGTTCTGTCCAAATTTTAACTTTTTGTTAAAATGAACAAAATTTAAAGAGTATTTTATAATGTCTAATGGAGCTGAACATTATTTTTATGTTTAGATACATTTAAACTGTTTAGATACATTTAAACTGATTAAAATCTTACAATAATGGATATAAATGTAAAATGTCATCCTTCACCAAAAAGATCTCATTACAAAAAGACGGATCAAATTTTATTTCAGAGAACAATAAAATTAAATTAAATTTTGTTTGATTAAAACCCTGCTAACATGGAAGTACCCAAGAATCATTTGAGGCACATAATGCTTTATGAGTTCAAGAAAGGAAATTCAGCATTTGAAGTGGCTAGAAACATTCACTCAGTTTATGGAGAGGAATGTGTGAGGAAAGAACTTGCAGAAGATGGTTTGCAAAATTCAGAGGTGGAGATTTCACACTTGAAGATGAAGATCGAACTGACGTCCAGTTGAGTTTGATGAAAAGCTTCTTGAAGCAGAAAAAAAATCTGCTTTATCAGTTGAGGAATTGGCAGTGGTTCTCAGTTCAAACCATACAACTGTTCATCATCATCTTCAACAACTTGGAAAAGTTCCTAAACTTGGAAAATGGGCGCCCCATGAATTGTCTGAAAACAACCTCAAATCCCGAGTTGACATCTGCTCTTCTCTCCATTCTCGCCAACTTGTTTCACCTTTTTTGGATAGACTTGTGACTGGTGATGAAAAATGGATCTTTTATTGAAATGTTAAGCGTCATAGACAGTGGCTTGGTAAAGGGGAAGGACCCCAGCCACAGCTGAGAGGGGAACTTCATGGGCAAAAGGTTCTTCTTTCAATCTGGTGGGATCACCAAGGAATAATCCACTTTGAATTCTTACCACCTAATGCAACAATTAATGCTCAAATATAGTGTCAGCAATTAAAGCGTTTGAACCAAGCTTTGAGGAAAAAAAGACCTGCTCTAGTGAATCGAAAAGGGGTGATGTTTCATCAGAACAAAGCGCGACCCCACACAGCAAGAATCACATCACAAAAGATCGAAGAACTTGGTTGGGAGAAAATTCCTCATCCACCTTATTCTCCCGATCTTGCTCCTTCAGACTACCATTTGTTTCGTAGCTTACAGAATAATTTGGAAGAAACAGCTTTTGTAACACAGGAAGAGGTTAAAACAGACATTTGTGAGTTCTTCGAATCAAAGCCAAAAGAATTTTACAGTAATGGAATTAGTAAGCTTGTTAATAGATGGAAGGAAGTCATAGATAATCAGGGAAAATACATTGTTGATTGAATCTGTAATTAAATGTAACACTTGGTCACTTGTTTTCTTTATTCAAAATTCGGACAGAACATATGGGATGACCTGATATATTTACAAGTGGACATTTTGAAGTTGAAATAAATCTTCTCATCAAATTTTTCATACATTTATTTATAATTTCCCCATTTTAAATAAAAAATATTTTCCCATAATATATATATATATATATATATATATATATATATATATATATATATATATTTTCAGCTCTTGGGTATAGGACATTGCTGACAGCACCATGTAGAAAGACATAGCAAAGGATTTTCTCTTCTCCTCTGCTCTGAGGAAAATGATGGTTTGTTTTTATTGGGCAGAGATGCCTGCAGCAGATAATTTCAAACCAGGTTGTGCTGACTATGGATTGGTCATCTTAAAAATCATTGGATTTTTTTTTCAAGATCCATAGTGCAATTGTTTCTGAATTGACATTTAATTGCATACATTTCATTAGATAATGATGTGATGATTAATACTGAATATTAAAACATTTAAACCTTTAAAATTAAAATTAAAATGAACATAAATGTAAAATTACATTCCTCACATTGATGCAAAAAAAACAAAATTTTAACCAAAAAAATGAAACTTAATTTTAATACTTAGTCAAAAAATCCTAATGATTTATTTTTTATTCTGTTTCACATAATACATATACCCTACAAACCAACTGTATTGGCATTAATGACTCATAGTGATGGAAATGAAAGTAAAAGCAATCAATCTTCATTTGCCTTATTTTTCACTTAAAATTACTTTTCTCACATTCCTGTGTTACTATCAATGTTTTCATCAATTTTTCATGTCCTTCTTAATTTTCACTTGTTAATATTCTTAAATAAAAACATTTTCCCATAATATATAATTACAAGTGAAAAATAATGCATTAATTATGGAAATTGTTTCATTATTCCTGTGTATTTTTTAACAATTAGTTTACTAAAAGGTGGTATTAAAAAAAGATGGTCTCTTCTCTTTGGAATTGATGAAAATGGTTTGTTTTCCCTGGGGAGAAATGCCTACAACAGATATTCCCACAGCAGATGGTGTCTGCTCTGAATTTGCTCATTAGTGCAGGTCCATTTTGGAACCATGGTATTGCACTAAGTTTGAGTTGGGGTTCGGCATTTCACACTTTAAATATTTTTAATGTTTTTGCCTCTATTTTTGGTGGAAGACTTTGCAAAGTATCTTATATACTCCTAGCATATGAGGAAAATGATGGTTTGTTTCTATTGGGATATATATATATATATATATATATATATATATATATATATATATATATATATATATATATATTCTGTTTCACATACCCTACCAACCAACTGTATTGACATTAATTAATGACTCATAGTGTCGGAATTTTAAAATTAAAATCTTACAATAATGAACATAAATGTAAAATTACATTCTTCACCAAAAATATTTCATTACAAAAAAGACAGTCAAATTTCCCATACTAATTTATGACTCCCCACCTTTGATGCAAGGAAAAATATTAAACCAAAAAACAAAATTTATTTTTGATACTTATAGTCAAAAAATCCTTTTGTCTTTCATCTTAATATATTTTTGTTCTGTTTCACATAATATATATATATATATATATATATATATATATATATATATATATATATACACTACTAACCAACTGTATTGGCATTAATGATTCATAGTGTCGGAAATGACTGTAAAAGCAATCAATCTTCATTTGCCTTATTTTTCACTTCAGATTACTTTTTTCACATTCCTGTGTTACTATCAATGTTTTCATCAATTTTTCATGTCCTTCTTAATTTCCACACTTTAATAATCTTAAAGAAAAATATTTTTCATATAATATATAATTAAAACAAGTGGAAAATAGCACATTAATTATGGAAGTTATTTCATTCTTTCTGGGATTTTTCCAATTGTAGGTTATTGACAAAAATATATTCTCTTCTCCTTGGTGCTGATGTTCACTTTTATATTTACACACTCTATCTCTGATATTGAGCACTTTATCCCATAAATATAGCACGCCTTAAGACTATATATCTTCATATATATTTATATGCATATATATATATAGTATACATAATATTTTTTAAAAATTTATTTAAATATGATTTTATATGTTTTTATTGATATTTTAGTGTTTTGACGTTGCTAATATTGTTAACGGTTGACATAAACTTGAGTAAAACCACCTAAAATGAGTTTTATTTTCATATAATACTTAAGAAAAATCGACTTTGAAAATGACTTAACTTGAAATCATTTAAGTCAATGTATCACTGTAGATATTTGAATATTGGTCTCTATTTTAATTTTCAAGTATTTGAATTTTATTTTCATGTTTATTTTAAAGGTCTTAAAAGGAAATTTCTGATTTTTTGTTAAAAAAAATGGACAGATACAGAAATTTACTTTTATTAAAAAATATCAAATATAAAAGATGTATGCATTTACCATAGAAAGATTATAAATAAAATATTGGGGATAAAATACTAATGATTATGAGATGTTTTGAAAATCTGAAGGGGCAATTTCCCAGTACTGGCAATTATATGAAGAACAGAAGAATACTGTGTCAAACCACACCTAGTTTTTCAGTATTTACTCAAAACCTCCCCACAAGGTAGGATGTGGCACAAGCCTGTTTTTAATGTGGGGCAATTCTGAACCGACGCTTACTTATAGATCCTGTAATAATGAAGTCAGGTTTGTCTATCTCCCCAGATGAGGCTATGCCAAAAGGCAGAGTATTATCTGGGTTCCTCTCCGCCCAGAGGCAGAGAGGTCGACAAGTAGAGCACCTGCAGACCAAAAGCTTGTGGTAGATTCGAAATAAGTTTTTCAGAAAAAATCAGCTTAATAAAAATTAATTCATAGCATTTTATTGTATCTTCTTATATGTACCTATATTTTAATTAAAAAGTATGCAAATTAGAAATGAGACTAAAATTCGAGGTACAAATTAAATAATTTCCTATAAGTTATTATATTTGATTAATGTGTTTTCAATTCATATATTTTAATGTACACATTAGCCGCACTAATCGAGGGATTCCTGTAAATCTCTGAATTTGTTTTCAACCTTATCTCTAATTCTTATTTTTGAGTAGGAGATATTTTCTGGGATCATTACAAAAATATAAATTGTGACATTTAAATAATTAGCAATCGTAGCATATAATGCTGATATTTTGTCTTCAAAATGAATTGTTCATCTTTTGATTGTATTATTCTGTATTGAATAGTTTTTACGTGGAGAAAATGATACTTTTTTTAAATGTACCAGTAACAAAACTTTTTTTAAATGTACCAATAACAAAATTGTTCTATGAGGTTAAATAGTGCAAAATTATTTTACACCATTTACAATGTCACATTTACGATGTTCCGGCCTTCTTCAGGTGATACATGTTGAAATTTTGAACCGATCCCTTTATTTAGTCCACAGGGTCAGATTGTTCTAATTCCACATGCCATGGCCCAGTCAATAAAAGTGTTGGTTGAGTGATCCAAAAAGTGACAAGTCAAAGAGTTGTGAGTTCAACAGCAGAAAGAACAATAATTTGGAGAGTTAAGTTGCTACAGGGAATTAATTGAGACTGAGATATCCAAAAAGGCATGGCATGTGGAACTAGAACAATCTACTCTCATGGACTAAATATAAGGTTCAGTTTTAAATTGCAATGCACAGGGTGATTGAAAAGTAAATCCCTATTTTATGCATGAGTGGTCAGCCAGAAGTCCTAACTTAACACCTTGTGACATTTTTCTTTGGGGTTGTTTAACAAAGCAAGTCTACCATACTAAACTTTGGAATAACTTAAAGTGTGAATACAATAATTTATGTCTTCCATACCACAAGAGTTACTGGTGAAATCAGCTGACACAATTCCTGGGCAGCTTGAGAGGCTGGTAGAGAAATCTGTTGCCTATATTGAATTTTTAATAAAACCTCATGCTAAACACTTTCTTCTCATACCCATTTATTGTAAAAATTATAGTTAATAAATAAATTATAAGTATTTTAAAGTGGGGAGTTACTTTTCAGTCACCCTGTATATCATCTGAAGAAGGCCAGGGTGTACAACAACTGAAACATTGTGAATATGGCAATAAAGATGAGGTCAACAGTTTGAACAATGTATTTAGTGTAAAAAGATAATAATCTTTCAAATAAAATCAAAATTTAACCTCTAAGAAGAGACTTGTTTAAATTATTTAAAATGTGATTGTTTTTCTCATAAATCAATCTGAATGATGCAAATAGCTTAAACATTAGCAATACCTCATTTCAGAAATATAGATAGGAAAAGAATTGTGTATCATTTGACTGTATTCAATAGTTTTTACATGGAGGGAAAGATACTTTTTTAAATGTGCCAATAACAAAATTGTTCTATGAGATTAAACAGTACACTATTTACATTATTTGGACTATTGTCCTCATCTTTGTCGCCATGTTTATCACAACATTTTGGTTGTTGTATGCTCCGGCCTTCTTCAGGTGGTTGGAATGTCAAACTGAACCCTTTATTTCACTCGCTGGAGTAGACTGTTCTAGTTCCATGTGCCATGTCTAATGGATGTCAATTATCTCCTGTTAATTCCCCTCTGAAAGTTCTCCACTGTCTTAACCAGGTATTGAACTCCCACTTTTTGGGTCCTGTCACTGGATCAAACTAACACCTTTATCCAGTGCCATGTTGTCCTTGAGGAGATTAAACAGTGTAAAATTATTTTTTTATGGATTCTATGAAGGCAAAATGAACTTATAAGACAGGTCTGAATAAACAGTAGAAGTCAATTCAATGGTCAAATGACATTTTTTACCTGAAATGAAATATACAAATGACTTTTATTCAGAATTTAAACCAAGATAACTTTTGATTTTACTCATAAGGGCCAATAAAAATGTAATTGCATTAAAATTCTGTTATTTTTTTTAAAAATTCTCTGAAAACAAGATATTGTGTAAATTTCAACAAAACTTATTTGCCACTTGGAAAGTTCCTATACTTGTTACATGATGGAAGTATAAAGAGTATAATTTTGGGTGGGAAAGATTTAAAAAGAGCCGATAAACTAATGCTGCATGGACAAGATCCTTTGGTTGGAAAGTTATGCCACTCTTCTTGTGCATGTGTGAAATTATTTTTGCTGGTAAGTACTGTCAATTCAAGTCTTTTACACCTTGAGCAGAGATGTACAGTGCACACTAGTGCTCAACATCAGAGATAGAGTGTATGTAAATATAAAAGTGGTTATTGAGGTCAATACCAACTCAATATCACCTAGAATAATTTGAAACCTAACCATGACTGTCCACTCAATAACTGTCAGAATAATACAATAGACCTACCCATAATGCATGACTGACCAGCATGTATAGTCAAGCCAAAATTCAATGTACATGGCTTGAGGATTGCATTTAAGCATGAAACAGACTGTTACTGCTGGGGGATGACTTCAATATCCATATATATATATATATATATATATATATATATATATATGTGTGTGTGTGTGTGTGTATATATTGAAGTTAACACCCAGAGGCAACAGTCTGTTTTATGCTAAACATGAAACAGACTGTTGTCTCTGTGTGTTGACTACAATGTCCAATTTTGTATTTACACATGCTTTATCCCTGGTATTGAGCACTTTAGCCCATATATATAGCATATCTTAAAACTGTATCTTTTTATATATATATATATATATATATATATATATATATATTATTATTGGTAAATATATATATATATATATATATATATATATATATATATATATATAGTTTATGAAAAACTAGGTAATCTGTATGGGTAAACCTAAAGAGGATAAAATCCAGAGTGCTCAATGTAAAAAATTCCAAGAGGATAGAATTCAGGTAGAACTTAATGTCCAGGACAGAGTAAGAATATAAAAAGCTCAAACACTAATATTCCATGGTGTGTGTTTGTGTATATATATATATATATATATATACACACATATATATATATATAGAGAGAGAAAGAGTGTGTGTATATATATAAAGAGAGAGAGAGACAGACAGACAGAAAGTGTGTGTGTATAACACACTTCATTTTCATTACTAGAGGTAATATATATATATATATATATATATATATATATATATATATATATATATATATATATAAAATTCCCAAGAGGATAGAATCTAGGTAGAACTCAATGTCCAGGACAGAGTAAGAATATAAAAGGCTCAAACTCTAATATTCCATGGCATATATATATATATATATATATTTATTATGAAATGGACAAAGACCGACAATTATTTTAAGACATTTTTATGTTTATACATTCTTTTCATGCATACAAATATTTAAGTAAATGCTCTGTTTGTAATAAACAGTATTAAACAACATTTACTGGCCTGAATGTCCAAGAAATTTTCATAGAAAATATTCATTCTCCAACAGGAATCGAACCTGTATACTATACGGAACTCTCATATAGCCTGACGTGCCTTTAACCGATTTGGCCACAGAGGAGCGTTCAGTTAGCAAGGTTGATTTTACTGTCTTTAAACTACAATCTTCCATGATTCTATCATGTACAATCATATCTGCTCATGGCGACATTTGTTTACATTTGGATACGCCATGAGCCGATATGAATGCATGAGAAAGAATCAACCTTGCTAACCGAATGCTCCTCCATGGCCAAATCATTTAAAGGCACATCAGGCTATATGATGGTTCTGTATAGGATACAGGTTCGATTCCTGACGGAAGACGAATATTTTCTATGAAAATTTCTTGGACATTCAGGCCGGTAAATGTTGTTTAATATTGTTTATTATAAACAGAGCATTTATGTAAATATTTTTATCTATAAAAAGAATGTATAATCATAAAAATGTCTTTATATATATATATATATATATATATAATTTTTATGTTAATTTTATTATAGATTAACGTTTATTAAATGCTCTAGATACAAATTAACATTTATACGAAATGTCTGTTTTATTAAATTTAACGTTTAACCGTCTCGGCCACAAAGTAAATGACGGTTCCGTATAGGATGCAGGTTCGAATCCTGTCAAAGAACAAATATTTTCTATGAAAATTTCTTGGACATTCAGGCCGGTAAATGTTATTTAATACTGTTTATCATAAACAGAGCATTTGCTTAAATACTTGTATCTATAAATAACAACGTTAAACATAAAAATGTCTTTAATAAATAAATTGTCGGACCTTGTCCATTTCTTTTTATATATATATATATATATATATATATATATATATATATATATATATATAGTATGTCTGTATAACACATTTTATTTTCATTACCAGAGGTCTTAACTCTTCTATATGTAGTGGACTCTTCTGATGAAACAGTAATTACTGACAATATAATCTAATGATTAACATGATAAATAAAATTTGATAACACTCCTATTATAAATACAATGCCATTTGCTTTAATATTCATGAAGATTTTAACAGCAACAAGAGATTGATAAACAATATAAAAATTTCAATATTTTAAAAGTACAATGCAACTGCAAAAATATTTAAATATTTCTGGCATTTTACCACATAATTAATCAATATTTAGTCAATTAAATAAAAAAAAATTAAATAACGAATGGAAGAAAACCAATCAGAATAACTGCAATGGCAAAATCCATTGACCTCAAAATCCTTTTTTTTTTTTAAAGTGCCATCTTATTTAGCTTCTTTTTAAAGATGAATTCTGAGAAAAAGCTGATGCACAAACCTCACAAGAATATGGTTTCTCTCCAGTGTGTGTTCCATGTGCGTTTTTAAAGATGAATTCTGAGAAAAAGCTGATTCACACACCTCACAAGAATATGGTTTCTCTCCAGTGTGTATCCGCACATGGTTTTTTAAAGTGGAATAAAGTGAAATGCTGCTCTACATACTTCACATAGATATGGTTTCTCACCAGTGTGTGTTCTTTCATGTTGGAATGATAAGAAAATGTCAATCCACACACCTGACAAGAATACGGTTTCTCTCTAGTATGTATTTGCATGTGTTTCTTCCAATTAGAATGTCGTGAAAATGCCAATCCACAAAATTCACAAGAATATGGTTTCTCTCCATTGTGTACCCACATATGCATTTTCAGAGATGTATTCTCTGAAAATGTTGTTCCACACACTTTACAAGTGTAAGGTTTCTCTCCAGTATGTGTTCACTTGTGTCTTTTCAAGGATGAATTGTGGAAAAATGTTATTCCACACACCTCACAAGTATATGGCTTCTCTCCAGTATGTGTTCGCATATGAGTTTTTAAAGAAAAATTCTGTGAAAAAGCTACTCCACAGACCTCACAAGAAAATCGCTTCTCTCCAGTGTGTATTTGCATGTGGATTTTTAATGATAAATTCTGTGAATATGCCAATCCACACACCTTACAATAATACAATTTGGCCTCAGTGTGTGTTCCCATTTCTGTTAACCTTTACTACACCCCAGGCAACAATATTTGCCATAGAATTCTCTTCCTTAATACTATTGGCGGCTTCTGTCGTTTGAGATGGTTGCTATAAATAAACACTTGTCAACTGTTATTACCGGTATTTTAAGCTGGAAATCACCTACTACTGCTTTGGAACAAGGCTAAGCTTCCATTTTTCAATACCATTTTGAGTTCTTCTAGATTCTACACAAGATGTAACATCAATTAAACCCACATTAAGTGTTTTGCGATTTTTTGCAAACAAAAATGGCCACATCAATATCCAACAATGCCTTTATTCAGGAGTTTTTCTTTCATTAACACTTCGATGATGATTTTGAAGGCTTTACTCGAGTGGATATTGATGCTGAAGTGATTGGAGATGATGAACATTCCAGTGACATGGAGTAAAGCGATAATGACCACTAATGGCTTCTATCATCCATGCCTGACTAATTTTATGGAAGCTACTGTTGACCATCGATATACCTGATAGCCTTTCTGAAGGTGAATTATTTTGTCTATTTATAAGTGATGAAATAATTTTATTCATCGAGACAAATAAATATGAGTCAAGTG
Source organism: Acanthosepion pharaonis (assembly GCA_903632075.3). NCBI lineage: Eukaryota > Metazoa > Mollusca > Cephalopoda > Sepiida > Sepiidae > Acanthosepion > Acanthosepion pharaonis. Next base: position 1,387,207 of record CAHIKZ030003584.1, on the reverse strand, counting down.
AAAGAAAGCAAACAAATGCTAGTTTCTTTTTGTATGTAAACACAAGGAAACATGTCACTTTCTTGACGAAATGAAAGCCTTTTTAGCGATTTTGCTTCTTATTGCATCCACAGATCTCCACAAGGAGTAATAAAAGTTAAAGTAGGTTGAATTATTTATGCACTTTTTAATGTATTTGTTTTTTGTTTCTCCTTTTTTATTTTGTGTTTCAATTTTTGTTTTCAACATCAAAACATACATGCAAAACATAATGCATTACATCAAAATATTATTCATTCATTCTTTTATTAGTGGGCAAAAATTAAAATCTATGCACACAATACAAAGTAAGTTATAACAAATTTAAAACAGTAGGTTTTTACACCCTCAAAAAAATGCAGTGGCAGGGGAGACAACTCTAGAAAGAAATTAGTGTGAAAAAGGTTAAACAGCAATGCCAGGCAAACATTGATCTACATGTCAAATAAATATAATGAGTCTCCAGTCAGTGTTTGAATATATAATTCAATGTGATCTGTATAAAAATGAAAAATCACAAAATTTGGATGAATATACTTTTTCTACATGTGTATTTTTCTTTCATACAATATTCACATTGAACCATCAAAAAAGTTATTTTGTTCTCCACTGTAATTCATGTCTGAAAAAGAAGAGAAGTTATTAAAAAAAATAATAAACTGATGTGTTATCATGAGTCTATTAATTTAAATGTTAATAAATTCTAGAAAGTCAGAAGCTTCATCACAAAAAGATCACAAGCAGTTTCCTATTGGTGACAGAAAACAGCATGTCATTAAAAATATTTAATTAAAAATTTTAATTATCCAAGATTAATTGATGCTAAAATCTGAACCGAAATGAACATCACAAATTAAGCTTCTAGTTGGTAAGTAAAAGAAAATGCAACTTAATTTTTTTCTTCCATATTGCTGTAAGCTAGCGAAGGTTACTGTTGTAGAGTAGTTTTCACAGTGGAGGCTTGTATTTCACTGAGTCGGTCGTAAAAAAGGTTCGACGTACAAAACGTTAGTAACTTGAAATAATAGTTAATGACGCAGCAATCTAGTTATGGTGGTTGATACTTTAATGTCCAACATGCTACTACTACTACTTATTATATGTGGGAGAGTCTATTAACAATAGAATAGGTGTGTTTCAATATAACAATTACTCAATAGAATAATCACATGAAAGGTTGGTAATGAATGATAATACTTAGGACAAGAACAATACGTATAAGATTCACCAGTAGCACATAGAAGAAGTCAAGTGAATTCCACAAAGAATCTCCAACTGCAGACCAACACATACAGTATTCTTCTTGGTACTGCATTTCTTTTTTCTTGTTTATTGCAAACTTTATCAATTCTGTTTTATTGGGCAGTTCTGCCATTTATTTACATTTAACCATGGCCAGTCACTCTAGAGCAGTGGTTCTCAACTGATTTTGGGCCACGCCCCACTTTGGAATTTCTACAATTCTGGTGCCTCCCCCCACTGTAATATTTAATTCTTACATATTCAAAATTTTACTGCAATTCACTTGAAGGAAGCTTAAAAGGCCATTAACTTGGTCTCCAAACACATGTCATCCATGAAAGAGAAAAATTAAAAAAAACAAAAAGACAGTTAAATATATATAGTTTCAAAACATATAATAGAGAAGTGAAAGGCAGAAATCTTACTTATTATAAAACACAGATTGTGTGTATGTGTCTGTTCATTTATATATTGGATCGGATTTCCTACATTTTTCAACTGATTTCAACAAAACTTCACAGGACTACGTAAAATTACCTTGCGGTGGTTCTGACAGCACCAAAAATTGGTAAAACACAATTGTTTTAGCATGAAATCAATTTGAAAACATGATTAAGAGGCATCGCTTTCACGGAATGAAAGGGGGACAACGCATATCGAGTTATAATTATTAATATCGAGTTATTGAGTTATACTTATTATAAAACCCAGGTTGGTTGTTTGTGTGTGTGTTCATTTATATATGGGATCGGATTTCCTACATTTTTCCACCGATTTCAACAAAACTTCGCTTTTTGTTGGCAGGTAGTGTTTCTTATTGTTTTGCACACTTTTTTCTTTATTTTTACATTCAGAATGCTTTAAAAATTCCATTTACAAGACAATTGTTTATAATAAAATTCTATTCAATCGATAGACTCATAACGTAAAAAAATAAATAGATAAAATAAAATAAAACTAATTAAGACATGCGTGTCCATCAACCTTAAACAATAATCTTTGTCAATTTTATTTTTCAGTCTTTATGATGGTCGATACTTGATCTATCTCTTACTGTTACATCCCCAGGCTCTACTACTAGTATAAAATATTTGAATGAAAGTTTATTCTGTAATATACTTTGATCATTTTAATTATAAAATAATAATGCAAAATGAAATTTGAGCTCATCACGAAATGACCATTAGATAAATGTGCATCATGCCCTCTCCTTTATTGACCAAAACACACAAGTGTGGGGTGACAGGAAATACCCAGTATGCCAATTACACATGTATGCACATACACACAAAATATTTTTTATGTATGCATACTGTATTTGCATTGTATGTATTAACACTGTTGTAACCTTCGCGAAGGTTACTGAATTGAATAATCACATGAAGGTTGGTAATGAATGATAATACTTAGGACAAGAACAACACATATAAGATTTGCCAGCAGCGTGTAGAAGTAGTCAACTGCTAGAAGCGAGTCAAGTTAATTTCACAATGAATCTCCAACTGCAGACCAACATACAGTATTCACTACTGTACTTATGTGAATGGGGGGCATACCCATTATCATCCAGAGATATGCTACAACACATGTATTAAAATTATGGATGATGGCTTTTGGTGGGGAATGAACAAAAAGTATGGGTGTGCAATGTAACATAACAGCTTTTGGTGCAGAAAGTTCCAATTACAAATTTTTAGTTTGTTTCATTTACTTCTCACTAATAGCCTCAGAAAATGCATGAATCCATCTTTGTTTGCTTGCATTATTTACATTATTTGGACTATTATCCTCATCTTCATTGCCATATTCACAAGGACACTTGGCCCAGTGGATAAAGACATTGGTTATTTGTTTGTTTTGTTTTACAGCATATCAACCTCAATGTGTCATTTAATGCCGACAACTTTTTTACCTGGTAATTTTTTTTGTTTTGTCAAAAATCTATTTCTGGTAATATTTTTTTCCTCAAAAATGTATAGCTGGTAATATAATTTTAAAAAACATATTGCTCGTAATAGTTTTTCTTTTTCAAAAATTTATTTCTGGTAATAATTTTTTAGAAAGTATTTCTGGTATTAAAACCTAGTTTTACACTTTCATAATGCTTGTTACCTCAGTTTTGGGGTTAACTATTAACCCATAGCTGGGACCCTAACAGGTGCTACCACCCCAGGTCAGGGTGGACCTGGGAACACCAGCAATTAAGAGGTGGTTTCATGCTCCTCAAAGCCTCCTGATCAGAGGCCTTGCTGTTGGACATAGTTTATCGTCTTACCCTGGACGCGGATGTAGTTTATCGTCATACCCAGGACGGAAAGACGTTGGTTAGATCCAGTGACTAAACCCAAAGAGTTGTGTAGTTCAATACCAGGCCACAGCAGTGGTGAACCATAAAAAAAAAAACTTGGAGAGTTGAGTTAAAGGGAAATAACTGAAATATCTGGAAGAAGCATGTCATGTGGAACTAGAACAATCTACCCCAGTGGACAAAATAAAGGGTTTGGTTCAAAATTCCAATCACCTAAAGAGGGCTGGAGTGTACAAAGCAAAAATGTGAATATGGCAATGAAGATGAGGATAACAATCTGAATAATGTAAATAATGCAAGTAATCATAATACCTTATTTCAGAGATATAGCCATCTTCCTTTATCGTCGTTGTTAGCAGAACTCATTGCTGAATATTAGGGTGCTCATAGACATTTCATTCTATGTGAAAAGAATCCGATGTTGGATCTGAAGAGATGTCCACAGCCACCACATGGTAATGTTGGAGGGTTCAGGGGCTGGAAAGCTCTAGTTTTTCTTTGGTCTTTCTTTGTCTCTTTTATTTATCTTCCTTCATCTATGGGTTAAATAGCATAGAAGACAGGGATCTCTTGCCTTTGAAGGCAACCAGTCTAAATGAATGGAACTTCTGAATTCAAACCCATATAAAATAAGCAAAACGGAATGAAAATATCCAGATAGTACTTGCATGGATTTTTGTAAAAAAATATCATTTAATTTGTAATTGAACAATAAATATGTACTCTGAGCAAGGGGTTGTTTTCATGTAAAAGATCTTAAAAACTTAAATGATGGAAAGATAAGTGCTAGACATTTTTTTATTTAATAAATTCATTAAAAAGATATCTATTCAGTTTCTGTTTTTAGCAAAGTTTTCAAATTATTTTAGAAACAAAATATAAAGGATTAAACATTTCATTTCAAAAAATGATATGTCATTTTATATAGTTAAGTATACAGCAACAAATTAGATAATTTAGTCTATAATTTTATATTAAAGATTTATCACTTGAATCCCTGTAAAAGAGTGAGTTTGAATTTCATAATTGTGCTGTCATATCCTGCTATGGCAACAGAAAACAACTTTCAGTGAAATTAACAATAAGGATACTGTAATTGAGAGTCCTTGGAAAAGAATACAATGAAAAGGGAAGTGATATTAATAATGCAAAGTGATAAAAGTTAATATGACAGGTGAAACTTTTCAGTTGACAGCATTAAAAGTTTTTTGCATGAAAGCCAAAAATTGATTTAAAATCTTATTTAAGAATATTACAATGTAAGCTCAACTTTTACTTTTGTAGATTTGATCATTAACAAGTTTGCTATCAATAAATACAATTATTTGTAGTCTGCTACAAAAAAATTAGTGATACATCTTGTTGATTCCAATCTAGTGGGGAATGATTGCCAAAGTACTTGCCGCTCATTTTATAGGCAAAAGCACACAAATGCATGCTGGGATTTTTTTCTAGCTAATAAAACAGGCTGGTTTTCAGTTTCATATGACTCAGTCCCAGTATTGAAGACAGAATGCTACGTCCACTTGTCTGAACTTGTTCTTGTGTGTCAACCCCAATTCTTAGTTTGTGAACTTTTTGCCATATTATTGTTGCTTTGTTTTATTACTGTTAATTTGCCTTGCATATATTGTTTGCTTGCTTTTTATTATTTTATGCCCTGTTCTTTTTCTTGTTATTGTTTATTGCAAACTTTGTCAATTTAATTTGTTGGACGGCTTTTTCATTTATTTTGCATTTGACCATGGCCACTCACTACACAAATCTAGTCTAGAAAATGACAAAATGAAAAAATCCTGCTTTGGAACAACGTTAAACTTCTGTTTTCCAACGCCATTTTGAATTCTTCTGGACTCTACACAAAGTGTAACACTGATTATCAATATCCAAAAAAGCCCTTATTCAGGAATTTTTCTTTGATTAGGATTCTGATGACCATTTTGAAGGCTTTACTCAAGTGGATATTGACAGTGAAGTGGTTGTATCAAAAGTGGCTTAAATAATATTGAACATGACTGACAATCAAGAAAAAGTTATGTTCATGAAGGTTTTATTTCTGCTGTTAGTTTATTAAATGATTTGATGAAAATACTTGTTGGTCTTGGTATTTTTTTTTTTTTTAAGCATTTCACCCCAAGCAAGGCGGGAAGCCACTAGGACGCAAGGGGTTACAGAAAATTTAGAGCAAGATCAGATAGGAGTGATAGAAGAAAGGATGAGAAGAAGAGTAATGGATAGATCAAGGCAACTGGAGATGTCGATTGACATTACACTTGAATAGCTGGAGATTATAGCTCACAGGGAAACAGGAATAGGGAAGGGAGTTCCACAAGTGAGAGGTGTGAGACATGAAGCTATTGGAGTAGAAGAGATGGCTACATTTAGGAGTTTCGACAGTGAAGGGGTGAGAGTGGGTGCCAGCCTTGTATGGCGCTTGAACTCATGACATCAGGGAACCAGCGAATGCAGCTCCTTGGAGCAATTTCCATGAAAGTATTTGTAGAACAGACAGAGAGAGGCGACGGCGTGTCTGTGAGAAAGTGACTGTAGACGAGATGCCAGAGCAGGGCCAACTACATTGCAAATCTGCCTCTGGAGCCTATCAAGAACCCCGAGGCAAACAGAAGGGGCACCAGACCATATATGGCAGCAATACTCCATGCAAGGGCGAATTGTGGATTTGTAGATTCAATTGTATTCAATTAAATTATATTTAAAGATTTAGGCTCTGATTGTTATTGCAAAAATTGTATTTCTCAATAAGGAGACCAATATTTGTTGGTTTGAATATGAATTGAGAAGTTTCTATGATTTCATTTTGAGAAATATTGTCACCGGTCAATATCATATATACAGAAAACAATTGAAAAATATGTTTTTTTTTTTTCGAAAAATGAGGCATTTCTGTACAGCAAAGATGGTAGCTAACCAAGAAAAAGTAGGGTCATTTTCAGATTCAGCACCCTCAAGTTAGCTAAAAAAAGGATGTTTGGTGTCTTGACACCATTCCCAATTTTTTTTTTTTTTTGTTGACCCGTGTAATCAAAACATTCACACTAATGGTTAATATTTTTCATTTTAGTTGGGTCCGAGATCTGTCAAGTTGACAGAATTTTTACACTTTGAGTGAAAACAAAGCAAATTTTATCAAATGCTTTAAAATATAAATGAAATATAATGCAGAACACTTTCAAATTTGTCATATCCACCAATATGACTATTAGTAAAATATCTCTCTTGCTTAAAAAAAACTAATTAAAATGTATACCTTTTTTGCTAATGTACTATCGGGTTAAATGCTCCTAGTATCTCTATATTTCTGAGATGAGGTTGTGGGGTTCAGCGTACCCGGATTAAAGGAGAATTTAATACGGGATACTCTGCCCACAAAATACAACGCAAATTTCAAGAAGAAACAATAAGATAAGGAACGTTTATAAAAAATAGAACATTGTATATTTATTATCTAGTGAAATGGGTAAAAAAGATTAATGATTTAATTCATTTAAACAAAATTGTGATTTTGATAAAAATGTCTGTGTTCGTTGTCTTTTAACAGAGTAGCAGAGTAATATATATTTGTATAGTTGCAAATGAAAAAGGGGCGAGCAATTTAAATTGAAAAAGAGAGTGTGAATGTGGAATAAAGATAAAAGGAAAATGTACTTATGAATTATTTTGGAGTCAATTGTAAATTTGTTGTTGTTGTTGTTCCTTCCTACTCCGCTTTTCGGCTCTTTGTGTCGGTTTGAGTCAGTGATGAAATTTACTGTCAATCTTCTGTGATCTTTTGCGCCCTTCTCTGACTGACTGACTGGCGACTGACTTGAAAACTCTGTATTTATTGTTGACTTTTTTTTTCACACTGGCTCGTTATCTTTTTTTTGGTTTAGCAAATCGCCTCCTTTCATTGGTCAGAAAATTAATTTCACACCTTATTGTGAAATCTGTTTTTGGTCGTTTTGATCCGATTTTGCGGGTGTGCAAATCTACTTTGTGTTTTTTAGTCATTTGTTGGAATATAGGATTTGTATCCTATAAGGTACTATGTACTCCTTAAAGGCACATGGCACAGTGGATAAAGTCATTGGTTAGATCCAGTGACAGGACCCAAAGAGTAGTGAGTTCAATACCTGGTTAAGGCAGTGGAGAACTTTGAGAGGTGAACTAACAGGAGATAACTGACATCCATTAGACATGGCCCGTGGAACTAGAACAGTCTACCCCAGCGAGTGAAAGGGTTCAGTTCGACATTTTAACCACCTGAAGAAGGCTGGAGCATAAAACAGCTGAAACATTGTGATGAATATGGCAACAAAGATGAGGACAATAGTCCGAATAATGTGAATAGTGTAACTCCTCCTAATTTTTGAAACTGCTCCTAGAGGACGCTTTCTGGCACTATAAATACTCGGTGATATCTTTTCTCACTCTCTTACTTTTTACATGAGAAATTTACATGTTGATACATACAAATTTCTCATGGAAGAACAATTATAATGTGTTCCCTTTTTAGGAAACACACGAACAATACACACACACGTATGTATGCACATTCACTCACTACACATACTTTGGACTAAAAAAGTTTCTACATTCATTTCTTACATACATTATTGCCTTTGTCACTTGTAACCCTTTGTTGTTAATAAATTATTATTAGTTTGTACATGTATATCACTTCTTGTTTCTTTACATTTCTTTAGCTGGACTCATATCCGAGTCTGCTATGTTGGTTGTGGGTATTTCAGGAGGCACACATGTTTATCTCTCAATGTGTACACCAGCCCACAAAAGTTTTTTCTCATAACCAGACCGAAATTTTTCAAATCAGTGGTAAGATTATTTCAAATATAAGCTTTAGGATTTTCATGGTACAAACTATGATTGACTGATTTATTTTTTAAGGCTTATCAACCTTTAGCAGGTTATTTAAAGCCAGAAAATATTTTTAGATTGCAAGAAATTTTGGAAATAATAGTAATTTACTGATACATGTCCTACTAATTAACTTATAGCTGGGGGAGAAAAGGCAGATTTATACCTTTCCAAAGGATATTTCTGTGTAAGTGAATATAAAACAAACTTGTCTAGAATTGAGACTCGACAATCCAATTAACAATTCAAAGCTGTTATTCATTACCCCAGCTGCACATCCTGGTGTACTAATGGCCATTTACTTATACTTCATTGACAATCATGAAATATTGCTAATAACAGTGATTAAATATATGATAATAGCATTTCCATTGCTGTGAATGCAATAACTTAATGCTTACATTTTCTCAACTGTGCTTGCATGGATACCAGTTGATATCATTGATATGGAATTATTTTTTGAATAGGCAATTTAATATGAAGTTATGCCAGTAAGATATGAAGTAGAAATGGTTTTATTACTTCTATTATCCGTTTATTTGATAATGAATATTTTCATGTATGTTATTGGCTATCGCCCCAAGGCTGAGGTTAGCCTACCCACAGACATCAGTCAGAATTTTAGGCTTCTTTTTTAGAACTATTGGTGAGCCAAGTTCAAATTCCAGTCAAATCCATTACATTCATTTGTACTAAGCTAATACTCTTGGAAAAGGTATGAATCCTCTTGTTCTCCCCCCAGCAGGACAGACCAGGTTCTATAGCCTTGGATGGCAACTGGTCTACCACAGAAAGAAATGGCAACCTACTGCGGGAAAAAAATCTGCCTCGTCAGTCATGTATTGAATAATACATGATCGTTTAAGTATGTATTATGCATGGCACATAATTGACTGAGTATAAGACAACCCCCAATATTTGAGGGTGATTTTTGTGATTTAAAGATCGTCTTATATGCAGTTTGGTTTCTTTTGTTTTATGGCATATCAACCTCAATAAGTTATTTGATACCAACAAGATTTTTATTGCTGGTATTATTTTTTCCCAAAAATGTATTGTTGGTAATAATGTATTGCAAGTGATCATTTTTTTTCATCAAAATTCATTGCTGGTAATAATTTTTTACAAAAATGTATTTCTGGTATTAAAACCTATTTTTACATTTTCATAGTGCTTTGACCCCAGTTTGGGGGTTAACTATTTTCCCATAGCTGGGACCCTAACAGCAATTAAGAGATGGTTCCACACTCCTCAAAATCTTCTGATCAGAGGCCTTGCGGTCAGATGTAGTTTATCGTCTTACTCAGGATGGTTATATGTAGAAATATATGGTAGTTTTGGAAATACAGCAAAGTATTTTACTTTGGAAATATTAAATTTAATCTATTAGCTTGGAATTAAAACTAAAATAAAACCTTCAAGATTTTTCATTTTTAAAAATTCATTTTAAATCTTTGGTATCACGTTTTCTGTTGAGGTCCCTATTTTTTTAAACCTGTTTTTTTCTGTGATAGAGCTTATTTAAAATAAATTTTTGATTTTCTTTTGTTTTAAAAAAAAAAAAGACATCAGATAAAGAGTTTTAAAATAACCTTTTAAAATGTCATCAGGTGAGGGAAAAATCTGTGGACATAAAGAATAAAAAAAATAAAACATTTTTTAACAAAAATTAAAAATGCCATTACAGTGTAACCCGGATATAAGAGAGATTTTCTCTGGTCCCAAATGAGAGCCTGTGTTAATGTATATATAATAGACCAAATCCGGATATAAGAGAAACCCGGATATAAGAGACTTCTTCTCCGGTCCCGACAACTCTCTTATATCCGGATTACACTGTATTACAAATATTCTTTAACTGAAAACAAAATAAAATTCATTAAATTTAAAATTTTAAAAACTAAAAATGTTACTTTTTTTTAGATTTAAAATTAAAAGCGACAACGATGTATTTTCCAAACAAACTCATTGATAGAATTTAGTTACAGTTTCCTCTTAAATTACATTAATAAACAAAGTTCTTTTACTTATTTCTTTCACTTACTATTTTTTTCAGAAGTTTTATATTGTAAAGAAAGAAAAAAAAATGGACGAATTTTTTTGATGATGTAATAATTGTCTTTTTTTTTTTAAATGATTCTAAATTGTGTTACTTTTTAAAATTTCTGTCTTTACATCTTCAGTAAAAGAAAACCAAAAATTAAAAAAAAAAAAAAATATGTCATAAATATTTCGTTTGCTGACAAACGGGAAACGAAAGTAAAATCGTAAAGAAACGGTGATTAAAATAATTTCGTCCCTCGTTAAAAAACAAAACAAAAATGTCTTACATTGGAATTTTAAATAATTTAAATAAGTGTCTACTTTGAGGTTAAATTTTGATTTTATTTGAAAGATTATTATCTTTTTACACTATACACATTATTCGGACTGTTGACCTCATCTTTATTGCCATATTCATGACGTTTCAGTTGTTGTACGCTCCGGCCTTCTTCGGGTGATAGGGTGATTGAAAAAAGTAACTCCCCGTTTTAAAATACTTATAATTTATTTATTAACTATATTTTTTACATATATAGATATGAGAGGAAAGCGTTTAGCATGAGTTTTTATTTAAAATTCAATACAGGCACCAAATTTTGCTACTTAACCTCTCTATGTAGCCCAATAAATATTCTTCTTGTTCTATGGAAAACATAACTTCTTGTATTCGCCCTTCAAGTTATTCCAAAGCTTTAGTTTGGTATAGTAGACATGATCCTCTAACTAACGAACCCCTACCCAAAAGAATCAGACTGTGTGAAGTCAGGACTCACTCTGTATTTGCAGTTAACTGAAATGCGCAATTGACACAAAGAAGAAAAAAGATTTCTAAAACTTGACCCACTTTCCTTAATTCACTGTTGAGTTAGTCGTCTTTTTGTCTTGATGAGGAATGAAAAATATTTCGAAAAGAACGTATGATGCTTAAAATGGGATATTTTGTTAGTGCTAATTCACCCCAAAATAAAAAGAATTGTTATATTTACAAAAATTCACATCAAATTCTCCCCGAATTTCCATTGGGTTCGTTAGCTTTTGCGATTGCTCCAAAAATGTAAGCGACTCATTTGCACTATGTCTAAGTCTACGTCTATGCTCACCCTGACAAACAAATTAAATTTTTTTTTTTTCTAAATTGTAAAATATTTCTTGTAGGTACCTTAAATATTATCCACACTTATGAAATGTATCCTGATTTTTGGTAACTTTTCATTCTGCGTTATTAAGATTCAAGCTAAACAAATTTTGTACATTATTTATATTATTCAGACTATTGTCCTCATCTTTGTCGCCAAATTTATTACAACGTTTTGGCCATTGTATGCCCCGGCCTTCTTCAGGTGGTTGGAATGTTGAACCGAACCATTTATTTTACTCACTGGGGTACACTGTTCTAGTTCCATGTGCCATGTCTAATCGATGTCAGTTATCAGTTTTCTCCTGTTAATTCCTCTCTCCAAGTTCTCCACTGCCTTAACCGGGTATTGAACTCACACTCTTTGGGTCCTATCACTGGATCTAACTAATGCCTTTATCCACTGTGTCATGTCCTTGAGGGTATCTGTCTATGAATTTCTCGGTATTATAAACCTAATGTTTTCAACAACCATTTTTTACGGGTGCTCATATTGCAATTTCTGCTGTTATCATTTCATGTTTTTACCAGAGCTCATATTGCAATTTTTGTTGTTATTATTGCTTTTCCCTGGCACTCCTTATTACTGGTTCCTATATTGTATTCATTTCTATGCTCGGTGGGCTCAAGAGATTTTTGTAGCCTAACATATGTGCTGATTCCTTAAGTTTACGAATTTTCCAATGGTGTTCTTTGTCTATGATCTCAACCTGATCCCACAGAGGGCGGTGATCTCCCATTTCTCTCCATACGCCTGATTTTAATTATTAATTAATTAATTACAATGCAAACAAACTAATCTTTAGATTATAATGTTTATTTATATCACTCAGCATGGATACTTTTAAGGATTGTCGTGATTTATGAGAAATAAAAAAAACCCTTATTTCCCATGATTCCTTAGTAAAAAGGAAACCAACCTCCTGGCAGAAAATTTAGTCATTCTCTTTTCAGCAACCACTCACCAAGAGAACATGTGGATTTGAGCCTCTTCAAGAATCGAAACCACTGAAGTGGTTTATCTACCATTATTATTTGTTCCTGTGTAATCATCTCCAATATATATAGATGTATGTGGTTTGGTCCTACGACGAATGTCGGGGTTGCCATCTGTAGTAGTACGTGTTACCATTATGTGTAATGGCTAAGAAAGATGAGATTAAGGACAATGCGTGAAAGCAATGCAATTTATACTTGACGTAAATAGCACATAGAATAAAATACAAAGCTGAACTGAATGATTCCAAAACATAACAATTAGATTTATTAATGTTTGATGTACATGAAAGCGAACTGAAAAAGTAGGACAGAGTCGTGTCCCTTTGATTAGGTATTAGTTGTACCGGAGTTCATATTAAGAAAGTTTGGAATTGTGAGTTTGCAAAGTTGGTAAAAGTTCAGGCGTGATTTCAGAGTTCGTGAATGTTGGTAATTATCTTTAACATCTGGTCAGCAATGACTAAGACGGGAGTCAGTGAAGGTTACATCTTGGCACTTGGTAACTACTACTCAAAAAGTTCACACGTGTTCGGTTTATATAATGGTCAAGTGGCTCCTAGAATATGAGCGGGAAAACAGATTGGTCGCGTGCAGGCGGTTTGATTGGTCGGAACTGACTAGATTGGAGGTGATTGACCAATGAATACTTGTTATATTGTATGAAAGTAGAATTTTACTTACCAGATAGGAAGAGTGCATTTCCTAAAAATAGGTAAGGCTGGTTTGTTGTGGAATCTTCCACAACATCAATAAGTTTTCACTTTTTCATGTTTAATATTACCTATTAATGATTGACTTATAATTGGCTAACCTGTGGACAATATATGCCTTTTACAGTAGAACAGAAAATGTTATGAGTGCTGAGAAAATTGGAGGGAAATTCCTATAAATATGCTATCACGAAATTCAGCAGAAAGTACGACAAGAATAAAACACCTCGCAAAACTGACATTTGCTGATAGGTCAAGCAGTTTAAGGCTACAGGGTCAATTAACAACGTGAAAAAAAAAGTCCCCAGCAGTCAAAGTTGGCAGAAAAACCTACTGTAAGGTCTCCTGAAAACATAGCAGCTGTCTGAGATTCAGTAGGCAGGAGTCTAAGAAATCCATTCATAGAAGGTGCCAGGATTCACCAAATCCTCCCATGAGCCATGGCAGAGGTGAAACAGAGGAAGCACCAATGGTAACAGCAAGATGGTGCCACTCCTCGTACAGCAAATGTCTTTTTGAAGTGGCTGGACCAAAGGTTTCCCAACTGTCTCATCAGCCATAAACATGAACCTGAGTGGTCTCCGCAGTCCCCTGATCTCAACCCCCAGATTTTTATCTGTTGGAGTATCTGAAGGATCAATCTCCAGGAACAACCGCCACACCATCTCAGAGATAAAAGCAGCAATCACTCAAGAAATCAGAACTAGATAAAAGAAGAATGTATCAAAGTCATCAACAACTTTGCCCATAGAATTCAAGTGTGTTTTCAGCCGAATGGAGCACATTTGGAGTATATTCTATAAATGGCAATAAAATCTTTGCCAGTAGAGCTAGTGATATGTTGTTTGTATCAGTAGATTTGCTAACTTTTTTAGTTTTTAGAAATATATGGTTTGTATATTGTTTGTAAACAGAAAATATTCATATTCTTGGGTTACATTTATTCTGGGACACCCTTGTATATGCTATTAAAATAAGAAAGTAAAAGAAAAATGAAAAATTTTACTGGCTGGAATATCCACCCATTGGATAAGTTGCTCCATTTTGGTAGGCTTTTGTACCTTATACTTCAGCCCTTAATCTAACTTAATGAGTTTCTGGGACAACCTTGCGAAGAATGCTACAATCCTAAATAAGAATGAAGTGAAAGTGGCAAAACCTACATTAAAGTCGCACCACAAAGTCATTTACAAACAAAAAGCTACATTATCATTTGGTCACTTTATTGAAATTATTAAATAACATTTTGGAAAAAAGACTGATTCGTAAAATTTGGCTTTCAGAAATGACAAACTGTCCGTCAACATGTGATAGGAAAATTAAAGATGAAACAAAGATGAAATTTTGAACCCCGCACTAACACCTCTAAATTTTTGTCTTATTAAATCAAACCAACTTCATAAAACCTGAAAGCATAGCAGCTATTCAAGATTCAATAGGCAGGAGTCTGAAGAAATCCATCCATAGAATGTCCCAGGTCCTTGGCCTCGTCAAATCCTGCCATGAGGTGCAACCAGGATTCAGAGAGGTCACCAGTGGTACTAGCAAGATGGTGGGGGGGGCACTCCTCATACTGCAAGTGTCTCTGGAGTGGCTAAATCAGAAGTTTTCCAACTGACTCATAGGCATTCCTTCAACCTCAACCCCCCAGATTTTTATCTGTGGGGGTATCTGAAGTATTGAGTCTACATGAACAACACCACACCATCTCAGAGCTAAAAGCAGCAATCACTCAAGAAATCAGAACTATGCGAAAAGAAGAATACATCAAACTCATCGACAGCATCGTCCATAGAATTCAAGTGTGTCTTTTAGCAGCACATTTTGAGACATATTCTATAAATGATGATAAAATCTTTACCAGTAGAGCTAGTGATGTGCTTTTTGTAGCAGTAGATTTGCTAACTTCTTTAGTTTTCAGAAAAATATGGTTTGTAAACAGAAAATAAATGGCATTCACATTCTTGGGTTACATTTGTCGGAGTTACCTCCTCCTTAGTTCCCTAATTCTTCACAAGGGGTCTCTCTCCCCATACTATAAATACTGGGAGACTTCTTGCCTCGCTCTCTTCTTTCCTTCAAGCCTCGTGCCAAATCCCACCTCGGATGGCGGTGAGGTAAATCTCTCTTTCTTCTTCATTTCAGCAACAAGGTGTAAGCTCTTAGAAGGTCAGCATTTCCTATTTCTGGGAAAATGCTATGAACATTACAAACATTCACCAAAATACGAACATTCACCAAAGAACACAAATGTTCACACACACACACAAATGTTAATGTCATGTAATATATATATATATATATATATATATATATATATATATATATATATATATATATTGCAAGGAATAGATACAAATTATTTCCTAAAGGCATTATGAAAAATAAAAAAAATAAGAGTTGATAACACTTACAGAACAGACCAACTGGTTTCGTTCCCAAGCTCATCAGGGTCGACTGGGAACAATTTAACAATTATTGCAATATATATTGACTCACACAAACACCCTACACACAATTAAAACATTAAAAAATGAAATGATTAATGGTATGAGGGGAAAAAAAGTATATTTCAAACCGCGCGAATATGCACAGAACAAAGGAGAAATAAAATGGGGAGTGTGAGGGGAATGTATGATAAACACTAGAGTCTAATAACGTGAAGCCCAAGGAGACAGTCTTTTTGCTTGCAAAGAGACGGCTCCCATTTTTTTCCTATTGAAATAAATCGCGTAAATCTATTTCTGCTGTTGTCGTATTTCTTTCTTGCAACCATACGCTTGTCTATAACAGCGCCTTCATATCGAGACTGTCACTCCACTGTGGACCTGTACGACCATAACAGATGCAGTGCTGCCATCAGTGGCTGAGGCAGAACTTTTTGGGGTGAGGATCCAAGGTCTCTCAAGACTGATCGATGCCACATATCTATACAGTGATACCTTGAGTTCAGTCGTTTCGAGTTATGTCATTTTCGAAGATACGTCGTTTTTTTTTTATATGGAAAAATAAAATTCGCCTTAGGTTATTTTACTTGAGTTTATGTCGGCCATTAAAAATATTACAAACGTCAAAACACTAAAATAGCAATAAACACATATCATATTATATTCAAATAAATTTTAAAACATTATGCATGCTATATATATATATATATATATATATATATATATATATATATATATATATATATAGGTTTGCACTACTTCGTACTTTTACATAGTTGCTTTTACTCGTTTTGGAGGGTTTTTTTTTTTTTGACTCTGAGCTTGAACTCTGGACGATTGTTTTTAAAAAATTTCATGTTCTTGGTTCTTTCTTTTTTTGTTCACCATTTTTCGTTGGGTACTGGTTTGTTCTACTAAAGCTGAAATACCCAAGATTTTTCCAAGTGAGTACCACTATATATATATATATATATATATATATATATATATATATATATATATATATCATAGAATCATTTACGAACAAAACAATTAGTATAATAAAGTATTTTCAGCAGATGTTCATATTTCAACAAACAGCACTCATGATTTTTTTACACTCCAACATCGATATTGAATTCAGAATTGTTTACATCTGTGCTCTGCTGTTGACGTTCTTTCAACTACATTTCAAATGTGATTTTGAATACATTTTTTCCAATGGCTCTGAAGAAAAGTCCCAGTGCAAGTGCTAATGCTAAGCATGAAGCTATAATGTTGGAAGATGAGGCGGAAATTAATAATTATTTTATTCAGAGCAGTATATGTACATATCATAAATACTGTACTAGGCAATGGTGAGTGCTTATTTGCAGTTTATAGTATGGTTATTTTGACAAGTTGTTTTTCAACCTAAGTCGTAACCTCTGGAACCAATTAATGTCATAGGGTGAGGTATACCTGTAACTTTTTCTTCTAACACCCACTAGATTGTATAAAGATGCAAACCTTCTCTCTCTCTCTCTCTCTCTCTCTCTCTCTCTCTCTCTCTCTCTCTCTCCAACCAGAGGATGCTGTAGCAACAAGGAATTTTTGGGTCACCAGGCATGTTTTATAGCAGATACTAGACTATCTGCTTTTCAGAAAAAAAAACTTCATGGGATCAGAGTAATATCTACACTATAACCTATCATATATCTATCTATCTATCTATCTATCTATCTATCTATCTATCTATCTATCTCTCTCTCTATATATATATATACACACACACACACACACTGAGTATAACACCAAAAGGAAAGGAGATGTGTCTTCGTTAAGTGTGTGCGTGTTATTTGGTTCTTAGGGAGTGTGTGAGTATGATGTGTGTAAGTGTGTATATTCGTGTGGGTGTGTGTATAAGTGTGAGGCCTCAACACTTCCATAAGCATGTCCGTCTTGTGTGGGTGAGAAATACATACATACATATATATATATATATATAAAAGTGAACATAAAAGTCAACACTTAGAAACGACCGTCTGTTTCATGCTAGATGCAATCGTCAGGCCACGTCAGGTCTGACGATTGCATCTAGAATAAAACAGACTGTTCCCTCTAAGTGTTGACTTCTATTTCACTTTTATATTTACATACGCTCTATCTCTGATATTGAGGACTTTATCCCATAAATATAGCACATCTTAAGACTATATTTATTCATATATATATATATATATATATATATATATATATATAATATAATAGTATCAACACAAATTAAATAAAACAATGTATGTTCAACAGATGTTCATATTTCAAATTTCTGCATTGTTTTCCACTCCAACGCCGATTTTGAGTTCAGACTCGTTTACATCTGTGCTCTGCTGTTGATGCTCTTTCAATTACATTTCAGTTGTGATTTAGAATACATTTTTTTCCAATGGCTCTAAAGAAAAGTCCCAGTGCAAGTGCTAATGCTAAGCATAAAGCTATAACGTTGGAAGATAAGGTGAAAATTAATTATTTTATTGCACATACATATCATAAATACTGTAATTGGCAATGCAGAGTGCTTATTTTCAGTTTATAGTGTAGTTATTTCGACTTAAGTCGTTTTTCGACATAAGCTGTGATCTCTGGAACCAACTAACGACGTAGGGCAAAGTATACCTGTATAATAAATAAATGCAAATGTCAGTGTGTCACTGTGTCACACCTTTTCAACTTTACTTTTAGAAGCCGGCCATATTACAACATATGCCATTTTAGAATCAAATTAAAAACAATCCAGGCCAGACCCAGACCCACAATCCTGAAATTTTGTATTCCCGAGTTTTCATTACTGCAATTGTTTTTGGCCATTTTTTACACGATATTCTGTGATAAATTTTTTTGTACAATAACAATTTTTATAACTTGGAAATAAATTTGAGAATAATCAAAATTAACTGCGAAAGTCACGCATGAAATAAAAATAATTGTTTATATGGAAAGTAAGGACCTATCAAATTGTCTTTAAATTAAGTGGCAGCAGAAGAATTATAGTTGAACTTCTAAGAGGTAAGCTTAAATGCAATACTTAAATACAGTGATCAATTTTGAGTTCTTCTGTAGTTTATTGCTGCCTATCGCATCTACTCTTCCCTACCTACTGTGATGAAGGCCAAATCAAGAGCCCCCTACAGGAAGCTAGTAAATACAGTGTAACCCGGATATAAGAGACCCGGATATAAGAGAAACACGGATATAAGAGAAACCCGGATATAAGAGAGATTTTCTCTGGTCCCAAATTAGAGCCCATACTTACCTAAACAAAATAGACCAAACCCGGATATAAGAGAAACCCGGATATAAGAGACTTCTCCGGTCCCGACAACTCTCTTATATCCGGGTTACACTGTAATTTGCAATATGAATTTAGTTTATATTCTGACTACAAGAAATAGAAAAAGTAAAAATAAAAATAAAAATGTAGTTTAATTGTAATAATGAAACAATTGTAATATATTTTATTTTTATCGGATTTTTAATTTAAAATAAAAATTTAATAATAGTGGTCCAAATTGTAATTAAAAATGATAAAAAATAAGTAGCGATTTTTTTAAAATTTAACAAAAAGACACAAATTTTCTTATGCATTTCTTTCTTTTAAAAAGATTTCCGAATAATTCCTTAAAAATATTAAAAATGAAAAATTTGTCTCCAAAATTTGCACAATAAAGTCGAAAACAATAATGGTGCTTCTAAATTTGAATCGTTTCACAAAATGGAACGAAATGACGTTTAACACCGTTAATTTCTTTGTCATCAGCTGAAATATTTTTCCCAAATTAATTTTATGTTGGCATCATATTTTTTTTTCCTTTTCTTATTAATACATTTTTTGTTTAATTCTTTTTTTTAATTTCAATGTTATTGTCATGGCTTGAACGATACAAAAAAAATGTGTAGCTTTTTCCCTGAAAACAAAATGAAAGAGAAAAACTCAATCAAATTTCCTGAAAGAAAAAGTAATTGAAAAGAAAGACAATTACATCGATTATGTTTTCATATCTTTTAAAAAAGGTAAGTAAAACTAATTTATAATCATGAAATTGAAAATTAATAATGTCTTCTTCTTGATATTTCCCGCCTAATTCCAAGTTAGAAATATTTTAAAATCAAATGTAAAAAAAAGCATATTTTTTTGTCACATCGTTTCTTTTAAAATTTAAAAATCGTTGACAGCTAGCTTTAAAAAAAGTAAAATTATTTTGATTTCGTTAATTTAAGTCTTTTGTTTAAAAAAACATTTTAAAAACAAAGTTTCAATGATTTCACAGACGATAACTAAACCCTGCATTTTGAACTGAATAAGATTTAAAATAAATGGATTTTTGTAAAGAATAGAAAGAAGGAAGAAGAAAAATTGAACAGAAATTCTTGTACAAAAGACGATATTAATTAAAAATAATTGTATCTGATAAAAGAACTTGTTTTTCCTGTGGTTCAGTAATTAAGATGTCTCAGTGAAAATAAAAACTCGAGTCGAGGATAATAATAAAAATAATTTATTTAATTTATTTTCTTAATATTTATTCCAAATAAAAAATTAAATTAAATATTAAAAAGCAACTTTCGGTCTTGGTAAATTTTCAAAAAAAAAAAAAAAAAATTTACCAAGGATCGAATCATTTTTTTTTTCTGAAAATTTACCCGGATTGAAGGTTACTTTTTAATATTTAATTTAATTTTTATGTTTAGTTTATTTAAACATTTAAGAAAATAAATTAAATAAATTTAAATTATTCTTATTATCACCCTCGACTTGAAGTCGAAGTGAAGAAGAAGACACACGACATTGTAAATTGAGAATATTTTTATCTTCAGTATTTTTATAGATAACTTTTAGTTTCTCTATCCAAATCTTACAGTCCTGTGCCTACGAAAGTTAAAAAAGAAAAGAAGTTAGCCAATTTTTTTAATTCCTAACTATTTTCCAAATATTTAAAGATGATTCCTATTATAAATTTACTTAAAAAAAAAAAAGAAGTCAAATTTAAAAACTATAAGCTGGGAGGTCAGATGTCCATTTTTTAAAAGTGAACCGATTATATAAAACTAAAATAAATTTTAAATTATTTTAAATTTAAAAAAAGAAAACTTAATTCTATATCATCATCATCCTTTGACCTTTCTATGGTTGGTCTGAACTCTACTAATAATCCCTTTCCACAGTGTTCGCTTGTATTGCTGTTTTCCAGATCCAATGTTCGGAAATGTATTCCGGCTTTCCCACATCAAATGGTTGGGGTTAAAAAAATTGCGACAAAAATCAAATGAAAACAGCAAGATTAGAGCGGACAAACTCTCTCTTTTAGACAAATGCCATGCCAGGAAATTTTCCTCGCCGGAGTCGACTCTTCAAATCTACAAATCAACCATTCACCCTTGCATGGAGTATTGCTGCCATATATGGTCTGGTGCCCCTTGTGTTTGTCTCAAGGTTCTTGATAATATCCAGAGACGGATATGCAACATAATTGGCCCTGATCTGGTATCTTGTCTGCAGTTGCTCTCTCACAGACATGCCGTCGCCTCCATCTGTCTTTTTTTACAAATACTTTCATGGTAACTGCTCCGAGGAGCTGCTTTCACTGGTTCCCAAACTTCATGAATTTAAGCGTTCTACTAGGCTGGCATCTCACTCACACCCTTTCACTGTCAAAACTGTTAAATGTAGCTGTCACTTCTACTCTAATAGCTTCATGTCTAGCATCTCTCGCCTGTGGAACTCCCTCCCTGCTTCCTGTTTCCCTGATAGCTATAATCTCCAACTATTCAAATGTAATGTCAATTGACGTCTCCAGATGCCATGATCACTCCTATTTGCTCTCGCTCCAACTCTCGTAATCTCTTGCGTGCAAGTGCTTGGGGTGAAACGCTTATAAAAAAATAAAAAAATAAAGAAAGACTCAAAGCTCCTGCTCGGTGTGTAACAATAAATGAAGAAAGTGTTTATTTACATATACAAAAAAAAAGGGATAAAAAAGACAATTAGGAGAGAAAGAAATGGAGAAGAAAAAGTCCTTTAACTTTAAAGGAAGAGAAAATGTTCATAACAGAAAAAAGGCTTGCTCAAAATATTTCTCTGAGTGCCTAAAAGTTCTTTAAATGAGTAGAATTTTGTTAAAGTTTAGAAACACTCACAGTTTTCCTCACAGTTCTTGTAGAGTAGGAAAATGTTGGTAGATAGGAATTTTGCAGGTGAGTGAGCTCATAGGTCGATGACAGAAGTCTTGTAGGTGAAGGGAAGCAGCTTTCAACTGGTCTTTAACAGTGCGCCAACGTTCGTTCTCGACAGCCCCTTAGTTCTTCTTTGGTTAAAACTGGTTCTCTGTCGTTGACCTCAAAGACAGTGGTCAAATTCTCACTGCCAAATAGGTGGAGATTCTCCAAATTTATGGAGATTTGGGAGGCTCAGAAGAATCAGGGACTTTTCCCTCCAAAATTGTTATACAAATTTCCCGGCCAATTCATTGGCCAGAAATATATTCTAATCTCGGATAAGAATCAAGGCTTTGGGAGCAGTTGTGAAAGTAAGAAAAAAGGTTGGAGTGAGGATTGAAAAAATAGGCTACAATGTGAACTTGTAAAATATTGTTCTTAAATTAAATTCTAATACCAACCCTGAGTCCTGAGCTATGGTTTCTGGGAAAGTCAATTTTTGTGAGAAGACACTTTCAGAAGGATGTCATAGGAGTAATGAAAGTAATGACTTCCTTGTTCACTTGGTGGCAGTGGCCGGCAAAATACAGTTGTTTTTGCTTGAGCTTAAGAGAGATTGATACGGGGTCTCCAAGTGATGTTCTCGATTTTTTTTTTTTTTTTGTAGATTTGTATATGCTCCATCCAGTTGTCTCTCAAGACGAACAGATAATGTCCAAGTTTCTGATCCATACAGTAGGACTGGTTCAATTAATGTTCGACATCTGTCTATATTTCTGAGATGAGGTATTATGTACATTATTTACATTATTCGTACTATTGTCCTCATCTTTTTCACCATATCTATCACATTTCGGCTGTTGTACGCTCCGGCCTTCTTCAGGTGGTTGGAATGTTGAACTGAACCCTTTATTTCGCTCACTATTTTGTAAACTTAAGGAATCAGCACATATGCTAGGCCACAAAAATCTCCTGAGCTGACCAAGCATAGAAATAAATACAATATAGGAACCAGTAATAAGGAGTGCCAGAGAAAAGCAATGATAACAACATAGTTGCAATATGAGCTCTGGTAAAAACATGCAATGATAGAAGCAAAATTGCAATATGAGCACTGGTAAAAATGGTTGCTGAAGACATTAGGTTTATAATACCCAAAAATTCATACCCAGATGTCCTCAAGGACACATGGCACAGTGGATAAAGGTGTTGGTTAGATCCAGTGGCAGGGAAATTAACAAGAGATAACTGATAACTGACATCCAAACATGGCACCTAGAACTAGAACAGTCTACCCCAGTGAGCAAAATAAAGGGTTCAGTTCGACATTCCAACCACCTGAAGAAGGTGGAGCATACAACAGCCAAAATGTTGTGATAGATATGGCAACAAAGATGAGGACAATAGTCCGAATAATGTAAATAATGTTCAAAATGTTTGGACTTTTAACGAGGATAGAAGATTAGAGTGCCAAATTTTGTCAAGTTTCTTACACACATCCCATGCAAGAGCTGCTACATTGTACATGTCCAACATGGCTGAGAAGATCAGTCTTCTTCTTCTTTGAAGTCTTTTTTTATAGAAATTTGAAAATTGCCACATTAGAATTAAAATAGTTTTTTTTTGTTTGATTGACTGGAAAGACAATGTGAATGATTCTCCAAAAATGAAAATCCATTTCCATAAACATGGGCAGAGATTTTCAAATTCAAGTAAATTTGAAGAAATGATGCTGAAAAGTTCACAGTCCAACCAACTTTCTCTCTAAAAGATTTTATTTCAATAACCAAAAAAAAAAGTTCAGAACAAAAATTATTCAAACTGATGACTTTTCAGCACCCCTTCCCCTCATATGTACATTTCTTTGGGAACATTTTTTGAAAGTGGAAGCAAGTGAAATGCTGTTAAAGAAGGGGTTCAATTTATCATGCATGTCTAATGGTAAACTGGACCCTGATTTTGGATACAACTTTCTGTCTATACAATATTAAAATTATAAATATCAGTTGAATATACCAATGCAATCTTTTCTTACTGCTGAATTAAAGTACTTGCATTTCTTAGGAAAGAATTTAAAAAGAAAAAAACAATTTTGATCATAAAGTCGGGGATCAGTTTAGCAGTATGTTTTTAAATTGGACATTTGGTGTAATGTGTGACAACAAAGTCAGGGTTCAGTTTAAGAATGTATATATGGGGTGAAATGGATAAATTGTCAACTAAATTACAGAAAAATGAAAATAACACTGACATCTCATTTTAACAGATATATTTACCAAAATGACACAAAAATATATTGAAATGCTAAAGGGTAAATTTATTCAGTAAAATTGCCATTGGCTTCAACCACGGCCTTCAAACAACTTCAGAATCTCCTGCAACTCTTCTGGATGGTCTCCTTGTTTAAGTTGGTGAATGCTGCCATAATCCTTGCCTTCAGTTCATCTTTGGAGTTACAAGGAGTTTTATTGCTCTCTCTCATTCAGCTGCACCCCAGACAATAATCAAGTGTGTTACAGAGATAATCCACATTGTAAGGCATTTGAAAACACATAAATATGTGATTTTTATTATGCTTGGGTGCTTCTAACTTCTTTTTATGTAAACAATGTGGAGTATCTCTGTCTGTGTATACCTATCTATAAAAGGCTGGATGTGTGTGTGTGTGTGTGTATGTGTAATGAATGCATGACCGCAATTTTTGACAGATTTGCACCAAAATTCACATGCACATGCTCCAAGTTAGTGGGAAGGCCAAGACTAACTTTGCATTTCCCAACTCCCATCGATAGTGGAAATAATTGATTTTTTCATGCTTCTACGGCATTTTCATGTAGTTTGCGGCCATTTTGTACTGGCCAGAGTGAGAGCTTATAGCTGGCTGCCACAAATAGGCAGGAAGATTCTATTGGCCAGCGTGTGAGCCAACAACTGACTGACATGAATGTTAACTAGCATGCAAAATAATTGATAGCTGCATTCGTCACAAGTGGGAAAAATTTAAATCTGCATGGCACTTTACTCCATTTGGCTCATTCGCTTGCTTAAACTCAACGTTGATTCTGATTCCGCAGAACTGGGTTGGGTGTGAAAAAGTATTTGTTGTTAACATTCTTTTTTCATTTGGTTTTTCCAGTTATGAGTCCTTTTTTAAAGCTGGTTGATTTGTGTTCATTTCGTTTAGTTCTTTTTTCGTAACATATTTAATGTTTAGTATAGAGCTTAGAAAAAATTTGCAGTGTGAGATAGGCAAGAAGTAAGGCATGTAGCAACATCAGCACGGCAAAGGGCACCCCTTTAGAGTCAAGGAAGGGCAAAAATATTTTAAGTCAAGTGATAGCGATTGCTGTATGAGACGTACGGTTTTTGAATCAAGCATGGGCAACGCCGGGCCATGCTGCTAATGTAAATATAAAATTATTCTTGTAAATAAAAGATCTAATAAATAGGGTTTAATATTTTGGGTGTTAGTTCTCAAGAACAAAAGAATGCAAAAACCCATAAGTTTGGATTTTATTAAAATTCTAAAAATACTTTTTAAAGCAATAAAAATTGTCAAGTGGAGTAATCGTAATGTCAAGAGAAAAATCATCCTATTGACATGCCATTTTTTGTGGGCATGAATGTTAAACTTTACTCTTTATAACTTTATAATTATATAATAAAATTGACAGTTGTCTAAAAGAAGATCCATACACTCCAGGTAAATTTTTAAAATTCTCCTTGCACTTAAATAATCTACAAAAAAAAAATATTTACACTATTTACATTGTTCTGACTGTTATCCTTATCTTTGTTGTCATATTCACAGTGTTTCAGCCGTTGTATGCTCTGGCATTCTTCAGGTGATATATGTTGGATTTTCAAACTAAATCCTTTATTTAGTCCATGGAGGTAGATTGTTCTAATTCCACATGCCATGCCTTTGGATATCTCAGTTTTAGTTAACTCCCCTTGATAACTCAACTTTCCAAGTTTTTGTTTGCAGTCGCCAGGTTTTGAACTCTAAACTCTTGAACACATGGCCCAGTGGATAAAAACATTTGTTGATTGATCCAAAAGTGACTTGATCCAAAGAGTTGTGAGTTCAATATCTGGTCACAGCAGAGAGAACAAAAACTTGGAGAATTGAGTTACTAAAGGGAATTAACTGAAACAGATATCTAGAAAAGGCATGGCATGTGGAATTAGAACAATCTACCCTGTGGACTAAATAAAGGGTTTAGCTCAAAATACCAATATATACAACCTGAAGAAGGCTAGAGCATACAATGGCTGAAACATTTTGAATATGGTAATAACCTTTACCACACTGCAGGCGACAATTGTCACCATATAATTCTCTTTCTTTGCTACTCTTGGTGCATTCTGTCACCCTGAGATGGTTGCTATAAATAAACACTTGTCAACTGTTATTTCTGGTATTTTAAGCTGGAAATTGTCTACTACTGATTTGGAACAAGGTTAAACTTCCATCTTCTAATGCCATTTTGAATTCTAGACTCCACACAAGGTGTGACACCGATTAATCGAATGTTAATTTTTTCACAATTTTTTTGTAAACAAAAATGGCCGCATCAATATCCAACAAAGCCTTTATTCAGGAGTTTTTCTTTAAGACTTTGATGATGATTTTGAAGGCTTTACTCGTGGATATTGATGGTGAAGTAGTCGAAGTTGATAACCATGCTAGTGACGAGGAGGAAAGTGATGATGAACACTAGTGGCTACTATCATCCATGCCTGACTAATTTTATGAAAATAATAACTTTATTTGTCAATGAGAACATGTTAACAGGACAAATAAATATGCTAGTCAGGTGAAAGAAAGACCAAACAAATGCTAGTGTCTTCTTGTATGTAAACATGAAGAAGCATGTCACTTTTTTTACAAAATGAATGCCTTCTTAGTGATTTTGCTTCTTATTGCACCCCCAGAACTCCACAAGGAGTAATTAAAGTTGAAGTATGTTGAATTATTTATGTATTTTGTAATGTAATTTTCTTTTACTTCCTTTTTTTTGCATTTCATTTTTTTAAACGTCAAGACATGCATGCAAAACGTAATGCATTACATAATGCATTCCATCAAAATATTACTCATTCATTCTTTTGTTAATGTATGAAAATTAAAATCTATATGCACAATAGAAAGAAAGTTATAACAATTTTAAAACAGTAGGTGTTCATGTTTTTGCACCCTAAAAAAAATGCAGTGGCAGGGGAGACAACTCTAAAAAGTAATTAGCGTCGTAAAGGATAAAGAATCTGGAAACAACAATTCAAACAATGTCAGTAGTGCAAATAGTTACAATACCTCATCTCAGAAATATAGACAAAAAATGCAGTTGTATTTATTCAAATATATATTGAATAAAATCATTTGTTGTTGAGTTATTTTTCATAAGTGTTTTTTTTTTTTTTTGACAGATAACCAATCCCAGTGGAAAATAATTTGAACAAATATTGAGAATACATCTAATGTTTATAGATCATTGTTTCATTGTGGAATATCATTCAAGGGGAAAAAAAAAAGAAATATTTTAGTGAAAAATTATTGAAACATCTCTGGATATTTCTTCACTATATTAAATTTAAACTTACAATGTTTCTTTAGAAGAATATTAAACTAAATTATCACTTTTAAAATTAAAAGAAAATGGAAACTCAAAATGCAGAGAAACAAATTTCATGTGAAGTGTGTGGATCTACATTTACACGAAATGCATATTTGAAAATCCACATGCGAACACATACTGGAGAAAAACCTTATACTTGTGAAGTTTGCAGATCTACATTTCAGCAGAGTTCTCATTTAAAAACGCATACACGAGTGCACACTGGAGAGAAACCATATTCCTGTGATATGTGTGGATCTTCATTTTCACAGAATGTGAGTTTAAAAAAGCATATACGGATGCACACTGGAGAAAAACCATATACTTGTGAAGTGTGTAAATTTAAATTTTCACAGAGTTCCCAACTAAAAACACACATGCGAACACATACTGGGGAGAAGCCTTATTCTTGTGATATGTGTGGCTCTTCATTTTCACGGAATTCAACTTTAATAGATCATATGCGAAGACACACAGGTGAAAAACCATATTCTTGTGAGGTTTGTGGATCTTCCTTCTCCCAGAAATCATATTTGAACATCCACATGCGAAAACACACTGGAGATAAATATTACTGTGAAATATGTGGAGCTGCATTTTTACACAGTTCACATTTGCAAAACCATATACGAATACACACAGGAGAGAAACCATATTCATGTGAAATATGTGGTTTTGCATTTTCTCAGAGTTCACATTTGAAAAATCACATGCGAACCCACACAGGAGAAAAACCATATTCTTGTGAAGTGTGTAGAACTGCATTTTCACAGTACTCTTCACTGAAAATGCATATGCAAACGCACACTGGAGAGAAGCCATATACCTGTGAGATGTGTGGGTCTGCTTTTGCACGAACAGCAGACCTAAAACGCCACATGCGAACGCACACTGGAGAGAAACCATATACTTGTGAAATGTGTGGATGTGCATTTTCCCAGGACTCTTCTCTGAAAATACATATGCAAACACATACTGGAGAGAAACCATATTCGTGTGAGATGTGTGGATCTACTTTTGCACGAACAACAGATTTAAAATGTCATATGCGAACACATACTGGAGAAAAACCATATTCTTGTGAAGAGTGTGGAGCTACATTTGCAAGGCGCTCTCACTTGAAAAGACACATTCAAAAGCATACTGAAAAGAAACTGTACTGCTGTGAAGTTTGCGGGGCAGCATTTGAACAGATTTCACAATTAAATTGTCACATACAAATACACGATGGAGAAAAATCCTATTCTTATAAAGGACATGACTTATGATGGACATGCAGTAAGGAAAAAATTATAATCATGTAAACAATACACATTCACAAATAGATTTTTGAGAGTATTTAGGGTACAAATGATTCAACTTGATATTTTTCACATTTAAAAATTACTTGTCCACTAGGATGGCTAGCCAATCCCTATTGCAGACACTTGCTCAGGTGCATTTGTGTTCATTCAACACTCACAAAGCCCACCTGTGGTTTATAATACAACTCTACTGAGCAGATCTTAGTTACAGTTGCTGGGAAAGAGCGTGTTATCTATCGTGATCAACAATTTGAACAAAGCCAGCATGCTCAAGACCTCAGCTATGATGACTTGTGACTTCTTGCTAGTACAGATATTGATGGCCCCTGAGGGTTCTGTTTACCCAATTTCACTCACTCAGATCGACCCACCAGTCCGATTACATCAGGAAGTGTCCTTCCTGACAAATTGACCCTAGTGAAATTCGAACCCGAGTCTTATAGTCAGAAAGCAAATGTTCTAATCTCTCAGCAACATGCCTATAGCAGTAGTAATAATAATAATAATAACAGCTGTTTACTCATATCCAACTATGCCTATCTATTAGGGCAGCTAGCCGATCCCTGTTGCAGACATCTCCTCAGGCGCATTTGTGTTTGTTCAATACCCACAGAGCTCACATGTGGTTTATACTGCATTTATACTGAGCAAACCTTAGATGATCAACAACCTGAAGAAGGCCAGCATGATCAAACCCTCGGTCACGATGACTTGTGACTTTGTGCTGGCACAGCCATCAATATTCTCTCTGAAATTTTTCTGTCTAACCAGTTTCACTCACAGAGCTCGGGTCAACCTGTGGTATGTTTTTCAGATACTTTCCAAAAGTGCCACATGCTGGGACCGCTTCCTCAGGCTGATGACATCAAAATGTCGTCTTCCTGGAAAATCAACCATAGTGAGATTTGAACCTAAATCTCTTTGTTGGAAAGCAAACATTCTAATCACTCAGCTATGTGCCTATAAAAATTATCGGTATTCATATTAAAAAAAACCTTATATTTTTGTGATCCATGTACATCATTTTTTTGGCAAAAGGTGCCATGAAAATGGGAATTATTTTAGAATTCTTCAAAGTCTAGCTTAGAATTCTTCAAAGTAAATATGCTGAGAAAAGGGAACTTTTATTATTTACATAATTTTGAATTGATATCATTTTTAATTTAATTCCATGAAACTTTGTAATCTAAAAAAATAAAGTTCTTTTTGTAAAAAAAATAATCTTACTATAAGTAATGTTTGAAGTGACATTTTTATTTTTATTAGTCATTACTGTTATCAGCTGAAAGAGGTCAGAGGTTAATATAATTTTGGAACAAAGATTTATTTAAATCTCCCTCATACCTTTAAGAAAATGAAAATCCTTTACATTAAATGATTTGATAAATCCATACTTGATTCAGACGCCTCCTTGTTATTAGACTAATATACACTGGACATCTTAAATATCCAGGAACCAGTTTTATAAAGGTAGGTAATCTTTAGGAAACTTGCATTATTCAGACTATTATCCTCAGCTTTGTTGCCATATTAACAATGTTTCGACCATTGGATACTCCGGCATTCTTCAGGTGATTGGATTATGATTACTTGCATTATTTACATTATTTGGACTGTTATTCTCATCTTCATTTCTATATTCACAACGTTTCAGTCGTTGTACAGTCGGGCCTTCTTCAGGTGATTGGAATTACTGGTATTGAACTCACAATTCTTTGGGGCTAGTGACTGGATCAAACCAATGTCTGTATACACTGGGTCATGTGTCCTTGAGTTCAAAACCAGGCCTCAGCAGTGATGAACCAATACTTGGAGAGTTGTGTTCAAGTGAATTAACTGAGAGATCTGGAAGAGGCATGGCACATGGAACTAGAACAATCTACCCTAGAGGTCGAAATAAAGGGTTTGGTTTGAAATTCCAATCATCTGAAGAAGGCTGGAGCGTACAATAGCTGAAACGTTGTGAATATGGCAATGAAGATGAGGCTAACAGTTCGAACAGTGTAAATAATGCAAGTAATCATAACAACTCATCTTAGAGATATAGACAGATATGAAAGTGAATTTATATATATATATATATATATATATATATATATCTTCTGGCTGATTTGAATTCAGAGTTTTCCTTTTCCTAGGCCAGTTGCAACCCAAGGCTCTATAGTGCTGCTATTTACCCATAAAGAAAGTATCCATTTATACATATATATATATATATGTATGGGAGTATATTATTTGAATATATTTAATAAAGACTACTTCATTTTCTTGTCTTATTCAATATCTATTTTTAATATCTATCTATATCTCTGAGATGAGGTATTATGATTACTTGCATTATTTACATTATTTGGACTGTTATCCTCATCTTCATTGCCATATTCACAATGACACATGGCCCAGTGGATAAAGACATTGGTTAGATCCAGTGACTAGATCAAAGATTTGTCTATATCTCTGAGATGAGGTATTATGATTACTTGCATTATTTTACATTATTCAGACTGTTATCCTCATCTTCATTTCCATATTCACAACGTTTCAGCTGTTGTACGCTCCGGCCTTTATGTCTATGTCTCTCTATATATCTGTCTATATCTCTGAGATGAGGTATTATGATTACTTGCATTATTTACATTATTCAGACTGTTACCTCATCTTCATTGACTGGAATTTCAAACTGAACGTGCCTCCAAATTTTGGTTCACTACTGCTGTGGCCTGCTATTGAACTCACAAATCTTTGGGTTTAGTCACTAGATCTAACCAAAGTCTGTATCCACTGGGCCATCTGTGTATGAATTTTTGGGACTTATAAAATTAATGTCTCAGCTTTCATTTTTTTTTCCAGTACTCATATTGCAATTTTTGCTATTATTATTGCTATCTATACACATGACTCATTGCATAAAAGCATTGGTTGAAGTAATTCAGTTACTAGACCCAAAGAGTTGTGAATACAATGCCTGGCTAGAGCTGAGGGGAATAAAAACTTGGAGAGTTAAAGGGAAATAACTGATACTGAGCCATCTGGAAGAGGCATGGCACGTGGAACTAGAACAATCTACCCCGGTGGATGAAATAACGGGTTCCAATCAAAATTCCAATCACCTGTAGAAGGCTAGAGTGTACAATGGCGGAAGCATTATGAATATGGCAATGGAGATAAGGATAATAGTCTAATGTAAAATAATGCAAGTAATCATAATACCTCATCTCAGAGATATAGACAGATTTAGGAAACTATTCTGCTTATTTTCTTCTCAATCTGAAAATGGAAAGAAATCACTTTTTTGTCATGTTGTATCTTCCCTTCTACTGACAATAGCTAAAAATGATGTTAATTTCCTTACTCCTAAGGCGCCATGTGGTAGCAGACTTACAGAAATTAGAGCTAATTGCATGTATGTCTATATCTGATAAAATCAGAAGATATTGGAAGGGCTGGTCATTATAAATTGATTATAGACAAATTGGATAGAGGATATTTACAAGCTGAAGACACCCTGGCATTTAAGGATTTTGTTTCATATAAACGGAGTTCAGATGAGAATTTTTCAAACTTTATTGTGACACTGAGGCTGCGAGGAGGATACGCATTAATTCTAAACAGAAAAATATACCAAGGCTTCAGATATGATTTTCTGTCATTTGATAAATCTGATAAAACTCTGATGCCAAATTCTTAGAGTCTGATGAGGGATTGTCTTCTTTAAAAACCAAAAAATATCCGTTCGCTTGAAGCTATTTTTACTCATTGATCTGAGAAAACACTTGCATATAGATAATAGTTTTCTGAATGAGTTGGACACCATTTGTTATGCACATATGATAAAATTTTTTGCATTGCTGAGGATATGAGTGAAATGTCTTGTTGTGGGCATGGGAAGCGACTTGAAGGAAGAGTAGAGTTGGTAGGGCCTGGTTTGATGTGTGTGTTGGTTTAGCTGACTGTGGTCACTCGTGGTGATGCTAACATCTTGCCTGTTTGCCATGACTGCCTATAGTGTTGTTGGCGGCATTATTAAAACCATCTGCTGTGGATCATGACTCATCATTTATTTCATGCTCAGAGCTCCTGCATAGTGAGCAACTTTATTTTTGTTCCTTAGCATTCACATCCCCCATTCAAGAGCCTTGATCTAATGAGGTTATTTATTTCAGATTAATGTTTTCGGTTTGTAGTATCTTATAGTGTTAATTTTCCTTTTAACTAATGTTCACAATGCCAAAGAGCTACTCAAAATAGAGGGTTACTGTATGGCTTCATAATGGCATAAGAAAGGATAAGCTTTAGGTGTATAGAGCTGTAACAGACTTTAGAAGGAACCAGAAGTGCAATCCTAAATAGGAAACAAGGTATATGTCTCTATTCCTGTTCAAAAACTGGGGAGGAGTATGAACCGGACAATAGGCAAACCTATCTACTCCTATTGGTAGAGGAGAGAAGAAAATGAGACAAATAGAGAATAAAATTTCAGAGTTCAGGTGAAGACTTTAGGAATTTAGAGCAGACTTTAGAAGGAACTGGAAACCCAGTCCTAAACAGGAAATAAGGGATAAACCTCTACTCCTGTTCAAAAGACTGGCGAGGATTGTGAATTGGATGATAGGCAAACAACGGATAAACCTCTGCAGGAAATAAAATGAAAATATCCAGAGCAGAAGCTGCATAAAATTCTCTTAATCGCTCTTTTAATCTTTTCCCCCCAAGCAAGGCAACAATGCAAGTAAGAAGCAAGAGATTTACAGGGAGTGAAAGAGAATGAGGAGGAGTGAATGGGAAAGTGAATGAGGAGGAGTGAAAGGGAATGAAAAGGAGTGAAAGGTAATGAGAAGGAGAGAAAGAGAATGGGAAAGAGTGAAAGGGAAAGAGAATGAGAAGAAGTGAAAGAGTAAGAGAATGGGAAGGAGTGAAAGAGAATTAGGAGTGAAAGGGAAAGAGAAGAAGAAGAAGGGAAAGGGAATGAAAAGGAGTGAAAGGTAATGAGAAGGAGAGAAAGAGAATGGGAAAGAGGAAAGGGAAAAGAGAATGAGAAGAAGTGAAAAGAGTAAGAGAATGGGAAGGAGGAAAGAGAATTAGGAGTGAAAGGGAAAGAGAAGAAGAAGAAGGGAAAGGGAATGAAAAGGAGTGAAAGGTAATGAGAAGGAGAGAAAGAGAATGGGAAGGAGTGAAAGGGAAAGAGAATGAGAAGAAGTGAAAGAGAATGAGAAGGAAGGAAAGAGAATGAGGAGTGAAAGGGAATGAAAAGGAGTGAAAGGTAATGAGAAGGAGAGAAAGAGAATGGGAAGGAGTGAAAGGGAAAGAGAATGAGAAGAAGTGAAAGAGTAAGAGAATGGGAAGGAGTGAAAGAGAATTAGGAGTGAAAGGGAAAAATAATGAGAAGAAGAGAAAGGGAAAGAGAATGAGAAGGAAGGAAAGAGAATGAGAAGGGAAAGAGAAGGAGGGAAAGGGAGTGAAAAGGAGTGAAAGGGAAAGGAATGAGAAGGAGAGAAAGAGAATGGGAAGGAGTGAGAAGGAAAGAGAATGGAAAGTGTGAGAGGGAAAGAGTGAGGAGGAGGGAAAGAGAATGAGAAGATTGATAATGGTGAGGATTGAAGAAAAGACAAGAAAAAGAAGAAGACAGAAGATGGCGACTGACATTGCATTTAAATTTTTGAAGATTGTAGTTACCAGGGAAACAAGTAATCAGAAGGGAGTTCCACAGGTAGAAAGTGTGAGAAAAAACTCTTAGTAGAAAAAAACTCTGAGTAGAAGTGGCATTTGTGTCTACCTAGTTCAACAGTAAAATGGTGGGACCTAGTTGCCAATCTAGTAGCACACTTAAATTCATGCACTTGAAGCACTAGGGGAAAAAAAGTTCATCCAAGCAGTTGCCATGAAAATATTTGTAGAGCAGCTAGGTGGAAGCCATGTCATGTTGGTGAGAAAGTGACTGGAGACAATTTGTTATACCCTCAAGTATTTGAAGTTTTTAGAATTTACTAATTCCGTAATCAGAATTTTTATTGATTCTGGGTATATGGTATCTCATTCCAGTTCCAGGCTATAGTTTTCTTGGAATGGTTTATCTTAATTCGTACTTCTTGGAATATTTGGTAAAGAAGATTGATTTCTTTTTTTTCAAGGTCATTTTTACACCAACTATGAACACCTATATCACTACAATGAAAGTGAAAATAAACAAACACTATTAAGGAGAGGACAATAAAAGAACAAGAATTAAGAAGACAGAATATAACGATTGACATTGCATTTAAATTTTGGAAGATCAAAGGCAATAAAGCCACTAGAATGCAAGGGGTTACTGAGTGTTAGAGAATATGAGAAAAATTACTATTAAGGAGAGAGGACAATAAAAGAACAAGAATTAAGAAGACAGAATATAACAATTGACATTGCATTTAAATTTTGGAAGATCAAAGGCAATAAAGCCACTAGGATGCAAAGGGGTTACTGAGTGTTAGAGAATATGAGAAAAATTAATATTAAGGAGAGAGCACAATAAAAGAACAAGAATTAAGATGACAGAAGATAATGATTGACATTGCATTTATTTTTTATGATCAAAGTTGACTGAGAAACAAGAAGCCAAAAGAGAGATCCACAAGAAAAAACTATTAACATAGAACTTGTGGTTACAGCAAGCTGTTTTTTGACTGTTTAAATATTAGATTTTATTTAGAAAAAATATTTTTAAAAAATGCTTTGGTTATGTGACTTGGGTGTGAAAAGGGAATGAATACTCTAGCTTTAGTAACTTCCAAGTTATTACAAATATAAATTTTGAAATAAATCTGGCTGGTTAAAAAACACAAACATAAGAATTTTATTCATTTGCTTACAACTACGTCTGTGTTTCTTGTAAATGTTAGCAGTAAAAATTGCTACTTATTTTATTCATTTGCTTACAATATCCATGTTTAAAAAGCAGCAGCCAAAATATCCTGGATTATGTCAAAACATACTAAACCTGTTTCCAAAATGACATCCACACAGGTAGGATTTTAGTTTAGGAAAAAGGAAGAAGTCAGAAGGAGCTAAGCCTGGTGACTAAGGGGGATGAGGTAGCAATTCAACAGTTAGCTGCTTCATCCACTGCAATATGAGTAGTGTGAACACACATTATCCTAGAAGAACACACCTGCCCTCAGCTTCCCTCTGCATTTTGACTTGATTGCTTCCTTCAGTTGTCTTATGGAATCCTCCACATTTGCCTGTCACCCCCTATGGGAAGATGCACTCTTCCCCAAATAAACTTTTAACCAATCATCACTTTCCTTTTCCAAACTCAATTCCCCATTGGTTAAAAGGACACTAAAATGTAGCAAAGTTGAGACAAACCTTTTTCCAGCACAGGTCTCTGGAGCCTATTTGGAAACTCGAAAAACTATAAAAAGAATCGCTCGACTTAATTCAAGTTAGTCAGACACTGAGTTTCGAGAGATACTAGCAGACCCCATGTGTGCCAACACACTGACACAATAACCACTACCAACCTCCCAACAACTCAACACAACTCACACAACTATTGCCATGTGAAGAAACTTAACTTACAATTTACTAAAAAGTGACATTATCACTACAAAACAGTAATTGTACATTAATCAACTTTAGCCTATCAGTTAAAGGCAAACAACTCTTCATAACTTAAATCAACACTAGCAGTTGTCACACACATACACACTATTACTTGAACTTACACAAATGATGAGTTCCCTTGCAGATATCAAACTATTTTAATTCCACAAACTTAAACTATCAACCTTTACTCATTAAATTTCTGCATGGACAATCTTTGTAACCTTATCTTACTTGCCGCATTTAACAAGCAACTTATTATCACTCTGTGTATGTCAAATATATATATACATATAAATTCACGTTATTGTTGAAATCTCTAATGACGTTGTTTTCAGTAATTTCTTGAAGTTGAATTGTCTGTCTATTTTTGTTTGATTTATTTGTTGTGGATGTTATAAAATAAAATGACATATCTCGGCTGATTTACAGGCAAATACTCAAGAGCGAGAACCGGATGTGAACGGGACAAAGCCCCATCACAAAATGACCATTAACTTTCTTTACAAATGTTTCCGACACACGTGTTTTGGTCGAAAAATAAAATAATAATTAAAGTGCTCTATTTTTCGTCCAATAAAAATGCTTCCCTCCTAATTATACTCGCTTCGTTTTTCGAGCCTGTTAAGTCATAAAAAAACGCTATAAAAAGGGGTCACAGGGAAGTTCAGCAGCAGTCAACAGGTGGCCACAAAGGAGACCGGTCACATTTAGCAGCTGTCAGCAGGAGAGCGTCAACCACCATCAACATGTGTGAACTACTATGAGAGATCGACCTAGATCCGAAAGCCGGCTTATGAACTTTACCACACCAAGGTAGCTGTCCTAAACCCTTACGTTCCTGTTGAAATAAACCACGTAAATCTATTTCTACTGTTGTCGTATTTCTTTCTTGCAACCATACGCTTGTCTATAACATGGATAAATGCATTACAATCACGCACATTCTCGGCCTTCACAAAAAAATCACCTTCTGATACATCTTACTCAGCATAGATTCTGCAACAGTCTTAATTCTGGTGCATAGTGCTGTCTGTAAATAGTTTTTTTCTTTTCCAGGAAGTCTATCATAATTACATCTTCAGAAAAAAAAAATACAGAAGCCATTGCCTTGACAACAGGCGCTGACTGCTTGAACTTCTTTGGGGTGAAGAACCAGAGTGCTTCCACTGTTTGCTTTGATTCAGATTCAAAGTAGTGACCCCAGGTTTCATCTTGAGTTATTAATCTGTAGAGATGGAAATACTTAGGGTCAGCCTGGAAGCAGACATTGCTGGACAGTAAGACATCCGTCATCCAAAACCTTATGTTGAATGGCCTCAACTTGTTCATCAATGATTGTGGTTTTTGGAGTTGTTTTCTGTGCTGTTCCCACACTATTTGAATTCCACAACCCACGTCTTCATAGTTGCATAGGAAGGGAAGTCCATTTTTAGATTCATCGCAGACCTCTCACCTTTGTATGAGCTTGTAATGATCCTCATCATCACACACATATATATACATACTTACACAAATTCAACTTATACAACAACAAGCATTCATTGAATAATAAATCAACACTACTTTGTAATAGACAATTTACAAATGGCAGCTATTTAACAATTTTATAATTGCTATATTTTCATGTAGTCGATTTTGTGCACTTTTGAAAGAATAGGATCCCAAGAGCCTTCTCAGTTTATTAAATATTTTCAGGAAATATCAGCTTCTAATTGGTCAATAAACACAGAAGTGGGCATTGCAATCCACCCACATATAATATATACTTTTCCAGTGTGTGACTAAGTCAAGTTTCCCACCAAGGGGCTGTGAGCCTGTCACGTGATTATATTATTTATAAATAACAGACTTGAGTTCACCCATTCTCTCTTTTTTTTCTCTTCTTGCTGCAAAATGTAGTCCCAAAGAATTATTGTCTTGACCATGTGGTCAGACGTTAAATAATATTTAGTGCATTCATGTACGTACGAACTCTTACGAACTTCTCCAAAATACAAATGTTCAAACCCACACAAATGTTCACACACAAACACAATGTTAATTCAAACTGTCTATATGCTTTGTAAATGTTTTGTTTAATACATATATTTCTTTATATATATATATATATATATCGGTCTTGTTAGTTTGTCTTCTTTATCTTCAGTTGGACTTAATCCGAGTCCGACATTTTCATATTGTAGCTGGACCTTCTAGCAGGAAATATAAATGCACATATTTTCTTTACATCTTCACCCCACCTGGTCCTCTAAAAGACTTGTAGTATCTGGCTACCACTTTCTTCTAATTTTGTACATTTTTGTGCAAAAAGTGGATCAGAGAGCCTACTCAGCTTAGTAAATATTTTCAGGAAATATCAGCTTCTAACTGGTCAATAAACACACAAGTGGGCATTGCAATCCACCCATACATGATATATATTCAAGTCAAGTTTCCCGCCATTTGCTGTGATCCAGTCACGTGATTACATTATCTATAAATAGCAGACACAAGCTTGCTTTCTCTCTCTCCTTTCTTCATAAGCCTAAGAAGATGTGATATTTAGGATTCTCGTCTAGACCATAGGCAGTCAGACGTTAAAACCTTATGCACGCATGCATGTACGTACAAACTTTTCTAACCTACATTATAAACATACAGAACATTTCAAAACATGCAACAAGAATTTTCTCTTTGAAATATTCTTCTAAAACTACAGTTTATTCAGCATTTCTCAGCTTTATAATTAATTCAACTTTTGTGAGTTCAGATAAAAATATTCCCAGTCTAAGGGACATAACTCCAACAGATCTTTAACTTCTATGCATGTACATCAACACACAAATAAATACAAATGTTATGTTTTAAAACCATTTTGTTCCTTCTTGTATTTCATACTTTGTGGTATTTTACGTTTAATATAAATTGTGTGGTCATGTTATTCACGCAGCCATAAACAGACATCTACAATTGTTCATTCTTATTACCAAACCACTACATAATGGTAACTTCGACGTCTGAAACGGGACGAGAGAAACAACTAGACCACAACAGCCTCACCTGCATAGAAATTAAGAGAGAAATCTGAATGTTTTTTTAGTAACATAAGAAATGGTAGTGTGTTGCCACAACAAAAATATTCAGGCCTTTCTTTCAGAGTGAGGCTTAGAACTTTTTTAACCCTGTGTTAGTCACCTTGTAAAAGGTGACTAACACAGGGTTAAAAACACATTACTATCACATCACATCTACTATTATCATATAAAACTGTCATAATTATTAACATAAACTACCCCCTCCCCCAGCATATTTATTACCACCATAAAAAATAACCAATAAGGATTACAAACCGAAATTTCTACCAGTTACATATACAGTCATCAAAAACAAGCAAATAACCAGCTTTAAATAATAACAAATAAACCCTTTTTTTAAAAATTAAAAATAAAAATAATAGTAATTTTTACCTATCATAATTTTACACAGGCCCCACCACACGTATATACATACATGCGAGGAAATATTATTCAGCGAAAAAATAGAAAAATGCTCTGATTGCTGACATGTATACATTCACGAGAAATTTTCGCTACACTTCCAATCTTTGAATTTCAGCATACAAATGCGTATGTATAGACACAACACCACCCATATACATACATATGTCAAATCCCAAACTGTTCACATATGTTTATATATGTATGAGTCCCGACGGACGAGCAAGTGTGTATGTGTGTCTGCGTACCTCATCGGGTGTATGGACATGCATCTAAGTTTGCGTTAGAAAGATGACATTATGACAAAGATTCCCCCGACTCCCATAATAACACCAATACACGCAATCTACATGAACCCAGATTTTTTAAAAATTAATCAGTTTGTCTGACGATCGCAAAAGCATGAAACCTAGGGTCACAAACTCACATCAAGCAAACCAAATATATATATATATATATATATATATATATATATCTTTTTCAAAGTACTTCTGGCACTTAAAAGAATCCAATAAAACACCTACATTAAAATGGAAATTAATAAGAAAAGCTAGAATATGTAGGTCATTAAATGACCCATGTCCTTTGTGCATACATGAGAAATTATATATTACTAAGTTTATAATAAATAAAAATTTACTGAATCAGACAAATGAAATAGCTATTTTTTGCCGTAATTGTCAAAAATTTTCCTTAAATAATATTTAAAAATAAAATTAAAAAATGGGAGCTGGTAATATACATACTTATATTTGATATGAAAAAATAATTTTATATAATTTAAGTAATTCTATTACATTTACTTGTTTTTAAAAAGAAATATAGTCTATTAGTAATTAAGAGTGAAAATATTTTAAAATTGTAGTTAAATAAAACATATTCTAACGTAAACATCCCTGAAAAAAAATCTTTAAATATACAAGTAGGAAAAAATGCCAAAAGACTTTTTTTGCTGTAAATATAAAAAAATCCCAGGCAACATACATATAATGGATGTCAGATACATTGACTAATAATATATATATATATATATATATATATATATATATATATATATATATATATATATACATTGACCACTAATAATATATATATATATACATTGACCACTACATTGACCACTAATATTATATATATATATATATATACATTGACCACTAATATTATATATATATATATATATATATATACATTGACCACTAATATTATATATATATATATATATTGACCACTAATATTATATATATAAATATATATATATATATATATATATATTGACCACTAATATATATATATATATATATATATATATATATATATATTGACCACTAATATTATATATATATATATATATATATATATATATATATACATACATTGACCACTAATATTATATATATATATATATATATATATACGTTGACCACTAATATTATATATATATATATATATATTGACCACTAATATTATGTATATATATATATATATATATATATATACATTGACCACTAATATTATATATATATATATATATATATATACATTGACCACTAATATTATATATATATATATATATATATATATATATATATATATATATGTATATACATTGACCACTAATATTATATATATATATATATATATATATATATATATATATATGAAGAAATATATTCTTATGGTATGGTATATTTATAGGATAAAGTGCTCAATATCAGAGCGTGTGTAAATATAAAAATGAACATTGAAGTCAACACTTAGGCAACAGTGTTCATTTCTAATGTTCACTTTTATATCATCTGGCCACATCATCTGGCCACAACGAATGCCTGACGATTGCATCTAGCATGAAACAGCAAATGTTCACTATATATTCAGGTAATGAAAACCATTTTCTTTTATGCTTGGAAATGTAATCTAAGGAACTAGGAAAAAAATTCCATTCCTGGGAAATAAAATATTATATATGGAACCTTAAGGTTGTCTGTTTTTTTTAACTTAGTATGCACTATTTACATTGTTTGCAATGTTGTCCTCATCTTAGTTGCCCTATTTACAACATTTTGGCTCTTGTATGCTTCAGCCTTCTTCAGGTCAAAGATATATGGCCCAAAAGATAAAACGGTTGGTTGAATGCAGTGACTTGATCCAAAGAGTTGTGAGTTCAATACCTGGATACAGCAGAAGTGAACAAAAAACTTGATGAGTTGATTTAAAAGGGAGAAAAATGATACTGAGATATCTGGAAGAGCTGTGGAACATGAAACTAGAACAATCTACTTTGGTAGACAAAATAAAAGGTTCAGCTCAAATTTCCAATCACCTGGAGATGAAGGCAACAGTCAGAAAAATGTAAATAGTACAAATATTCACAATACCTCATCTCAGAAATATACACAGTTCATGAAGTAGGCCGGAGTATACAACGGCTAAAAAATAATTCCTTTCTTAATAATTCCTTTCTGAATAATAATTACTTATTTGATAATAATTCTTTTTGTAATAATTTCTTTCTTAATAATTCCTTTCTTAATAATTCTTTTTGTAATAATTCCTTTCTTAATTATAATTGCTTTCTTCATAATAATTCCTTTCTTCATAATAATTAATTTCTTAATAATAATTCCTTCCTTAATAATAATTACCTTAATCCCTTTCTTAATAATAATTCCTTATTCATTAATAATTCCTTTCTTAATAATAATTTATTTAATAATAATTCCTTTCTTAATAATAATTCCTTTCTGAATAATAATTATTTTCTTAATAATAATTCCTTCCTTAATTCCTTATTTAATAAAAATTCCTTTCTTCATAATAATTCCTTATTTAATGATAATTTATTTCTGAATAATAAGTCCTTACTTAATAATTTTTTTCTTAATTATAATTCCTTCCTTAATAATAATCAATTTCTTCATAATAATTCCTTGCTTAAAATAATTGCTTATAATCATTTCTTAATAATTCCTTTCATAATTATTGACGCTCTTCAAAAGAGAAAATAGAAAAGTTTTATTACCGATCGCGTTTAAAGAAATGCAAAGTAAATGTCTATTGAACAGATTATTTTACAAATTCTAATTCATTTTCTCCCCTTTTTTTCGCATTGGATCATTTTGTAAGTGTCTGAAATTTTATTTTATTCATTTATTTGAACAAATACAAATGAAAAACTCCGTCTTTTCGACGACTTCTTCAGATTTGATCATATTTTTTTATCGTCATTCAGTTATTTTTTTCTTGTTTATCATAAATCCACATTGAATAATTGAATGAAATTTATTGTTTGTAGTCAATTAATTCGTTCCGTAAGTTTTCTGTTTATTTTTTTTCATTTTCGATCTGAAAAATCTCGACATTTGGCAGAATTTCGAAGTTTCTTCAAATTCAAATATTTTTCCAAATCAATTGCGAAAAAAAAAAAAATTACATTCTTCAAATCAATCATTCATAAATATTTAATCAGATTTCATAAAATTTAAAAATAAGACAGGAATTGGAGATTTGCCTCGAATATAAAAAATCTTTCTCCATATTTTTATAAAAAGGAAACGGTGTTTTCTGTTTTTGAAATTTGTGTTTAATTATGTTACCTTCATGAGATGGCTAAAAAAGAGCATAGCATGATTAAAAAGACGGCAAACTTGACGAAAACAAAATTTTATCGTCTAAATGTTCATGTTATTATTAAGAGGAAAGATAAAAGTATTTTGGGGGTATTTTTTTTACATTTTTTAATCGTTCCTAGCACGTCCGAAAATTTCGTTAAAAACCTTTTTTTTTTTTTTGAGTCACCAAAATTGGCAGATAATCAATCATGGCAACGATTTTTTCCATTTTATAAAAAAAAAAAAATGATAATCTCAGTTTGAAATTCTTTTAAAAATCAATTATCATTTTTTCAAAACTTATATTAAGAAAATCAGAAATTATAATATTTATTTAAAATATTTTGAACCAAGCTTAACTTACCTTCTGCACTGAAAAGATATAGTTTAAAAATAAAGCAGGTCATAACCTTTTGCCTCACTTGACAGGTGACAAAAGACATTTTCATGACGTTTTGATAGCTTACATGAGGATAATTTATTCTACGGAAGGAGAGAAGTGAAATTATTTACATTTAAATGAACAAATTATTTACCTTGTTATTTTTAAGGAAAACTTTCAGCGCTCTAATTTTTTTTTTGTTTTTTGCACTTAACTCTCACCTTTACGTTTACGATGCTTTATGGAAAATATATTATAAAGAAATTAAAATAAGACTATTAAGAGTTAGATTAAATTTCATATTTCATAAGAAAGGTACCTATAAATTAATTAGATACCTTTCTTATGAAATTTTATCAGAAGTGTACATAAAATACTATAATTTTTTGTACATTTATTAC
Source organism: Acanthosepion pharaonis (assembly GCA_903632075.3). Classification (NCBI taxonomy): domain Eukaryota; kingdom Metazoa; phylum Mollusca; class Cephalopoda; order Sepiida; family Sepiidae; genus Acanthosepion; species Acanthosepion pharaonis. The sequence continues at coordinate 1,342,880 of CAHIKZ030003584.1, read as the reverse complement.
ATTTTACTGTGTTATTTGTATTCCCATTCATTTTATTATTAATTTTGATATTTCATTTTTGGAAAAATGTCATACCTGAGATTAATATAAAAAGAAGATCATATAAATGTAATAAGATGATACTGATACTTGTAGGTACCCTTCTCAGTTGAAATTGAAAAATCAAATTAACTTCTCCACACGTGTTTCGCAAAAGTGAAGGCCTTAACAGCGGAGAACAATGCTTAACTCAAATAACACAACTTAATTGTATTCTGGTCAGTCTTCCATACTTTATAATTACAGCCTGATTATAAACACAAAATGACATTTCTTAATTACTGCGGATCTTCTGATTAGTCAAAACGATACAATTTAAAATGCGCTAAAAAAAGATTTATAAGGACACTTACGAAACCCGATGTGGCTTTTAACTAATTTTATAATATTTTAACAACTTAAATGTAAAAATCTATTATAATTAAAGAAATAACAAATAATTGTATTAAAAATTCATTTTTCATTGAAAAATTTTTTTGCTTTCACAAAATATTGTCCATATTCATAAAAACAACTAAAAACAAATAAAAGCATTTGAAATTAAATAATATCTTTGTTTTATTGAGTTTTGTAAGTTACAATTCAGAGTTGATTTTCAGGTAGGGAGGTTCAATTAAAAAAAAAAACATTTGCATTCCTCAAAGCCTTGTGCTTTTAGCTATTGTAATCACTAAACTAGATTCGATTGAATTTCTAGCATTTTCATAAAATTAGTTATGGGGGGGGTAATAAATATAAAAAAAATATTTCTGCCATGACTTTAATAAAAAACAAACATATTTATAATAATTTCCATCATGTATGAATGATTTCTGAAAGTTTCATTAACATCCGACAATTATTTCTATTGTTTCAAGATTTTCCAAATTAATGTGTGTCATACAAAAAAAAACGTGTTAAAAATTGTCTATGTTATTTTACTAGTTCCAGTGATACAAAGAGAAACAAGGTTTTTTTAATCAAAATTTAGAATGTTCTTATGTTTTTAATTTTTAACTAATATTTTAACAACAAGATTTAGTGCTCAAACCTTCCATTGTCCTTAAAAGTTTGAACCAGTACTACTGTATGGTTCTGACATTTGAACATTATCTGTTTGCCTTGATAGATGACTGGATGGAACATATACAAAACTATTTAGAAAAATCCAGAACATCAGTTGGAGATCCCATACAATTCTTAACACAATTTACAGACAACTGAGACCAATCTCTCTTAAGCTCAAACAAAAATGATTACAGTTTGCCAGCCACTGCCACTGAGTGGACTGGGAAATCGTTTCATCCTTGCTCCTATGCCATCCTTCTGGAAGTATCTTCTCATGAAAATTCTCTTTCTCAGACACCATAGCTAATGACTCATTGGACATTGGGGATCTGGGCACAACAATGCAGGACCGAACCATGTGGAAAAGGTTTGTCAATAGAGTTCCGAGCAACCATAGGGAGGTCAACAGATGATGATTACTATGTTCTCATTAATATTATGAAATAGTAAACATATTTTAAATTTATTTTTATTTATTTTTCAGTTGTTCCAGCTTAAAAATAAGTTGTTGAATTTGAATGGATCCCCACTTGGCGACCTGATATAAATTAAATGTCAAAAACACCTGAGAAAAGTTTTTTGGAGAAACTGGATGGCAATTTTTGAAGGCCTAAATAGAAAAAGAAACTTAAAACTTCTCTCTGTAAAGAAATCAAATTCTGTGAACTGCATTTAATCTTTCTCTTCTGAAAAAAAAATTTTGATTATTTGTAAATATATGCTGGAAAGAAAATACCTCTTGTGAAGTGAGTCTCGTTTCCTTTTCAACATATTCCTATTTTGTAGGCAATCTTCGAATACACATTAGACAGAAAACTTGACTGGGTTGCATGGATCTTCTTTTAAACAACTCAATTTTTATTTATGAAACAACACAAGAAACTAAATTGTAATCAGATATATGCTTTTTTCTTTGCAGGCCACATTTGAAATCACAAATTGGATAAAAAGAATATTTTCATGTTTAGCATGCAGATCTTCCATTTTGTGAAATAGTTTATGAATTAAATGAATTTAACCTTTATCACTCTGTATGTGACTTCATATGTTGTACAAAAAAGTTTATCCTGTCATCGAATCCCTGAACAATAGTGTGTTTAAATTTCATATTTATGTTGTTATGGCAACAGAAAACAACTTTAAGTGAAATTAACAGTAAGGATACTGCAATTGAGAGGCTGTGATAAAGAACGTAGTGGAAAGAGAAGTAATATTAATAATGCACAGTGGTAAAGGATAAACATTTTAACTGTTTTTTCCGTCTCAAAATGGAAAATACAGAAAATAATTCCAAAAATTGTTTAGAGAATCATGAATGTACATTGGCTAATATTTCAAGTATAAAAAAACATTTAAAAACCCATATTGGAGAGAAACAGTATTCCTGTGAAATGTGTGATGTTTCTTTTTCAAATAAATTAAATTTAGACCAACATGTTCAGACACACACTGAGAAGAAACCATATTCTTGCAATATATGTTCATCTTCCTTTTCGTATAAGTCAAGTTTGAGCATACATATGGCAATACATACAGGGAAAAATTTATGTTCTTGTGAAGTGTGTGGGACTTCCTTTGTACGGAAGTCACATTTGGTGCAACATATGCAAACACACACTGGAGAGAAGCCTTATTCATGTGAAGTGTGTGGAACCTCCTTTTCTCGGAAGTCACATTTGGTGGAGCATTTGCAAACACACACTGGAGAGAAAACTTATTCTTGTGAAGTGTGTAGTTATTCCTTTTCACGAAAGTCAAATTTGGCTCGGCACATGCGAATACACACTGGAGAGAAGCCATATTCTTGTGATATGTGTGATTCTTTGTTTACAGATAAATCATCTTTGAATCGTCATATACAAACCCACACTGGAGAGAAACGTCATTCTTGTGAAGTATGCAGTGCTTCTTTTAATGAGAGTTCACATCTGAAGCGACATATGCAAACACACACGAGAGAGAAACCTTATTCTTGTGAACTATGTGACTCAACTTTTTTATATAATTCACAACTGAACCAGCATATGCAAATGCACACTGGAGAGAAGCCGTATTCATGTGAAGTGTGTGGCTCTTCTTTTTCATGGAAGTCATATTTGGTGCGGCATATACGATCACACACTGGAGAAAAGCCATATTCTTGTGATGTATGTGGCTCTTCTTTTCCTGAAAAGTCATATTTGTTGAAGCACATGAAAACACACCCCAGAGAAGAGGCATCTGGAGTGGGTGGATCGTCCCCGAATTCTCATGTAGCAGGACTTACGGAAATTCAAGAAAAGAAACCATATATTTGTGAAATGTGCAATTCTACCTTTACATCTAAATCATGCTTGGACATACATATGAGAACACACAAGACAAAGAAATTATATTCTTGTGAAGTGTGTAATGCTTCTTTTCCCAAGAATTCACTTTTGAACACACACATGAAAACACACACCGGCAAAAAGCCATATACATGTGAAGTGTGCGGGTCTTCCTTTTCACAGAAGACGCATTTTGTGGCACATTCGCGAGCACACACAGGAGAAAAACCATATTCTTGTGAAATGTGTGGGTCTTCGTTTTCAATGAAATCTTATTTGGTGCGGCATAAGCAAATACACACTGGAGAGAAGCCATATTCTTGTGAGGTGTGTGGTTATTCCTTTTCACGAAAATCAACTTTGGTGGAGCATGTGAGAACACACACAGGAGAAAAGCCATATTCTTGCAAAGTGTGTGGCTCTTCTTTTTCACTGAAGTGTACTCTGGTAGGACATATGCAAATACACAATGGAGAGAAACCATATTTTTGTAAAGTGTGTGGCTCTTCCTTTTCCTGGAGGTCATATTTGGTGGTTCATATGCGAACACACACTGGAGAGAAACCATATCCTTGTGAAGTGTGTGGATCTTCTTTTTCATTAAAATCCACAATGAAAAAGCATATGCGAAGACACACTGGAGAGAAGCCATATTCATGTAATGTGTGTGGCTCTTTGTTCAGAGATAATTCATCTTTGAACAGACATAAGCTAACACACACTGGAGAAAAGCCACATTCTTGTGAAATGTGTGGATCTTCTTTTTCAGTGAAATCCTCTCTGGTAAAACATATGCGAACACACACAAGAGAAAAACCTTACTCTTGTGAAATCTGTGATTTTTCATTTTCCAAAAAATCACATTTGAGCCAACATATGCAAACTCACCCTAGAGAGCAAGCTTAAAGCGTTAATTTTATTGTAACATTTGTGAACACAAAAAAAACTATGTACATATAATTCCCAGAATTCAGTTTTGCAGTCATATGTGAATAGAGTCTTGAAAACTGGAAAAAAAAGAAAGAAATATTTATTGTAACATTTATTTTAATTTTTATAAAAAGTCATGTGAACATGAGGCCTGAAGGATAATTCCTTCATCTTCATATTCATGTGGAGAATGTAGATCTTTATCTCTGTTTATATTATATATAAGGTGGTATCAAAAATTTTCTGGATTAGTCCTGTGGCATACCCACAGATGGCAACAAATTGTTGTGTACAGAATGAGAGTAGTGTGCTGAGTAATATTGTTGTGTTCACTTCACATGTTGTGAAATTTGTGTTTTTGTGATCATGTGTGTGCAATTTTGGCATGCAAGAGCATGTTCATTGTTTTTTAGACACCCACGTCATTGTGCATTGTGAATTCATCCCCCAGGGCCAGACTGTCACTCGAGTGTTCTACTGCAATGTTTTGAGGGATGCTGTTCAGCGAAAGCAACCAGATTTGTGAAGTGCAAAGAATTGGATTCTTCACGGCGACAAAACTAGGCTTACTTGTGAGTTTCTAGCCAAAAACAGGATTGTATTTCTTCAGCACCCACCAAATTTAGCACCTGTGTGCTACATCTCTGTGGTTTAAATAAGTCTGTATTGCTACGACATCACTTGTACAAATCAAGATACCGCTGGTTCAATTCACTGTTCTTGACTTCTGAACACTTCACAACGTATATCCAGTTTTTATTCTCCTGTTTTCACTGATTCAGCCCTCTTTTATCAGGCCAACACTGCAGTCGACCAACCAATCAGTGTTCTTCGCTTTTATTCTCAGTTACCCAGGTAAATAGCCGCCTCCTGTTTGACCAATCAGCACATGACTTGCTATTGGTGGAAGCATGCCAAACTATACAAAAACCCTCATTACCACACATACTGCTGGAATTGCTAGATGGGAGAGTAATGCCATTTTCACAGGGCAGACTTGCCGATGTCACATGCCGCCCGTTAAGGTAAGATCCTTATTTTCCTATGCACCAGATCAAGCCACTCTGACTCACTTGCTTCAACTGGGCTGTTCACCACACTTCTCCAAGCTGAAAATGCAGATCAAAAGTCACCATTTTAACACCATTGCTGAAAGTAAATAACAGACAGACCTTAAAGAAAATGACTTCCAAGCCAAATTCCAAAATTGTCAGGAATTCTGGGACTTGTGTATTGCTGCCCAGTGCAAACACACATTGGAGAGATACCATATCCTTGTGAAGTGTGTGGATCTTCTTTTTCATTAAAATCCACAATGAAAAAGCATATGCTTTTGAAAGAGATGACTGAAGAAAATAGTTTTTTTTTTTAAACATAACTAATTTGGAAACTTTTTGATACCACCTCATATATAATCAAAAGCAGCTCCAGTTTTTTTGTATTTGTGATTCTTCCTTTTGAATCAATTCACTTAAAAGTATGTGAACAAGCTCTATATGGAGAATAAACACTTTGTAACAATGAATTTGGAATGTTTATGTTCTTTGGTATATGGGTGTAAGTAAAAATACGAATGACAGATTTTACAGTGTTTTATTTTAGTCACTTGAGTTAAATTCTGTAAATTGTAGAAAAGATCTTTATCCTTCTAAATTTATTCAGTTAAATTACAATATCTCACAATTCTTTCTGTTTCTCATATTTAAAATCTATAAAGAAAGAAACAGGTCTCTTTTTCCAAAATATTGTTACATATATACCAATTACGTCATATTCAAGTGACAATGTTGTATACATTCAATTCCATTTTTAGCAATCTTTGTAACAGTTTCAGTTTACTTTTTTTTTTCTTATTTGAATATATTGGAATTTTTTGTTGAAATTTCTACAGTATTTAGTGTTGTTGAAGTTATCGCTAATTTTTTTTGTCAAGATTTACAAACTCCGGTATCTGTCTATATTTCCAAGATGAGATATTATGTACACTATTTACATTATTCAGACTATTGTCCTCATTTTTGTTGCCAATATTTATCACAATGTTTTGGCCGTTGTACGCTGTCATTTATCAGTTATCTCCTTAAGGACACAAGGCACAGTGGATAAATGCGTTGGTTAGATCCAGTGACAGGACACAAAGTGTTTTGAGTTCAATACCTGGTTAAGACAGTGGAGAACTTGGAGAGGTGAATTAACAGGAGATAACTGATAGCTGACATCCATTAGATATGGCATGTGGAACTAGAACAGTCTACCCCAGCGAGCGAAATAAAAGATTCGGTTCGACATTCCAACCACCTGAAGATGGCCAGAGTGTACAACGACCGAAATGTGATAAATATGGCAACAAAGATGAGGACTATTCTACCCTACTGTGTTTATATTTACAGTGCTATGACTGTACATTATATTTTACCAGAATGAAGCATATGTATATATATATATATATATATATATATATATATGAAGAAATATAGTCTTAAGATGTGCTATATTTTTGGGATAAAGTGCTCAATATCAGAGATAGAGCATGTGTAAATATAAAAGTGAACATAGAAGTCAACACTTAGAGGCGACAGTCTGTTTCATGCTATATGCAATCGTCAGGCCATATATATAAACTTAAAGAAAAGATATACAAGAAACAATATTGGATTTTTATTAAATAAATATCTGTTATTTTAATCATTAAATTAATTTAAAAATAGTGGGAGTATTTTGTATGTTAATAAAACTTTTTTCAAAAGAAATGAATGAAAATTTATTTTTTACAAAGCTACACATACCAGTAAAACCAACTTTGTACCCCTTTTTTCTGTTTGTGCTTCTCCCCAAATTTTGGTTTCAATTGGTCATTGTATGGCTATTTTACAGGGTGTAACAGATGGACAGACTAACAGAAGTCACAGAATTTTATATATAGATTCTTCAGTTATTTATAAGGCTAAGGAATTTCTATTCACCTGACAGTTATTTGTCTGTTAGATTCCTGTATGCCATTTTCTTCAGTTTTCTTGCTTTACAATCAGATTTCCTATTTACTGTTTTGGTTAGGTACTATGCAGGTAATTCAAACCAGAATTCTTATTATGAATCACCCTATGAATCATCCATTAAACATAGTACATGGAGCTAGAACACCCTACCAAGCGAAATAAAGATTTCAGTTTGACATTCCAACAACCTGAAGAAGGCCAGAGTGTACAATGGCCGAAACATTGTGATACATATGGCAACAAAGATGAGGGCAATGGTCTGGATAATGTAAATAATTTACAAACTCTACTGTCTCTACTCTTTATATTGACAGTGCTACTACTGTGCGTTATATTTTACCAGAATAAAGCATATATATATATATATATATATATATATATATATATATATATATATATATAAAAACTTAAAGAAAAAATATACAAAAAACAATATTGTATTTTTTATTAAATAAGTATCTGTTATTTTAATCATGAAATTGATGTAAAAATAGTGGGAGTATTTTGTATGTTAAAACTTTTTTCAAAAGAAATGAATGAAAATTTATTGTACTAACCTACACACCCTAGTAAAACCAACTGTACTTTGTACCCCCCTCCTTACCTGTTTGTGCTTCTCCCTAAAATTTAGTTTTGATTAGTTAATACATGGCTATTTTGGATGATGTGACGGATGGACTAACAAAAGTCAGAGAATTTTATATATATATATATATATATATATATATATAGATTCTTCAGTTCTTCACAAAGCTAAGAAATTTCTACTCACCTGACAGTTATTTGTCTGTTAGGCTCCTGTATGCCATCTTGCCTTAGAGTCAGATTTACTATTTACTATTTTGATAAGGTGCTATGCTGGTAATTCAAACCAGAATCCTCTATTATGAATCGCCAACAGGCAAAATATACGATTTTTTTTACTGTATTTGATAAGTAAAAACTGTAAACAAAAAAGAAAATTGTAAAAGATTACAAAAATGTCTACTCAATGAATAAGATTTGTTAAAAACCAGAAATAGATAAAAAGTCCATATAACACCATAATGCTGCTGGGCACGAATTATAAGACAAAACATTTTAAATTTGCATTGTTTGTTGAATTTTGCACTAAAACTACTGCACTTTATAACATATTACATATCAATTGTTCATTATAATTTTGCTTGGAGGTAAATGAAAGTCTTATTTGATGGCACTGTCATTTAGTATTTCTCTAATATTTATTGCTAATATTTTCACTAAACAAATGTAAGTATTAATTTCTTCCATGACAAAATCAAACTCCTTGAAATAAGATTTTAGAAGCAAGTAGTAGTTGTGTTGCTTTAGAAAAGTCAAATAGGAGCCATGGACATCTATACGTTATCTGCCATCAATTTACAAGGTTATTTTGCCTTTACAATAAAATATATTTAAACAGTTCATTATAGGGTAAGTTGTTGGAATGAAGAACACATAATAAAATAAAATTTACTGCCTGAGAACAGCAAGGATTATTTTGGATTTAAACCATGAATTCCATGTGCGTATCAGCTTGTCACCATGTTGAATTCAGAAACGTTGTGTTGATCTCCCAGACAAGGGAAGTAACTCAATTATATTTTGAGTTATTGTCCTTTATAGGGGGAAGTAAGTTAACACTCACCAACACCTCCCCACTTTTAGCCTTGTGCAAGTATGACTTTTCGCAGGGATTTAATTGCATTAGGTATGAATTACTTTGTAGTTGATTGCATTTTCTTGGTGCACTTTTTGATGAGTCCTGTCTTTGCTCCTTGGCATTATTTGGGAACTTTGCTGAGACAGTTCAAAAGTGTCCAATCAAATGCCTAGCGGTAAAATGTAGCTTGATTTCATCTCTAGAAGGTTGAAGAATCAGAAATATGATACTCGCCCTCACAGGGAAGTTCCCAACTAGCATCCAATTGGTAGACAAAAAGAAAGTGGGCTGTAACCGAATACAGAACCCAGCATTCACTGCATAATGATAGATATTTATTGATCACAATATCCACACCAAAGTCAGCAGCCAATCAGGACCTAGAGAATAGGCTTGCCCAAGTAGCAGAATAGAACATCCCAGCCTGCTATATATACCACTCAACAACTGGCTCAAAGAGAAGTTGACATAGCAGACTCAACTTCCAATACAGTCGAGTACTGTTTCTCCAGCTCAATTCTACAGTCATGTATGGTATCAGAATAAACATTTTAGAAATAGATACCTCAACTTCACATATATCTAACAGGAGGTGGTAAAGATTATAATAAGGCGACATTTTCAAAAGATGCTCAACTTGCAGTAAATTTTGAAGATGGAAGCAAACATTTTGAATCATAAAGAGGATTTTATTATTTTCACCTATTCTTTAACAATCACTAAAAGAATTGTATTAAAGTTAATTTATAAGGGAAAAGGTTAGTTAATATAGTTTTAAATAAATTATTCAAAATATTTTTCTCCAGTTGGTAGACAAAAAGAAAGCGGGAAAAAAGAAGCCAGCATTCACAGTGTAGTGATGGATATTTATTGATCACATTATCCACACCAAAGTCAGCCGCCAATCAGGACCTAGAGAATAGGCTTACCGAAGTTGCAGAATGGAACATCTCAGACTGCTATATAAACCACTCACTAACTGGCTCAAAGACAAGTTATCAGAGCAGACTCAACTTCCAATACAGTTGAGTACTGTCTGTTTGTTCAACTAAATTCTACAAGTTTCAATTGGTATGTATGTCAGACCCAGACTGAAGACTGTCCATGTTATACATAGCATTTTCAGAGTGACATCTAATGCATCCTTGGATTCATTTTTCTTTACTGTTGCAGTAATCTTTTGCAAGTCCATGTTGTCCTGAAACATTTTCATTTTACTGCTCCATAATGATAGTTCTTTCATCATTAAGTTCCTTTTTAGGAAATGATTTATAGTTGAATGAATGATATCTATGTGTAAACAAACTTTACAGTTCACAAGTGGTTCTGCTGGTGAATTTCTATCAGGTGTGTTTGAATTGATTGTAGTTCTGTAACTTCTGTGGAATATTTCTAATACTAGCCAAATTGCGTGCACCTTCCTGTGTCTTACAAATATTTTTGGCAAGAAAATGAGGATTGATTTTAAATCATTGTGGATAAAAATGATGCATTTCAATATTACTCAATGATCTTGCCAATGTGACCTCCATCTTCTGGCTTTCTCCTTCTATATTTTGGATAGAAGTCATTCCCTTGTTCAAATTTAAATTTAATTTAAATCAAAGGGGAAAAAATTCAATGTGGGGGTTTGTGCCCACCGGGGACTCCCTTTGATCAAAATGAAATATGCTTATCCAAGTAACCTAGGAGTCATTCCATCGCTCAAATTTAAATTTAATTTAAATCAAAGGGGGAAAAAATTTTCAGTGGGGGTGTTTATGCGAAGACAGCTTGATCTGACCCCTTTGATATATATTAGATTCAATACTTGATTGAATGAAATGATGAGCAGATTTCAATGTTGATATGACAGTTGAATTGTCACAACAAATATGTATTGTAAGGCACTACCCACTGATTGGTGATTTCTTGCTCAACTTAATGTCCATATTGTCTCATTTTGATCTTGCCAATGTGACCTCCATCTTCTGGCTTTCTCCTTCTATATTTTAGACAGGAGTCATTCATTTGTTCAATTTAAAATTTAATTTAAATCAAAAAGGAAAAAAGTTTCAGTGGGTGGGTTTGCACACTGGGACCCCCTTTGATCAAAATGAAATATACTTCTCCAAGTACCTGTTTATATTTCTGAGATGCGGTATTATGTACACTATTTACATTATTCAAATTATTGTCCTCATCTTTGTCGCCATATTTGTTACGTTTCGGCCATTGTATGCTCTGGCCTTCTTCAGGTGGTTGGAATGTTGAACTGAACCCTTTATTTTGCTCACTGGGTAGACTGTTCTAGTTCCATGTGCCATGTTTAATGGATGTCAGTTATCAGTTATCTCCTGTTAATTACCCGTCTGCAAGTTCTCCACTGCCTTAACCAGGTATTGAACTCACACTCTTTGGGTCCTGTCACTGGATCTAACCAATGCCTTTATCTGCTCTGCCATGTGACCTTGAGGACAATAGTCCGAATAATGTAAATAGTGTTCTCCAAGTACCCTAATATCTGTGGGATTCCAAATCAACTGTTTTAACTTAAAAATTGTTTCTGAGGTGATGCAATTCATCTGAAAATTTCTGGACCATTGTCAACAAATGTAAGTATAAATGTTTACTATCAAGTTATAAGGTGTGGTGAACACACATTAGTAAAGACACAAAAGAGTCCCCAAATTGTGTGCTGACATATTTGTCAACACCAGTTACATCCAGGTTTTCACCGGTAACAGCAGAACAACTTGGCATATTGAAATACAGGCTTCTCTGCAACTGGTCAAGATCTGGATTTTTGTAATTTGGTATAAAAGCAGGGGGAAAACCAGCAGTTGGCAAGACATGGCATTTTTGTTCCTCAAGTTGCTATGGTTTCTGAGGTGGTGTTATTTTTATTACCTCCCATCTCTTTCCCCTATTTGTCTATTATCCACCCCCCTGTAGTCGCTGGGAGAGCAATCGGTTAGGTATTTCCCTCAATCTCAACACACTTGTCTTATATTACAACATAAGATTATTTGTGCCTTTACAATAGAACAAGGTTTGGATGCCAAGAAATCTTTGAATGTAATTTTTGCATCTTCTTTGCAACGGAGAGTCTTTTGTAAAGATGCTTGAACATCTTGCACATATGCTACGTCACAAAAATCTCCTGGCCTGTAATAATAATAACAGAAAAAATTGCAATATGAGCACTGGTAAAAAAAATAATGGCTGAGACATTAGGTTTATAAGTCCCAGAAATTCATACACAGATGTCCTCAGTGGATAAAGATGTTATTTAGATCCAATGACTAAACCCAAAAAGTTGTGGGCTCAATACCAGGCCACAAACTTGGTGAGTTGAGTTAAAGAGAAATAACTGAGTCATCCAGAAGAGGCATGACATGTCGAATTCAAACAAGCTATCCTGGTGGACTGGTTTAAAGGGTCGAATTTCCAATCACCTGAAGAAGGCTGGAGCGTTGTGAATATGGCAATGAAGATGAGGATAAAGGTCCGAATAATGTAAATAATAATGTCTCATCTACCTTGAAAAAGTGGTAATCAGATGAATATGGTGGATGTGACAGTCTCATATATGAGTTTCTGCAGTGACATCAAGGCAATATGTGACCATCCATTGACTTGAGGCAGAAATCCAGGTAACACTAGTTGATATTGTCTTTCTTTCTTTTTTATACCTCTTCAGTAACCATTGCTTCCAAAAGTAGACTGAACAAAATTTAAACTATCTCTAAGAATTTCTATCTATCTATCTATCTCTAAGAATTTCTATCTATCTATCTATCTCTAAGAATTTCTATCTATCTATCTATCTCCCAGAATCTCTATTGTAATTTTTGTTCCATTTGTGGTGAATTCATCAGAAGAATACAGGATGTGGAAATAGTAAATACTAAACACTTTAAATACTTTGGTGTATGAATTGGTTATAAGAAATTTAGTATAGAGGGTGTGATGTTTAAATTGTCACCATTTTATATTTTTAATTTTGTGCATGCACATTTGACTGCACAGTATATTAGGGTCAGTTGGTCACTGTCTGTGAGAAAAAAAGCACCATGATGCAATTTGATCTGCCAGAAATTTGGAGACAGCATGCTGTACTGTTTGGCATTCATGCCAGAAGCTCCAATACAAAACATTTCAGAAAGTTTGGGTGTCAATCTCAGGACAGAGGATTTGGAAAGAGTTGGATGAGTCTAATGCTGATTTTGAAGGTGTTTGGAATGATCACTAATGGTGGCAATGTTATGGCTCCATTCATCTTCCCACAGGGCCTCAGGCTCAACACGGAGGCCTACATCAAGTGACTTGAGGAGGTACTGCCCTGGGTCAAAAAAAGTGGCTGCTGGTTGGCCCTGTATCTGACAACAGGATTCTGCATCATGCCACACAAGCAAGAGAACCCAGTCATGGCTGACAGACAATTCCTATGGCCACATTACTCTTTAAATTCTGGCCACCTAACTCCCCAGACTGCAACCCCCTTGATTATTATATGTGGGGTGCAGTTGAGCGAGAGACCAATAAAACTCCATGTGTTAGACCAAAGTTGAACTGAAGGCAAGGATTATAGCAGCATTCACCAACTTAAACAAGGAGACTGTTCAGAAGAGTTGCAGGAGATTCCAAAGTCGTCTGAAGGTCATGGTTGAAGCCAATGGCGATTTTATTGAATAAATTTACCTCTTTAGTATTTCAAGATATGTTTTTTTTAATTTTAGTAGATGTATCTATTAAAATGAGATGTCAGTGTTAGTTTCATTTTTGTGTCATTCAGATGACAATTTATCCATCGCACCTTGTAACTCTTCAAACACTGAGGTACGAAATGTCACTGCCTGAAGAAGAAATAACATGTAGACAAATGTATGACACCGTTTCAGTCATTGTTATTACAACTTAATCCTTGGCCATTCTGTCCATGTATAAAGGCAGGATAATAATTGATATTGAACAGTGAATAAAACAGATGACAACATGGATTCATAGGACATATTTATTCCGGAAGTAGCAGCAGCAAGAGCGGAAGTGACCTATATTATAGACAAGCGTATGGTTTCAAGAAAGAAATACGACAACAGCAGAAATAGATTTACGTGATTTATTTCAATAGCAACGTGTGGGTTTGGGACAGCTACCTTGTGGTGTAGTTCATAAGCCGGTTGCCAATCTGGGTTGATCTCACATAGCAGTTCTCACTGGTTGGCGTGGCGCTCCTCCTGCTGACTGCTGCTGACTGCTCAGCCTGACCGTGACAGGTCTCTTCCCTGGCCTCCTGTTGACTGCTGTTAACTGCCTGTGTGACCCCTTTTATGGCATTTTTTATGACTTAACAGGCTCAAAAAACGACGCGAGTATAATTAGGAGGGAAGCATTTTTATTGGTCAAGAAATAGGAACACTTTAAAATATTATTTTACTTTTCAACCGGAACTCATGCGTCGGGCTTATGCGTAGGCGACGATAATGGTCATTTTGTGATGGTGCCTTGTCCCATTCACATCCAGCTCTCGCTCTTGAGTATGTTAGTTTATTTCCCTGCAAATCAACCGAGATATGTCTTATTTTATTTTATAACACCTATGACATTTAAGAAACCATTGAAATTTATGCGTTGGATCGTCTTGTAACTGTTTCAATCTATATTTTACTAATTAATTTAATTAAATATTAACAAACGTAGTCTTTCTAATTATCGAATCATATTTTACTAATTATTTAAATTAAATATTAATAAACTTAAACAAGGAGACCATCCAGAAAAGTCCTGTGACTTATAAAAATTCCATTTGTTTTTCAGCTGACAAACAGCTACATTTTACATATCTCAAATCAGATTTTCATATTCTTAACATAAAAGGCACAGTGGAGTAATGGATAGTGGCTTGGACTGAAGAATTGGAGAGCCAAGTTCAAATTCCAGTCGAATCCATTACATTCACTTACATGCTAATACTCAGGAAAGATATAAATCATCTTCTTCTCCACCCCAGATATGGGTAAATAGCAGTGCATACTGGGTTCTACAGTTTTGGATGGCAACTGGTCTACTGCAGAAAGAAATGGCAACCTACTGCAGGAAAAAATCTGCCTCGTCAGTCATATATCGAAAGATACATGATCGCCTAAGTGTTTATAATGCATGGGACACAAATGAACTGATCTATTAAAATGAGATGTCAGTGTTATATTCATTTTTGTGTAATTTAGTTGACAATTTATCCATCATACCTTGTATATATATATATATATATATATATATATATATATATATATCAGTCGGTCAGTTATGTGCATTTCAAGCAGAGAAAAGGAATGTTTCATGCTAAACGGCAGTCATCAATCTGATGGTTGTGTTTAGTTTGAAACAGTCTGTTGCCTCTGAGTGTTGCCTTCAATGTTCATTTTTACATTTACATATGATCTATCTATGATATTGAGCACTTTATCCCATAAATGTAGCATACCTGAAACTATATTTGTTCATATATATTATTACAGCTAATAATGCAAGACTCTTCGGTAAATCAAATTGAGTTCTCTTAGTCACTTTGTGTTTATCTAAAAATACATACACTTAAATTCACCTTCATCCATGCTGTGCGCCTACAGCTTAGTGGTAGAATCCCCGACTGACACCAATTCAATCGGGTTTTGATCCTAGTTAGAGGCAACCAGATTTCTAGCCACACTGATGAGCTGTGATACAGCGAAACAGTCTGTTTGTGGTCAATATATATATATATATATATATATATATATATATATATATGTTATAGAGTTTATAATTATTTACTCAGAGTTATAACTCCCCAACAAAACTCTTGTCACTTTTGATGTGTCACCAGCCTGATTTGTTGACTTTCCACAGTGACAGAAATCCCCTCCATAAAGACATCTGAAGGCCAGGAAGACAAGGAATTCATAGCAGGTAGATGATAATTTGAGTTGGAAGAACATTTCTTCAATCACAGTAAAGAGTTACCCGAGTTACAGAATTCCAATCCTGTTTACTCTTTGAGGTTTCATTTTAGACAGAAGGTGATTATCCCCCTTTGGTGGAGATAATCACATCACAGATACTTCATGATATCACTTCATACAGTAAATAAAGTGGCCAGTCATTCAGTTTGTTTACAGCAGCCAAACTGAACAGTTGCTTTTTTTAGCCTGAGCCAAATAACCCAGCCTGATGCTAAATCTGTTTTCTCCAGCAATTGTTAAAATTTACAAGTCCATGGTGCCATTTCTCTTTTGAGAATATATCTTTCCAAGATAAAGAAAGAAACTCCAGTTTGCAGTCCTCAGTTTGGGGAAACCCAAAACTTACTGCATCCTGTTTGTGGAATATGTTCTCAGCTGGGATATAGATGAATCTGGCCCATAAAAATCTCTCTGAGAACAAAAAATGTTTGTCATTCCTTTTCCTATTGGCCATTCATTACTATCTGTGAATTATGGTGTTATTATATCATGGATATTGGCATGTGGCCAAGTGGTTAGAATGTTTGCATTCTGACCATGAGACCCGGGTTCAAATCTCACCATGGTCGATTTGTCAGGAAGGAGACTTCCTGATGTTATCAGACTGGAGGGCTCAATCCCAGCATGCACCTTTGGAAAGTGCCTGAAACCATACCACAGGTTGACCCAAGCCTTGTGAATGAAATTGTGTAGACAGAACCCTTGGGGCTATTGATAGCTCTGCTAGCACTAAGTCACAAGTCATCATGGCCGAAAGCTTGAGTGTTCTAGCCTTGTTTAAATTGTTGATCACGATAGATAACACACTCTTTCCCAGAAACTATAACTAAGATCTGGTCAGCATAGTCCACAGGTGAACTCTGTGGGTTTTGAATAAACACAAATGTGCCTGAGGAAGTGTCTGAAATAGGGAGTGGCTAGCTATCCTAGTAGATTGTTATCCTCCAATACAAGTGGCCAGCTATACATATGGATATGATATTGCCCATAATGGGGGAAATACAAAATGGAGAAAAAAAATTTCTACCATAGCCTTCTCCTGTTATAAGCCTCTCTGCAGGCTGGAAAGGCTATGTTTTCATTGCTGGCCTCAATAAAAAAAAATGTCCACACTTCATTACTGATGTTATCCTTTCATTTAGGAAATACACCATGAAAACATGTTACGTCTTTTGACTATCCGTGCTAAAGAACATATGGTGGTTTCCTTACTCCTAATGAGTCATGTGGTAGCAAGCTTGTATAAATTGCATTGCTAGGGGCTAAAAGTGTTTGGTTTGAAATTCCAAATGTATACACCCTTGTGCAAATTGAAACGAAATGAATAATTCTGTTATTATTTACTTTTTTTTTCGTATTTTTCCAATGAAACATGACCCAGTGCACATGTTAGTACTTCGTATGTCCATTTCACAAAGTCACTCCTTGCAGACTGACCATAGATTCTAGATTGAATTTAAAGGCCAGTCTATTTGCTTACTGGTAAGGCTTGCCAGTGTGTTGATGGAGTGTTAAAATTTTTGTATGCTTCATTGGAGTAATGTCCATCACAGAAAATGGCCATAAGACAACTAATCGCCATTCGAGACAGTAGTTTCTGGGTGTGATAAAAATCTGACGCAATCATGGATGACAATATTTTTCAAGGCCAAACAAATTCCATCATACACCCCAAAAATAGATGCATATTACTGCACACTGCTGCAAATGTTCTAATCTTAGGAAAAAAAATAGAAATCCATTACACCCTGTCACTCCAGTGAGTCTAAAACCAACCAAATGGTGAAGAAAGGAAACTAAGCAGTTGTTTCAATTAATTTGAACAAGGGTGTGTAACCTGAAGAAGGTTGGGGCATACAACAGCCGAAACGTTGTGAATATGGCAATAAAGATGAACAGTCTGAATGATGTCAATAGTGTAAATGGTTACAATACCTAAGAAATATAGACAGACAAATGTGTGTATATGTGATAAATGTCTATTTTTATACTTTTCAGGAGCATTAAAAATTATTCTCATAACTTTAACCCTATTACTACTGCTACCATGTAGGAAAGTCTTTAAGCCTTGGAATGAATATACTGGCCCCTTCAGTGACCCCATTACACTTAACAACATAAGATATACATATGACATAGTGTTGATAGCAGAAACAAAAAGGAAACTGAGAGAACTTCTAGAGAATGTAGTAAAGGAAAGCAAGACAAAAGGACTAAGCACCAATTGTAAGTAAAAAAAGAATTTATACTTGTTAGCAAGAAGTACGGCCTAAGATGTTCAAATCAAACAAGTACAAAGATTTAAACACCTGGGAATGTGACTCAGAATTCTGAAGGTGTATTGGAATAGTAAAAGATGACTTCCAAAAGCTAAACGAAATATTAAGAAACAGGAAAAAAATTGCTGAACTGTTATTTATCAATCGTACTCTATGGCAGTGAATGCACGACAATCACATTACAGATGAAGAAGAGGCTTGAGGAAACAGAAATGTGGTTCTACAGAAGGATACTGAGAATACCATGAGCTGAACATGTCTTAGTGTCAGAATTCCAAATATTTGACAACAACAATAACAATGTATTAAATGAAACATAAAAAAGGTTTTTTTTTTTAAAAAAGTAGGAGCAGTTGAATTTATATATTCTTTTTGGAAAGATGCAATAACAAGAAAATGTTCAGTTTTTCTTGCAATGAAGTTTGTTTTATAAAGTTTTATACTGAAACTGCCTCCAGAATGTTTTCTTGGGAACATGCTTTGGCTTTTACTCAATATGGCCATCTCTTATGGGTTCATCTTTGCTTCCCCATACAATGTGGGATTGATAACCTCTCATTTCAAAGTGCATTTCATCTGAGAACAGAACTTTTTCCAATCTTCCACTGTCCACTCTTGCTCATTTATCCTTCATCCTTCCCAACAAAAGCTGTTTTTTATCTGGTTTTCTGGCTAATCGCTCCATTTCAAGTAGCTGTCTCCTTACAGTTGAGTCAGATATAAACATGTAGCATCCCACTACCACTTTCTTATCAATGTTGAATTTTGTACATTTTTGTGCAAAAAATGGATCAGAGAGCCTACTCAGCTTAGTAAATATTTTCAGGAAAAATCAGCTTCTAATTTGTCAATAAAAAGTGGGCGTTGCAATCCACCTGCATACAAGTATTTTTCCAGCGCGTGACCAAGTCAAGTTTTCCCACTATTTTCTGTGAGCCTGTCATGTGATTACATTAATTATAAATAGCAGACACAAACTTGCTGCTTTCTCTCTTCTTCTCTACTCTTCCCTTCTGCGAAGATGTGACCTTGAGGATTCCCGTCTAGACTATGGGCGGTCAAACGTTAAAAGCATACTCATGCATGCACATACGTACAAACTTTTCCAGACTACATTACAAACATACAGAACATTTCCAGACATGCAACAAGAAATTTTCTGTTTAAAATATTCTTCTAAAGGTACAGTTTGTGTATCACGTGACCGGCTCTGATCCTTGTGTGTAGGAAAATATCATTCCTCACATGCAGGCAATTTGATTGGTCAGAATTGACCAATCAGCGAGCTAGTTTTGAGGAGATTAGCCAATGAATGCTTGTCGTATGATCTGTATGTATGTATGTATGTATATATGTGATGGTGATGATAATCACCACAGGGGGAGAGTACATTTTCCCGCAGGGGTGACTGGCAAATAAGGAGGATTCCATCAAAAGTGTTCTATTGTAACAGGAGTGTATCATTTTGATTAGGAGTCATTAAACTATTCTCAATGGATAGCGGTTCAGATTGAGAAATCGAAGAGTTGGGTTCAAATTCCAGTCAGATCCATTACATTCACTTACATGCTAATACCCTTGGGAAAGGTATTAATACTCTTCGTCTTCCCCCAGCTATGGGTAAATAGCAGGACAGACTGGGTTCTATAGCCTTGGATAGCAACTAGTCTACCGCAGAAAAAAATGGCAACCTACTACAGGAAAAAAAATCTGCCTCGTCAGTCATGTATTGAAAGATACATGATTGCCTAAACGTGTCTCACACATGGCACATAACTGACTGGCTGATCCAAAGACTGGAGGTAGTCACCGTCAAAAAATCACAATGACACTTTCAGTTTATTCATTAGTGCACCACTAAACACCACAAAATGTAACAAATTCTCTGTGAAGTCCTAATTAGTCATCCCATGTGTTCATCTTTGTCATGGTGAAAGGGATAGCAATATAACCAAATAAACAATTCAGTACAAATTTTAAAATTTGCAATCACTACTGACATATTTAAAATGAATTAAAATGCATTTTAGATAAATCATTTAAATTAATTCATTTTTAGGTTTTAGACATTTTTTACAAACAATGAAAGTCCAACCGCCATTACTGATGAAAAATGAAAACAACAAATTTATAAAAAGTCTTATATTTGTCTTAAACATTTAAACTCTTCCACAGCCTTTCAAATTCCAGTGTGTCCTGGGTAAGACGTTAAACTACATCCGCATCCTGGGGAAGACATTAAACTACATCTGCGTCATGAGTAAGATGTTAAACTACATCCAGCAGCAAGTCCTCTGATCAGGAGGTTTTGTGGAGCGTGGAACCACCTCTTAATTGCTGGTGTTCCCAGGTTCACCCTAACCCAGGGTGGTAGCACCTGTTAGGGTCCCAGCTATGGGCAAATAGTTAACTATTACCAGCAATACTTTTTTGAAAAAAATTATTGACAAAACAAAATATTACCAGCAATAAAATTTTTTTTCAGCATTAAATAACCCATTGAGGTTGATATGCCATAAAACAAAATAAACTAAAACTAATCTAAACCAAAGAATACATACTCTATTCATACAAATCTATCCTAAAAATGTTGTCTGCATTAAATAACCCATTGAGGTTGGTATGCTGTAAAACAAAATAAAGCAAACCAAATCAAATTCCAGTGTCCCAGATCCAAATTCCAGTGTCCCAGCTAACAGATCCTGGTCGGTTGTGACAAATTATTAGGAGAATCAGTCTTGCTGCATCTATGGACTCTCCTTCATTGCAAGCAGAAGTTAATCCAGGACCCAACTAAGATTGGCAATATGTCCTAAAATGTAGCATTTCCTCAATTTTTATTGCTATTTTTGTAATAATCAGGTATTTTTACAAAAGGAATAATATCTTTTTTAAATTTGTCACAAGGACATGATGGATGTTATCTGTATGGGTAAATGCTGTACCTGGGACCCAACTAAGATAGGCAATATCTTCTAAACGGTAGAGTTTTCTCAATTTTTATTGCTATTTTGTTTTGTAATAATCATGCTTTTAGCCCCCCCTTTTTTTTACATAAGGAAAAATGTATTTTTAAAATTAGTCACGGGGATATTATCTGTAAATTTACCGATTTTAGAAGTTATGTAAAGCTTTTTGAAAAAAAAAAAAAAAAACTAACAAATCATAATTTGGTAATACAGTGTAACCCGGATATAAGAGAGTTGTAGGGACTGGAGACGAAGTCTCTTATATCAGGGTTTCTCTTATATCTGAGTTTGGTCTATTTTATATACATTAACACAGGCTCTAATTTGGGACCAGAGAAAATCTCTCTTATATCAGGGTTACACTGTATGTCATTTCTGTATTATAATAAAGTGACTGTGATTGCCCATTCCTATGTGAGGCGTTGTAAATAATTTTTTTTCTAATTGAGCTCTTCAAAAAATGAGGAAACAAAGTTCCTTTCCTAATAAAAGGCACCGCTTCTAGCACTGAATAGATTAAATTCTAATTCGTTTTTATGTTCATGTGTTTATCAAATAGAGAAACCCTTCAAAATTAACGCATTGGATAATCGCGTAAGTGTCTGAAGCTTTATTTTACTTATTAACTTTCGTTTTTCAACAACAATTCTTTCATATTTGATTGTTCCTCCTCCTCCACTCAGATTTATTCACTCACTTATTCATTCTTCAAGGATCATAAAGTGGCTGATAGGGAATTTCAATACTTTATTAAAGAAAAGCATACCCTAATGAAAAAAAGCCCCAAACTTGATTAAACAATTTTTTGTCGTCTAAATGTTTATGTTATTATTAAGAGGAAAGACTAAATTATTTTTTGAATATTAAAAAAATTTTTTAATCCTTTCTAGCACGTCTGAAATTTTAGTTAAAAATATTTTTACTATGACTTTCTAAAAAAAAAAAAAACATTTCTTAAATAAATTTCATTCATTTTTGAATAAGTTCTGAAAGTTTCATTGAAAATTCGACAATTATTTGATTTTTGCAAGAATTTCCAATTTAATGTGTTTTTCTACTGAAAAAAGCGCTAAAAAAACTAATGTTTTTACGCGATCGATGACTTAAAAAAAAGAAAAGATTTTCAACCAAAATTTCAAAGTCAAACGTGTTAGAAAGGAATAAAAAATTTAAAAAAGTACTTTGGTCTTTTCTCTTTAATAACATAAACTTTTTTCACGATAAAACTTTGATTTTCATTAAGTTTGGGGCCTTTTTTCATCATGCTATGCTGTTTTGTTTTTTTCGACGAATTATTGAACATCTCGTTACCTGACCATCACGGACTTTTTTTTAAAAAAAAAAACGAAAAGAAAACGAAATTTGTAAATAAATGCCAACTTTGAACTTTAATTTCGCTATTATTATTTAAAAGATATTATAGCCGATCCGAACAAAAGAAAAATTAATTTCCGTATAAAGTTTTAAAGCATTTTTTTAAATTCTCTTATTGACAGTGTAGAATGTAGGCAAAAAAAAAAACAAAAAAAAAAACACTAAAAGTCCCCAAACTTAAAAAAAGTTTTATCGTTAAAAATAAAATGTTTGTTATTATTAAGAGGAAAAAAACAAAGTATTTTTTTTTGATTATTTAAAATTTTTTAATCCTTTTTAAGACGTTCGATGTTTTGGTTAAAAATCTTGTCGACGTATAATTTATAATTTATTTACGATTAATGAATGTTTTCGCGCCTTTTTTTTTTTTCCAGGTAAAAAACATTAATTTGTGAAATTCTTGCAAAAATAAATAATTGTCGGATTTTAATGAAACTTTCAGGACTTATTCACAAATGAATCAAATTATTTTAAATTTTTTTTTCTTTTTTGAAAATCTTAATAAAAAAATATTTGTTTATTTAATTTTTTTTTTTTTTACATCCTTTACCCCACATACTTAATTTCATTATATTTTTAAAAAATTAAATTCCCATCCCAAAATTTGTTTTATAACTTAAAATTAGGACTCCTTGGAGAATGTAAATCAGCATTTCTTTTTTTTTTTTAAACATTTATCATTCCTAAAATCTGCTTCAAATAGTAAAGTAAAAAGAGGCAATAAAATTTTGATATTATTTAATTAGAAAAGCTTTTAATTGCTTTTATAAATAAGATTTATTAAGGACAGTTAAGAAAAAAAAAATTTTAATGAATAATGAATTTTTACAAGAATTGTTTTCATTTTTTAATTTCAATTATAATATTTTATAATATTATAAATTGTTTAAAATTCTGCATTAATTTCATTCGGTTATGTGATATTGTTATTAAGTGAAAACTATATTTAGAAATCAAAAATTGAAAAGCTCAATAAAAGTTGTTTACACCCAGTATTTTTTTTTTAAATTAAAATTTTTTTTTTTTATGTCTGTCTATATTTCTGTGATGAGATATTGTAATTATTTACACTATTTATATTCCTCAAACTGTTGTCCTCATTTTTTTTGCCATATTCATGACATTTTGACCATTGTATGCTCCAGGCTTCTTCAGGTGATTGGAATTTTATACTTAATCCTTTATTTCGTCCAAAGGGTAGATTGTTCTAGTTCCATATGCCATGCCTCTTCCAGATGTCTCAGTATCAGTTTTTCAGAGTCTCTCTTAATCTCTTTAGAATGGATATATAATATTTTACAGTTGATTTTATTCAAATTTGAATTTCTGCTACTGAATAATTTAATAGAAACATTCCATGCAAAATGATCTGTGATATTTTGAATAGTTCTTGAGTTTTAGGTGTTTTGAATAAGATTAGCTTTGTTGTCAGTGGGCCATGTTTAACTCTATATGGTGAGCACAAAGTAAAAACATACACAGCTCATATTTATTTTGGCTGTTTTAGAATAGCCATAAGATTTATATTATAAAAAATAATAGAGTTCTGACACTTAGTTTATGAATGGCACAAGGCTGAAAATCACAGAATATGCAAATTGGCATGACACAATTTTAAACAGTCTTGCTGAATGTAATATTATATAAAGAACAGATTCCAGCCTGAAAGAAATTCTTCCAAGAGACTGCCATATAAAGAAATTCTTCAGGTTTTTTTTTTGTTTTTTTTTTTTGTCGTGCCTTAAAAGATGCTACTTAAATACTGTCAGAAATTTGGAAATTTAGCCAAAATAAAATATGTGAACTTGCATGGGTACACAAGATCTTGTCTACAGTCTCTTTCTCACAGATGTGATGTGGCTTCTCTCTGTCTTTTCTACAGATATCTTCATGGCAACTGCTCTGACAAGCTATTTTCACCAGTACCTCATCTGCATGAATTTAAGCATGCTAGCAGGTTGGCATCTCTGTCCAACACTTTCACTGTCGAAACAGTTAAATGTAACCGCCTCTTCTACTCCAACAGCTTCTCTCGCACTTCCTGACAGTGGAACTCCCTTCCTCTTACTTGTTTCCCTAATAGCTATAATATTCAAATATAATGTCAATGGATATCTTCTGATGACTGTACCTCTCTATATCCTTTCCTCAAACACCCCTCTTTATTCTTTTCTCTCACTCTCTGTAACCCCTTGTGTGCTTGGGGTGAAATGCTGAAAAAAAAAAAAAAACTTTTGACCTAATGCATAAATTTGTTCTAAATTTGGAATACATGTTGTATATAGAACTGCTTTACCTTTCTAAAAAGGTCACACAACTGCCAGAAAGTAGAGAAAAGCAAAATTGCACTTGGAAGAAAATCTTTGTAAAAACCTGAAAATATCCCACGATAGATTGTTCAAATAGGCAAAAACTTTTCCTGAAAACCATACTGTTGTAATGAAATGTCCCACACACCCTATCGTCTATGTGGACTGACTATATCAGTACCTATATATAGTGAGCACAGGATATACCTAGGGGCTTGCTTTGGGAATTATTATTTACTGTATTTAAAATACAATTGCGGCACAAGGCCAAAATGGGGAGGGGTTGAGGCTGGTCATCACTAACTATCTTATACCTAGCTAATCTGATTTACGACCCATTCACACATTACAATTTCAACTTTCACCATAAGAACTCGTCCATCACCATTCAATCCTCCATACACCATAGTACTGCATCTTCTCAAGGGGAAAGCTACAAAACGCATCCCATGCCATAAAAATCAAATGATTATAAAATATATACTTAAAAATTTATGGATGAATATAATGAGAGGGGAGGGAATGAACCCCAAAACAAACTAAATATAAACACAAAATAAACTAAACATAACTGATGTTAGTAGGGCCCGCCCAACCCTCAAAAAAGAAAGGCCACTGTATTCTGCCCCTTGGACAAAATCAAGAGGCTCTCTCGCTAAGGGAGTGGGAAAGGAGAAAAATATACAGACATGGGAAATAAAAAGCTGACCCAGTCAAGATAAAAAGGGGCCGAAACAAACTAGGGAGGTTTGGAATCTCAACTTGGATCATAACAGGCAAGGAACAACTCTTACTTACTTTGGGAATTAGTTGGAGATTCGTTTCCAGCTAAGCTAGTCGAACTCTATGCCAAAGGGCAGTCTTGTCTGGGGTTGTAGACAGCTACCCGACCCCATTTTTATGGGGTCTACAAGGAATTTTTGCCCAAGCCTGCAGACTCGATTTTACCCCGTATTAAAATAACGGCTTTGTGCCACATCTGCTTCATGGGGTGGTGAGGTAAATAGGAAATTACTAGCCTGCCACCTTATTCCTTGTCTTTCAGTAGTGTATTCTCTTTTACAATAAACCTCTCTTTCTTTCATCTACACACGTGTTGCTGTTCCTTCACTTGAGTACCATTTTTGTCTGTAACCTCTTTCATGATACAACACATATGTATCCATACATTTGATTTTTGAGTGCTGTATATTTCTGTGGCATACATCCTGATTTTGATGATTGTTCTGTTATGATGTCAGCTCTGATTGTACAAATGGTCTTCTTTTGTGGTTGTAAAAGCCTTCTCCCTGAAATTGATGATGCTCTAATTACTTGTTATGTCGCCAATAAAGAAATCTTCAAGGAAGAACATAGCAAGAAGTTGACCATCTTGTCTGAATTGAAATTGTTGAATTTCCCTTTCCTATATTTGTTTCTCTTGCAAATCTTCATCTTCCTCCATATTGGTAACTGCTTGGGAATACCAAGTGCTGTAAGCTTTGATGTGCTCGTCGTGTGATGGATGATGGCTCAGTATTGAAAATCAGACAGCCGAGATGCAGTTTCAGTCTTTACTTAAATGCAAATACCCTTGATAAAGGCATGAATCCACCTCTTCTCTCTCAAGCTATGGGTTGAATAGTAACACTTGTATTAGTAAATCTTTATTATCTCAAAAAGATTTTTTAAAATTCAAAGAAGAATCAGCAATATTATTGGTCCTGATCTGGCATCTGGGCTTCAGTCACTTTGCATAGATGTAAGGTTACCTCTCTCTGTCTTTTCTATAAATACTTTTTAGTAATTCTTTAGATGAGCTCTTCAATATGGTATTGAGACTTAGATTTTTAAATTGTTGTTTTATTTCCTACTCCCACCACAGACAAAAATTATACATATGGGGACTAGTTAGGACTTCATCGAGATTCCAAGGTATTATGGTGGATGTAGTTAGAATGGTAAGAATGCATTGTTTCGGTGTTTGGTTTGGTTTGTTTTATGCCATATCAACCTCAATGGATTAATTAATGTCGACAAGATTTTTATTGCTGGTAATAATTTTTTTCAAAAATGTATTGTAATATTTTTTTTTTTTCTTTTTTTTTTTTAACAAAAAATATATTGCTGGAAATAATTTTTTTTCCCAAAGATCAATTTGCTAGTAATATTTTTTCTTCAAAAATGTATTGTTGGTAATATTTTTTCTTCAAATATATTGCTGGTAATAATTATTTACAAAAATATATTGCTGGTATTAAAACCTATTTTTACACTTTCATAGTGTTTTGATCCCAATTTGGGGGTTAACTATTTGCCCATAGTTGGGACCCTAAAAGGTGCTACCACTTTGGATTAGGGTGAACCCGAGAACACCAGCAATTAAGAGGTGGATCTATGCTTCTCAAAACCTCCTGATCAGAGGCCTTGCAGTCAGACGTAGTTTATCGTCTTACCCAGGACGCTAGATGTACCCAGGACACTTTGATGTAAGGAATGTTGTGGTGTGTTTGGGTCAGTAATTGTGGGTAGCTAAGTTTAATTATACGACAGAAGAAGACCATCCTTTACCCATTCTCCCTTATGGCCTTGTGCCACATTTTTGTTTTATTTGTTACAGAATAAACATTGCTCTTTTGCTATGGTACCTAAACTTTTTAATTTAAGTGCAGTATGAGGCTGACATAAAGATCTTATCAATTTACAGTTGAGTTGGCTAGATGTAGCCATAAATTCTATGCTAATTGTTTCTTCTCTTGCACTTCTTGCTTGTGGAACTTCCTCCTGGCTCTATGCTTTCCAGCAATATTATTGGTCCTGATCTGGCATCTCAGCTCCAGTCACTTTCCCACTGCCATAAGGTTGCCTCTCTATGTCTTTTTTATAAATGGTAAATGTTCGAATGAGCCCTTCACTGTGGTACCTAGACTTTTTGAATTTAAGCGCAGTACTAGACTGGCATCTAGATCTCATCAATTTACAGTTGAGTTGGCTAGATGTAGCCGTAAATTCTATGCTAAAGGAAAGAAAGAATTTTATTTTCATACAATTTTTATTCAAATTTGTAGCAAGAGAAAAGGACAAAAATTGTTGGTTTTGTGAATGTGTGTGATTACCATGCCATTACCTAAAATTATGGTATCCTGGGTATGATGATATATTATGTCCAAATTGGGGTCAAAATACTATGAAATGTATAAAATACATTTTCTTAGTAAAAACATTACCAACAATACATTTAAAAAAAAAAAAATTACTAATTTGCCCAAGATGAAATTTTGACTTTGAATGACCCATAAGAAGTTGATATGCAACTGAACAAACAAACAAATGAACCTAGACTTAGATCAGAATGTCAACTGTTGTCCAATGGTTTTTAGAAGCACTCTAATGAATGCTTTTACAGGGATGAGTTTAGCCTAAGATAGGGGAAGGCAAAAATTGTCTTGGCAGACTCCTTAAAAATGAGGGCACCATGGCAATCTTTTTCGAAAATATTTGTGCAAAATTTATGTTTTATGCATGATTGCTGTATCTTTTTTCACATTGGCAGTTCTTTTAATAAAATCAGCAACACCTTTGGTAAAGCAGCTTTGGACTTTGTTTAGCCTGTATCTTTCTGCAAATAGTGTAAAACACTGAATCAACAAAGATATCATCTTCATTGACCCAACCTAGCCAAGACATATTCCATGACTTCAATGTAAAAAATTTTACACTATTTACATTATTCGAACTATTGTCCTCATCTTTGTCGCCATGTTTATCACAACTTTTCGGCTTTCTTCAGGTGTTTGGAATGTCAAACAGAACCCTTTATTTTGCTCACTGGGGTAGACTGTTCTAGTTCCATGTGCCGTGTCTAATGGATGTCAGTTATCAGTTATCTCCTGTTAATTCCTCTCCAAGTTCTCCACCGCCTTAATCAGGTATTGAAGTCATGCTCTTTGGGTCCTGTCACTGGATCTAACTAACACTTTTATCCACAGTGCCACGTATCCTTAACTTTATTTTGAATTTTGTGAGTATGTCGACCTTCTGAAGGCTGATGGGAAGAACTTGATGAAGGCTCAGATTGAACCTCCATCGGCTTTGACACTTTGTTTCAGAAGAAGTGTTTTGTGTTGATTTGCAATAGAAATAATTTGTAAAAAGGATTAGAAAGAAGTAAATCTATATTTTTTTAAGGTTTTATTGAAATTTTATTTAAGTTTCCACATGTCCTCCATCATTAGCAATACAAAGGGTTATACAATTTTGCAGTTCACGGAAAACATTTGCCAACTGATTTACAGTAATGCCTGAAATCACATTAGTTATTTTAGCTATACTTAAAACTAGGTACATTAAACTTTATAACATTTTTTACAGGTTATTTCTATCGCAAATGCAAATAAAGTTATAAATTTTTTAAAGTGCATATGAACTTTATGGATACCCTGTATAACAAAATTAAAAATCTAATGTATTGGCAGAATACGTTGAAGATAATAATTATGAATTTTTTCTTCATTTGAGACTTTGAATAAAGGAACTGTATTCTGTTAGGATTGACTCAAATCTTTATCACAGTAAAGCATTATATAAATAAATATCAATACTAAAAAGAATAGATAATAAAATATTATTTTATTTTTGTGAGTTTAGACTTGTTTACATTACAATATATACGGTAAATATCAAGACATTTACTTTCAGACATGAATATTAATTAGCAATTTCTTATAGATAAAAATATTTTCATGAATAATTTTTGTTGCCTAGCATTCAGAAGGACTTCCTCTACTCAGGCAAATTATCAGAATCTTGAATTTTTTATTTTAAATGGGGGTCCTGTTTACAATATAAATATAACATTAAACTGATCCCTGACTTTATGACATGTGTTTTTTTTCCTTCTTGAGGGGACCAGTCTATTTAAGTAGTATTGTTTTAAAATGAAATGTATTAGTATCTGTCTAGATTTCTGAGATGAGGTATTATGTACATTATTTACATTATTCGGACTGTTGTCCTTATCTTTGTTGCCATATTTATTACAATGTTTCAATCATCGTATGCTCCAGCCTTCTTCAGGTGGTTGAGATGTCGAACCGAAACCTTTATTTTGCTCACTGGGGTAGACTGTGCTAGTCCCACATGCCATGTTTAATGGATGTCAGTTATTTCTCGAGCCGAAACATTGTAATAAATATGGCAACAAAGATGACAATGAATAATTTAAATAATGAAATGCATTATTACCAGGTAACGTGTGTGTATATATATATATATATATATATATATATATATATATATACATATGATGTTCATTTAATTCCCAGTAGACATAAATGTTGCAAGATTGAAATAAACTTGTAATATTTGTTGAAAATCCTTTCATCTTCCTCTTCTCTTTGAAAATATATCTACATAAGGCTCTAGTCAAATTTTTTCTTAGAAAATCCTGACAACCACCTTATTAAGAAAAAAACATTTTTTGTTCTTAATTGAAAAAGAAGCTCAAAGAGTATTATATTTTAATAGAAAAATAACTGAGAAAGTTAAGGTTTGAAAGATTAAAAAAAAAACAAAATCAAATAATTCTTTATGTATTTAAAATTTATGAAAAAAAAAGATTCTGTTCCAAATTTACAATTATTCAAAGATCATGGAAAATTGGCTGACCAGAATATTTTCTTGTAAAGTTTATAATAAAAAGAGAAAACTTGTTTGTTTGAAAAAGGCTTCCAAAGTTTTGCCCTTTTTAGCTTCTTGATTCTTCAACAAGTCTTCTCTTGCATTTTGCATGGTGTGACGTTGGAGACGGTAAATGTCTTATTTTGGTTGAAAATAAAACAAGCACACACAGAACAAATATATTTTCAGGTTTCTATGATGGCACATGGTTTTGAATTCCAAGAAAAGTTTTTTGATGATAAAATGAGTTCATTTTTTAATTTTATCTCCCTCTTTAAATTTTAAAGTACCTTGGCATTGAATATGGGTACTGCGGTATTTTGCCATGGTGCTGCAGTCTAAGCTCATTCCTGCTTTTACTTCTTTGTGAGGTTATATAGCAGATCATCCGACATTACTATCTTCCAAAATTATGGAACCCATTTTTTAGCCTTTGAATCCGGCTAGAACCAGTAGATTGCTTAGATCTACTTTAATGTCTATCCATCTTTACTAAGGGTCCGATATTACAGCCCAATAGTTATCTAAGTCACCATGGTATCTGTTATGTAGTACAGAGAAGAAAGCTAGGATAGAATAACCTTTTCTTAAGGCTATACTATAATTTACAATACTTTCACAAATATAAAACATTTTTTCTGTGAAAGTATTGTAAATTATAGTATAGCCTTAAGAAAAGGTTATTCTATCCTAGCTTTCTTCTCTGTACTACGTAACAATTTACTGAACTTAATTCACAGCAGTCAGTAATCAACAAAGGAAAGAATTTAGAATGAAAAGGAAGAAGAACGCAGCTTTTAAAGAGGAATGGGAACGTGTGAAAAGTCACGTGGACAAGAAAGCTAGTTTCCTTTTTTTATTCTTTCTTTCTTTTTTTTTCTTTTTTTTTTTTTTTTTTACGAAAATATAACATCCCCCCCCACTTGCAAAAGAGATTGTAATTGAAAAAGTTTTATAAATCCAATCGTTGTATTGGTCTACGAATCCTGCTAGACCGGCGTGAAGGTAGTTCACCACTGGAAGAGCCAGACCTCTGAGAAGGCTGACTTTCAGGATTCTGGCTATTATTCAAAGATTCATTTTCCACCGTATAATTTTATCATTTTTAATTTTTCCACGATTAGCAGGTTTAAACATAAAAGATACAGCTTGTTGATCAGTAATAATAGTAAAATATTTCCTGGCAAGGAGGTCTCTCCATTTACGAACACATTCGACTATGGCATATGCTTCTTTTTCGACTATATGAAGTCATATTTCAGAGGGGTTTAGCGACCGAGAAAAGAATGCTACAGAGTGCCTCCAATAGCCTGAGGGTCTGCAGAAGATATATCAAACTTGTCCAGACGAATAATCTTGTCCATGAGGAGTTAAGTTCAGTAAATTGTTACGTAGTACAGAGAAGAAAGCTAGGATAGTATAGCCTTAAGAAAAGCTTTCTTCTCTGTACTACGTAACAATTTACTGAACTTAATTCACAGCAGTCAGTAATCAACAAAGGAAAGAATTTAGAATGAAAAGGAAGAAGGACGCAGCTTTTAAAGAGGAATGGGAACGTGTGAAAAGTCATGTGGACAAGAAAGCTAGTTTCCTTTTTTTATTCTTTATTTTTTCTTTTTTTTTATGAAAATATAACAGTATCCTTACTCTAGAAGAGGAAGTGCTTTATATTTAATCACAGACGCAATTGAGAAAACCTTTGTCTTGATGAATTTTGCTTTTTATTAGAGATATTGGTGTTTCAGTTTTATATGTTATCAGAGCCTGTTGTATATTTGTTTTGGAATTAAATGACTGCTTTCTTTGTGTAGGAGAAAATTGATTATTTTGAATTTACAAAAAATGTTTTTTTTATCAATTTGTCTTTAGTAAAGAAAAAAATTTAAAGTTAATTTTGAGTTAAAGAAAATTATATTTTTTATTTAAAAGTATCTTTTGTTGTCTTATTACTCTATATATAAAGTTCTACAATTTCTGTTCGTCTGTCACACCCACTAAAATAGCCATAAATTGATAGATCAAAACCAAATTTTAGGGAGAATTGCAAACAGGTAAGGGGGTGCAAAATACAATTCGTTTTACTAGGGTGCCTAGCTTAACACAATAAATTTTCATCAATGTTTTTGAAAAATTAAGTTATATTATTTAACATACAAAATACTCCCACTATTTTAAAAACAATTTAATGATTAAAATAAAAAATATTTATTTAAAAAAATGAATATTGTTTTTTGCATATCTTTTTAAGTTTTTATATACAAGAACTATAAACAAATCACAAGGCCAAATGCTTGAAAAAGTTGGAATTTAGCTCCAGAAAGAAATATTTACACATGACTAATTGTATGTTGCATGCTCAAGAGTAAGAAATCCTAAGAATTTATTCTTTGCCATTAAAAAAGAGGTATAGACTTATTGGTTTGTGAAATTGAACAAATATGTACAATTTGTAAATCTTAACAAAAATGTTAGTGATAACTTCCACAATACTAAATATTTTGCAGATTTTAACACACATCAGTGTGTTACAGAAAAATTCTAGTATAAGTGAAGTAGAAGGCCCAAAATAGTTATTTATAAAATGGTAAATAATAAATAAATGGTAGATGGTTCACATATTTTTATAAGTTTTTAAATTTTCATAAATTTTTGAATAAAAAGATTTCTTTTCAAATTTATTTCTTTATAAAATGATAAACAAGAAATATAAGTGATAGATATTTTTATAAAATGAGAAATATAGGTGATAGATATATTTATAAAGTTATGAATAAAAACCTTGTTTTCATTGTTATTCATTTGGCAAAGTTCAACTTTTTCTTTGGAATGGTTGGCAATCGATTCGGATTTTATAAAATGATAAATAATAAAAATATTAATGTTGTAAATATGAGATTATTGTAAATAAACAATCAAATGCTGTTTAATATTTTTGTTGAAAATTCCCAAGATCAAAGAAAATTTTCATATTTCACTCTGTATTTACAGAATTTATATTTTTAAATAAAAAAATATCAGCAAGGGGAGACTATTCTGTAATTAGCAGTTACATTTTACTTCTGGTTCTTGGATGAAAAGATAGTCAAAATATTAATAATGTTTATTAAGAACTAATTACTCTTCTGTAACTTTAGAAGTTGATTTCTTGTATAAAAAAAAACACTTATCAACAAATTATAAAAAGAGAATCATAGATACTGTTTTCCTACAGTTTGCAGTAAAAGATGATTGAGTTTCTTTTACATAGAAATTATGGCAAACATGGATAAATATACCTGAAAAAGAATGTTTTTTCCCATGACTCTGCTTTTTTAACTATCTTCACTCTTCAGCAATGTTTATTGTTTTCAAATCTAAATTAGACTTTATTTATAAGAAAAATTTGATATTTACAGCATTCTAAAAACTAATGTAATGCAATATTTATCATTTGCCAGTTTATAAAGAAATAAATATGAAAATAATTTTTTTATTCATGAATTTAGAAACATTTACAAAATTATTAAAATATGTGAACCAACTATAAGATAATCCTTATTGTTTGCCATTTTATAAAGTTTGAATCAATTGGCAATTAGCTAATGTTTTGTCAACCTTTCCAATAAACATAAACAATTTAATAAATAGTGTTTATTATTTTTGTTTCTCAAGAACAAAGAAAAGGTATAAATTCTCTTTCATATATTTGAGTTTCAAATCACTTTATAAAACATTGTCAAGATAATATGAAATAATAATGGTGTCAAGGGAAAAACTGTCCTTTTGACACGCGATTGTTTTGTGAGCATGACAAACTTTGATGGAAGCCTTATCTATTAATGACAGAACAATCTCCCATTATTTATTTTCCATTTGAAAATATAAATCCTATGAAAGAGAAGTGATTTGATGTTGGATTTTGTGGCCTTTCAGTGAATATCTTTGTGAAAGCTGTGTGTAAAAATCAAATGCACATAAATCACTTGATAGAAAAAGTTAATTAGTTTGTCAAATATTATATCATATTTTAACTTTTTCTTTTCCTTTTTTTGTTTCAGTTGTTCCAACTTAAAAAAATAAATTGCAGAATGTAATTGGAACATCATTTTCTTGATGACCTGAAATAAATAATGAAAATCCCTTAAAAAAAACTATTGGGAAAATTGGATGTTTCTTATCAAGGAGTCAAATTTGATTATATACAAAAAACACAGGAAAAAATAACACTTATATGTCTTATTCTTCAACAAACTCTTATTTCACACGTCTAACATACACAGGAGAGAAAACTTGCCCAGAGTGCATGGATCTACTTTTTTGCGATTGTCAATTTTATGAAACTAGTTGTAAAACAAAACTGGAGACTGATCCTATTACAGTCAGATATGACTTTTTATTTGCATTGAATTCAAATTGAAAGACACGTATGAATTGACAAATTGGAAAAATTATATTCATCTGCAGCACAGATCTTTCCTTTTTGTGTAATTGTTTACAAACTTACATAATTTAGTGAATTTAAATGTTCTGTCTTTTTCCAGACTCAAAAAGGAAAATATGGCAAACTGCTCTGAAAATTGTTTGGAAAGTCATGGATGTAAATTAACTAATAGATCACCTACAAAAAAGCATTTAAAAACCCATGCTGCAGAAAAACGATATACTTGTGAAGTGTGTGGTGTTAATCAAACAAAATCAAATTTAGTTCAACATATGCGAATACATACTGGAGAGAAGCCATATTCTTGTGATGTGTGTGGTTCTGCATATTCACAGAAGTCATATTTGAGAAAGCATATGCGAACACACACTGGGGATAAGCCATATTCTTGTGAAGTGTGTGGGTCTTCCTTTTTACAAAATGTTCACTTGCTGCTGCATATGCGAACACATACTGGAGAGAAGCCATATTCTTGTGAAGTGTGTGGCACTTCCTTTTCAGTAAAGTCAAATTTAGTTGTTCATATGCGAATACATACTGGAGAGAAACCGTATATTTGTAGTGTTTGTGGCTATCCCTTTTCACTGAAGGAATATTTAGTGCGGCATATGCGAACACATACTGGAGAGAAGCCATATTCTTGTGAAGAGTGTGGCACTTGCTTTTCCCAAAAGTCAAATTTGGTGGTGCATATGCGAACACACACTGGAGAGAAACCATATTCTTGTGAAGTGTGTGGCTTTTCCTTTACATGGAAGTCATTATTGGTGCGGCATATGCGGACACACACAGGAGAGTAGCAGTATTCTTGTAATATGTGTGACTCTTTATTCATACATAATTAATATTTGAAGCAATGTAAATGAATACAGACTGGAGAGAAAGCATAAAATCTGGGACTCTGCTTTCCAGGGAAGATAAATTTGGTAAACCCTATGCAAACATATACTGGAGAGAAGCTTTTTTTGTGTGTGTGTGTGTGTGTATTGTGTGGTGCTTCGTTTAAAAAAAAAAAAAATCAAATTTGGAGCCAAAATATGCAAGCTCCCCCTAGTGGTTGATTAAAGTGATATGAAATTTAGGTCAACCTGTGTGAACTCACTCTAGAATGAAACCTTGTATATGTGGAATATTTGCATCTTTTCTGAGAATTTAGTTCAAAGAGTCACATATCTAAACATATAATTTAAAACTGGAAAGAAATCATATTTAACTATAGCTTGTAGATCTCTGTGTATGTTAGCTTTTGTAAAGCATGTAAACACTTCTTTGAGAGCTTGCCCAAATTTTTTAGGTTTGTGATTCTGCATTTTGAATCCATTCACCTCGAGCAAAAAGATAAAAAAATCATGTTCTTATAAAAGATTGTAAATGAAGATTAAACACTTTTTAACAGAATGTGTTGATTTAAAATCTCTTTGTTTTTTGTTTGGAATGTGGGTGTAAGTGAAAATATCCGTGACAGGTTTTGGAGTGTTTTATTCAACGAATTTGGGTTAAATTCTGTAAATTTTAGAAAAGTTTTTATCTTTAATCAGATAAAGTTCTTCAGATTTCGAATTCATAAAGATGACATATCTCTTCATCTGAAATCAAACTTTTTTTTTCTCTGTCTATTATTTGGGCAACTGATGAGTTTGATCTGATGTATATAGATACACACATAAACATATATTTTACACCAGATGTGGGAGTAAACAATTAGTCATCAAATGTACCACTTTAAGAATTATTATTATATATTTTGATGAATGATAATAATAATCTATATAATAAATGTGAATGTCAGTGTATCATTGTGTCACACCTTTTCAACTTTACTCCTAAAGGTCATAGCCCATCATATACCATTTTGGAATCACAAACAAAATGAAAAAAATTCTGGGCCAAATCCAGACCCACAAACTTGAAATTTTGGATTCCCAAGTTTTTATTACTGCAATTTTTTTAAATTTTTTTTTGTGATTTTTTTTTTTTTTTTTTTTTTTCATGATAAATTTTTTTTTGTACAATAATTTTTATAACTTGGAAATAAATTTGGAAATAATCAACATCCATGAAATAAAAATAATTTTTTCTATGGAAAGTAAGGACCTATGTACATCAAATTGTCTTTAAATTACTCACTGTGATTAAATGATTAAGGAAATTTAAAAATAAAATCATTTTTACCAGGAGTCACAACAGGACCAAGGTTTATTCATTAAATATTTTGGTGCTTTTTTAGGAAACTGACAGCCTGGCCATCATTTGAGTAACAGAAATGAGACAAATATATAAAAAATGTCCGTCAATCGAGTGTGAAATTTGACAAAGAAATAAAATTTACATTGGGTTGATTTTCAAAGTCAGAGCTGTTTGATAGTATAGAAGAACATTAAGATAATCTTGGTTTTACTTTTTAATGTTTATACAAAATATCGGGGGGAAAAAAGATGTTTTTATTGAATAACAATTTTTAGGTTAAAATTTTATTACTTGGTGCGATGGGTAAATTGTCGCCATTTTATATTTTTAATTTTGTATGCATACACATTGTTTTGATTTTTTTCTACTGCACCATGTGGTAGGGTCACTTGGGAACCATCTGTGAGAAAGTGAACGCCATGATACCATTCACTCCATGGGAAATTTGGAAACGGCATGCTGTACTGCTTGGCATTGATACCAGAAGCTCCAATTGAACTCCATTTACTTTGTAAAATTTGGTCTGAAGAAATGGAGTCCTGAGTCCACAAAATAAATTATCACCTGACCGAATGGATTTTAATAATTAATAAACATATACAAATGCACACACATGCAACCCATTTTTTCATTCTTGATCTGATACAGACTACACAGCAAAATGCATAATTTGATGTATTTTCAAATATACTATACTTTCATGAACATTTTCAAATTCTCAATAATTTATAACTGTCGGAATCACATACCCAATTTCATAACATATATATATATATATATATATATATATATATATATATATATATATGTATAAAAGTAAATGAAATTTATAAAATAAATAATAATTGCAAATTTTATTCAATTATTATATTAATTTTAAGCAATCTAGTGATATATATATATATATATATATATATATATATATATATATATATATATAAAAATATATATATATATAATTATTTATTTAAAAATATGATTCCAAATCGCTACATAAGAGGTCTCATGTTTCAAGACAAGAGCCGAAAACTACAATATAATCCTTTAAATTAAATTGAGTTTAAATTAAAATGGGCTCCGTTCCATCTTCAAGCGAAAATTTTGTTGGAATAACGATATCTGAAATT
This sequence comes from Acanthosepion pharaonis, assembly GCA_903632075.3. NCBI lineage: Eukaryota > Metazoa > Mollusca > Cephalopoda > Sepiida > Sepiidae > Acanthosepion > Acanthosepion pharaonis. The sequence goes on along the minus strand of CAHIKZ030003584.1, from coordinate 1,304,590 downwards.
TACTTGTTTTAAAAATTGAAATAAAAATCCCCATGGTAACAGCTAGGGCGAATTGTTTAAATTGGGTAGGCGAGTGTAGGGTGTTAATAAGTAGCGGTGTAGAGATACTTTCAAGATGTCAAGTCGGGGAAAGGTGGGGGTGTCTAAAATGAAACGGAAGATGTATTAACCTTCGTCTAGTTTGCTTGTCTATGGAGATTTATTTATTTTATTTTATTTTATTATGAAAGGGAATTGTGCAATTTTCTATATATTTTCATATAATATATATATATATATATATATATTACAGCAAAAAACAAAAATTACCTCAAAATAGATATAGTCTATTTCAAGCCGTTCTGTATATGGCTATCATCAGTCTCTAAGTGTCTGTCTCAGAACATTGTTTTAAATTTATTTTCAATGTTATTCTTCCACTCGTAGATGTCTTGTTACAGAGGATTGGGAAGAGGATTCAGAAAGAGTTGGATGAGTTGAATGGTGATTACAAAGGTACAGCAGCTAAAAAAATCTCTCGTTGGTCATTCTAATAAGAAAAGAACTCTGAAATTTGTTGGTGAGGGCCTCAAACTCAACTCGGAGGCCTACACCAAGTGCTTTGAGGATGTAGTGTTGCCTTGGGTCAAGAGGGTGGCTGCTGGAAGATCCTATGTCTAGCAACAGGACTCTGCACCCTGCCACACAAGCAGGAGAACCCAGTCATGGCTGTCAGACAATTTCTGCAACTACATCACTCCCTTACATCTGGCAACCCTCTTGATTAGTATTTGTGGGGCACACTTGGAGTGAGTGATCAACACTAATGAAGGCAAGGATTATAGCAACATGGAGACCATCCAGAAGAGATGCAGGAGATTCTGAAATCTGGGAGCCATGGTTGAAGCTAACGGTGATATTATTGAATAAATTTACTCTTTAGTATTTCAAGATATTTTTGTGTAATTTTAGTAAATATATCTTATATATTTGTCAGTGACCAAAACTCCTCGTAATACCAAAGATGAACTGAAGGAAATGACCTGGGAACAACCACAGTTAAGAGGTGGTTACATGCTCCTCAAAACCTCTAATATCCTGATCAAAGGCTTTGCTGCCGGATGTAGTTTATCATCATACCCAGAACTACGAAAAGAATGAGAAAGACTGTGAAATGACAGGAGCAAAGAGCAGGTGATTGGCCAGGATTATTCAATGGTGTGACCACTTACATAGACAACATGCCAGACAAGAAATGGAAACAGTATGGATCTTACCTTAATGGAAACAGTGTCTCTACTGTCTAATCAAAAAGATCAGCCTGGTTTTGTCAGGCTGTTTAGGAATATACCTTAGGGAAAGTTATATTCTGAGTTTTATTGATTTGACTAACTTAAAAGATGCCCTATTGTGTGGCACTTAAGCTAGCTCCTGCAGAGGGCTTTTTACTGGGTCTTCGGGTTGTTCAGGAGTTTGAGAGTCCCTAAGTTTTTGTATATTCTCAGCATTGGAAGCTCTCCTGGCTGCCATTTGATCTTGGATTTCATTTGCATTTCTTTGTGTGAGGCATACTGCTGCCTTATGCAATAGGCAACAATACTACAGAAGAACTCAAAATTGATTTCTGCATTTAAGTATTGCATTAATATTTAAGCTTAGCTTTTAAAAGTTGAATGATAATTCTTCTGCTGCCACTTACTTTAAAAAAACAATTTTATGTGCATAGGTCCTTACTTTCTGTACAAAAAATTATTTTTATTTCCTGGGTGACTTTCGCTGGATTTAGCAATTCATTTCAATTATTCCCAAATTATAAATACTGTTATACAAAAGAAATTGTTGCAAAAATCACTGAAAACAGTCACAGTAATGAAAACTTATGAATCCAAAATCTCTGTGACATAAGCTATTGAAAGTTAGATAGTTGTGTCCCTTTAATTGAAAATGTGTGACACACGGACATTTGCATTTATTATATAGATCAGTGTTTCTCAACCTTTTTTTTACTCATGGACCCCTTTTCCCTTCTTTTTCACTTGGTGGACCTCTTCATAGGTATTTGACATAAGACAATATTTTTCACTAATAAAAATGTTGAGGTTTTAATAATCAAAGAAATATTATATAATTAAGCTTCATTTTTAAATGAAAACTAAATTTAATACAAATAAATTACTCTACAATTATAATAATAGTAACAATAATAATGGTTATAGTAATAACTTTTATTGACCAATAGCTTGTATTACAATATTACTTACATGTTCAAGGCCATGGGGAGCAGAGCTCTTCAGGAAATTTAATTCATTGCAGCATTTATTTATGCACACTGGTTAAAAATTTTAATAAACCAATTTAAGTTAAGTGAGTAGAAAAAAAACAAAAGGCATATTTCTTCAATGAGATTTCTGTGGTTGATACTGCTCAGCGAGTTTCTTATATCTTGTTCCATCGATGTTAATGATAGTTGAAGAACACCTCTTTTCACAATGTCAAGTCTGTTGTGAACTTTTGACAATAGTTGTGAAACATGACTAAATCTTGATTCAACAAGATGTTGGAAAAGCAATCATGTACAGCTGTGCTTTATTTTAATAATAAAATTCATTCTGAGTTGACTTTCTTCATGGACCACCAAAATATCATTGTGGAATCCCCAGTTTGATATATATTTTCCTGTGGACCCCGGTTGAGAACCCCTGATATAGATGATGAATTTGGTTTGCTGTGAAAAATAAAACAGGACAACCATTGATGAAACTATTAGCAAATGATGTACCCTAGTGAATGATGTACCTTAAGTTTGAAGCACCCTTTCAACTAGACAAACTTTTGAAAGCTTATCTGTGAGATGCTTAATGATTTCGCTTTATAACCAGCAAACCAATGCAAAGTGGGGTGTATTCCATTGACTTTCAGATTTATTAACCAAAAATTTTCTTTCCTTTTTTTTTTTGTTGAACATATATAAGACAGGTTACGTTTGTCTTGAAATAGAGGCCATATTATAGGATGATGAACAGGACTGGCCATTTTATTATATGAGGATCAGACATCGGGTAAATGTAAAGAATGTACGCCAACGATCTGAATGAAGCCGCTGTTTAAAAATGTGAAACCCACTGATGAAAATCAAAATGAAGGGCCAGTTTGACAAGCGATTTTGGCTGAGGGGCCAGCAGGTGACATATTCAAACACCAGTTCCTATACAATTTCTGAAGTTAAGTAATGTCAACCCTGTTCAGTATCTAGATGGGGGACAGCTTGAGAATACCAGCTGAATGTGCAGGTGGTGTAATGGTTAATTGAAGAATCAAGTTCCAATTGAGTTCATTATATTCACTTACACACAAATAACCTTGAGAAAGGTAGGAATCCTCTTCTCCCCCAATTATAGATTAATTAGTAAGACTTGTATCATTATTATTTCCCAAAAGAAATTTTTAGAATTTAAAAATATTTTCCAGCTTTAAATAACATCGAAAGGGTTGATAAGACATAAAAATGAATTTTTTACTGGTTCATTCATGAGGTCATCCATTATGGTTAACAATTGGTGATGGGACAAAGTATACGTATATAATAAAACCCTCACTCGGCTTCCCATCAGCCAGCAACTGATTCTCCCATGTTGCGTCTCAGTTCTTGATAACATCGGTGTACACCAAAAACTAGAAATGATCCACTGCATTTTAACAAAAAGAAACAAAAGGTATGTTGTATGGTGAACGAAAATTTTTCTTCATCCGTATGAGTTTGAATCCTTGTCGTCAAGTGTTGTAGAGTAGTTTCACAGTAGAGGCTTGTATTTAACTAAGTCGGTCCTAAGATAGATTCGACATACAAAACGTTAGGAACTTTATATAATAGGTAATGATGCAGAGAAATCTAGTTGTGGTCGCTGATACTCTTAGTATCCGACTAACGGTCGTCCGACATCGACTGACTGGCTAGCTCCCTGAGCCCCTTAGCAACTGCTACTACTCCTACTTATTATAGGTGGGAGAGTCTAACAATAGAATAGATGTGTTCCACTATAACAAGGTAAAAACTTATGCCACGTTGAGAAATGACAACACAAACCCTTTTTCTATTACCATATGTATTTTTATTCAGAGCTTCGCTTACTCGTTCTGGGTGAGTAGGGAGGAAATACTTGGGTAAAACTTTCGCCATGTCAATCTGACAGTTCAGCTTTTCCCTGTGACAAAACCTCTGCCGATCTACACCTCCCAACATATAGATGACAGAAAAAAAAACAGGCAGCATCAGAACTACATCTATAAGTCTACCTGTGAGGAACAAGAAGACTTACCTCCTGCAAATGGAATTTGCATGACGTGTCAGGTGTTGTTGAAAGATCACAACCGGCATTAAAAGCAAAAATGAATTCTGAAACTCTTATATCACAGGCAGGCGTACAATTAAAAATAAAAAAGACTAAAAATTCAACCCAGCATAAATCTATAAGATCAGAAGTTTTGGGCGAACGAGAAGTAAGTCTTGTATGCAAATTTTAGTTGCCCCCCAACGCTGGCATAAATAGCGAGTCTGTGAGGAAGACGAGACAGAACAGAACACATTGTTGGCATAACGGAGTATGTACTAATGAAACTGAGAGAATAAGAGGTCACTAGCAACAGCTCAGTTGGTAGACCGGAGGACTGAATGAAAGCAAGGACTTTAATCTATTACAGTCATCGCAAACAATGGGCGAACTGAATTACCCACACTATCATTAATCCTTGCTTTGAATATTGCTGCCACATATGGTCCAGAGCTCCTCGATAAAGTCTAAAGTAGAATCAGCAATATTATATGTCCTGATCTGGCAGGTTGGCTCCAGTCACTTTCCCATTGCTGTAAGGCTGCATCTGTTCTATAAATACTTTTATAGTAATTCTTTGGATGAGTTCTTCACTATGGTATTGGGGCTTAGATTTTTAAATTGTTTTATTCCCCTCTCCTACCACAGACAAAGATTATACATATGGGGACTAGTTATGACTTCATGGAGACCCCAAGGTATTATGGTGGATGTAGTAAGAATGGTTAGTAAGAATGCATTGTTTTCGTGTTTGGTTTGGTTTGTTTTATGGCATATCAACCTCAATAGTTTATTTAACACTGACAAGATTTTTATTACTGGTAATATTTTTTTCCAAAAATGAATTGCTGGTGATATATATATATATATATATTTTCCAACAATCTATTGCTGGTAACATTTTGTTTCCTTCAAAAATGTATTGCTGGTAACGTTTTGTTTCCTTCAAAAATGTATTGCTGGTAACATTTTGTTTCCTTCAAAAATGTATTGCTGGTAACATTTTGTTTCCTTCAAAAATGTATTGATGGTAACGTTTTGTTTCCTTCAAAAATGTATTGCTGGTAATATTGTATTGTTGATAATAATTTTTTACAAAAATGTATTTCTGGTATTAAAACCTATTTTTACACTTTCATAGTATTTTCACCCCAGTTTGGGGGTTTACTATTTTCCCATAGCTGGGACCCTAACAGGTGCTACCACCCCGGGTCAGGGTGCACATGAGAACACCAGTATTAAGAGGACTCCTCAAAATCTCCTGATCAGAAACTTTGCTGTTGGACGTAGTTTATCGTCTTACCCAGGACACTTTGGTGTAAGGAATGTTGTGGTATGTTTGGGGCAGTAATTGTGGGGTGCTAAGTTTAATTATAAGACAGAAAAAACCATCCTTTCTCACTCCCCATTTTGGCCTTGTGCCACAGTTTTTTTTATTTATTACAGGATACATCGCTCTTTGCTATGGCACCTAGACTTTTTTAATTTAAACGCAGTACAAGGCTGACGTCAAGATCTCATCAATTTACAGTTGAGCTGGCTAGATGTAGTTGTAAATTCTATGTTAATAGTTTCTTTTCTCATACTTCTTGCTTGTGGAACTCCATTCTGTCTCTATGCTTTCCAACCAACTTTAATCTGCAAAAATTTAAATGCAGTGTCAATCACTATCTCAATGCATGTATTTAATTTTTTTTTTTTTTTTTTTTTTAGATATGTTGAAAAAAAAATTTTAGTTTAGGATATCCATATTGTAAGAATAATTCTTTTGTTTTTGTTTTTGCAAGTGAACATTGCATTAAAATGTTTTTGGAGAGAACAATGAATTTTCTAGATGCAAATACTACTATTTAACCCATAGCTGAATGTAAAAGGGTTAGGGTTGATGCTGGTAATATTTTATTTTTTGCAAACAGTTTTTTTTTCTTCTCACTTGTGGAATCTCCTTCCAGCTCCATGCTCTCTAACCAACTTTAATCTGCAAAAATTTAAATGCAATGTAAATCACTATCTACTGTCCTGATTACTCTTTCCTCTTCCTGTTCATTATTAATGTTTCTGTTGCTAATTCTTCCACACTCAGTAACCCCTTGTAACTTTACTGCCTTAGATGCTATGATGCCATTTTAAAAAAGAAAAAAAAGGACAGTCTATCTCCTGCCAAAGAGGAACCAGAAGTGGCTCCATTGATTCTAAGTATGACTGACAAGATAAACCAATAATAGCTTAGTAGATTAAAGCATTGGTTTGTGAATTTGGTGAGTTCAATCCCTAGGCCAGGTAGTGTGTACTTAGAAAACAGGTTGAGATATCCAGTAAAAGCATTGAACTAGAACTAGTGGACTAAATAATGGGTTTGGTTCTAAATTCTAACATATATCACCTGAAGAAGGCCAGGGTGTACAACAGCCGAAATGTCATGAATATGACAATAAAGACGAGAATAACAAATCAAACATGTAAATAGTGTAAAAAAGTTATCTTTTAATTAAAACAGAACTGAGTTTCTTTTCATTTTTTGTTTTAAAATATTTTAAATCTCTAAAGATTTAAAATTTGTGGAAATTGGTTCAGAATGTTTGTTTTTTATATTCAAAATGAATGAACACTGAGCAAGTGTCGTTTTGGAAGGGTTATTTTCTTTTTTATGAATACAAATTGTATCCTTCTTGTGAGGCAGTGTTTGCAGCTCATGTTACATTGGAAAGGAGAGAGAGAGTGAGTAAGTGTGTCCCTATCCTCCTTTGTAGCAGGAAGTCATCCTGATTACTGTATTTTCCAGCTTACAAGACGCACCCTAATATTGGAAAGAAATTTCTAAGGAAAAAAAAAAAAAAAAAAATAGTCAAGAACAAAAAGGCTCCCACCACTGCTAGTAAACGGAGCATGTTTAAGCTTGTGGCTCGGCTCCAGGAAGGTTTATAGTCTTGGAAATACTTGTAACAGCTAAGTTCTGAGGTTGTATCATATAAAAGGCTGAATTAGATAGCTAACATTAGTGTACAAATCCACATTCCTATTAGTCAAGCCAATTAGGTGACTGTAAAAGCTTACATTCATCGTGGAAGACACATACGTATTTTTCAGGAAAAAAGTACGTTTTGTAAGCCAGAAAATACGATAGTTCTTTGGTGGTTAGAGGAATGGACCTCCTGTGCCGCATTCTATGGAAAGGGTCCAGAACTAACGTCAAAGCCATTTTTTTCTTGGTTTAAATTTCTCTTTGATAGTTCTCTATCATAAATATATAAATAAACTAATGACCGTTTTTCATGGTCTTTCACATGCTAGACCCTCTTCTTCAATGTTTCTTTCATAAGTTAATATTAAGCTCTTTAAATGAAAAAACTTATAAATAATACACATACTAAAAAAAAAAGATTAATTAATAAAACGGTTTCATCAGAGATTTGTTTGGTTAAAAAAAAAAAATAAAAACTTTTCAATTAAAAAATTTAAATTTGATTAAATTCATCTAAAAATGTTTTTTATCAAAAAGTTAAAGTATTAAATAATTCTAAAAAGAAAACACTAAAAAAAAAAAAAAAAGATTTTCCAGTGAATACGTTTTTTTTTGACTTGTTTACATTCCCGAATTTACACTTTTTACAGCTATATAAAAAAAAATTCTTTCAATGTTTAAAATTGAAAGAAATAAGTGGTTTCATTATAAAATGCCTAAAATCCCACTTAATAAATAAAGAAATAATCTTATATGTTTATTTGACTTTTTCCTGGCTTTAAATAAAAATTTTAATCTGGCAATCCGTAAAAAAGGGACACAAAAATAACGACACCGGATTTTGCATTTTTTTTTTTTTTTTTTTTTTTGTCTTAAAAACATCCCATCTTTTTTTATTTATTTCAAATACGTAAAATCATCAAAGTTTACGCATTGGATCATCTTGTAAGTGTCTGAAACTTTATTTTACTAATTAACTTAAATAAATACTAACAAACCAATTCTTTTCGACGCCTTCTTCAGATTCGGCCATATTAATTTTTAAAATTTAATTTCATACATTCCTCCAATCACTTTATTGTTTAGTTTATCATTAATAATCCACGCTGAATAATTAAATAAAATTTCTTGCCAGTTATTAATTTGCTAATTTTTTTTTATCTTATTTTGTTTAAATTTTTTATGCGTAAACAAAAAAAAAATGCCGACATTAGTGCAAAATTTTCTGCAAAAGTTTGTTTATGAAATTGACACCCAATGGCAAGGTCGTTCTTCAATCATAAATAAACATTTATTTTTAATCTTCAAATCATTCGATAGAAACGGTTTTTGAAATTTGTATCAGGTAACTCCGAAATCCTCAGCGCATTCTGCTTTTAAAAAATAACCAAAAATCAAATGTCGATGAAACTTTCAACATTCATTCATTGATGAATGGGCTTTATTGAATCTATTTTTTTAGTTGTACGTTTATTAGAAGTATTTTTAAACATTTTTTTTCTTAGATCAATTATACCCAACTTCACTCGTGTCTAGTGGATGTTTCTCTAGTTTCGTGTCTAATCCTAACAGGGATGTTCCTAATTTTTACATTTTATAAAGCTAGATCCTCTAAGGTGTCATATCATTAAAGAAAATATTAAATATCGACTTAGGGCATATAAAAATTATGTTTCAAAATCGTAAGAAAAGAATTCAAGAAAACTAAAAATTATTTTGGTGGAGTGTAGTTAAAAACTACTTTTAATAAAAATGATAAAATATACTTGTTGAGGATGTGTGTTGGAGAGGAATAGAAGGTTTGAATTATCAGAAGGCTTAAAAAAAATTGTGTGTTCAATAATCTTCCATCCACAACAATTAATACAGGATAGAGAAAAAATGATTCATAAACATCTTGTTTCAAAACATAATTGAATTTATTAATATTTGATATACATGCATGTGAACTGAAAAGTTAGACAGAGTTGTGTCTCTTAGATTAGGTCAATATTTGTACCTAAGTTCATAAAGTGAAAGTAATTATTAAACTGTAGTTTAGAAGAATAAAGTTTCTTTAGCATGTTTGAAATTGTGTATTGCACAAGTTGGTAAAAGTTCAGAAGAGATTTCAGAGTTCGTACTTGCGTGAATGTTGTTAATGTTCTTTAACGTCTGACTGCATTAACTTAGTTCTTGAAGATTACATCTTGGTAGCAAGGAATGAGACGCAAGAGAAAGATGAATGAGAAGAAACTCGAGGGAGTTTACAAGCGTTCTGTTTATATATCAGTGTGAATCACGTGACTGGCTCAGATGGAAAACGCGGTAAAACAGATTTGTTGCGTGCAGGATATCTGATTGGTCGGAACTGACCAACCAGCGAGCTAGATTGAAGGATGGATGCTTGTTATATGTTTTGTAAGATTGTGATGGTGAAAATTAGAACAGGAATAGTGCATTTCCTAGCAGGGGTTAACTGGCTTGTTGTGGAAGATTCCACATACTCATATATAGAGTTAATAGCCGATTATTTACATTGTTCGGACTGTTGTCCTCTTCTTTATTGCCATATTCACAACATTTCAGCCATTGGACACTCCGGCCTTCTTCAGGGGATTGGAATTTCGAACCGAACACTTTATTTATATTTAACTTTATACTGCTACCGGAAATTTCACTAAAGGGGAGGGGGTCTGCCAAAACAGAGAAAAAAATAACACTTCTCTCTTTCCTTCACTCCTGTTTTTCTCTTACTTTTTTCTTCCTCCCACTCCCCATTGTTAACCTTCATCCGGGTTCCTAAAGGCCAAAATGTATTTATTAATATACCTACATTTAGACATGAACTTTGACTTTTCATTTAATAATTTTTTATGATTCGGATAAGTAACAATGGCCAACTTCTCTTCATGGCACAATTTACAATTGTTGCCGCTCGTTCTGATAGGCTTGATCTTCCTTAATATGCTGTACTTTATGTTTGGGCTTCTATTTTTTGTCCTCCACCTCCCGCACATAGTTGGCAAGTTTAGTGCAACATCACACATGATTGGCAAGTTTAGAGCTGATGGGTGTCTGCATATTGAGGAAAATCAACAAAATTTTCCATATAAATAACTATGGTCTATATAGAGATGATGGTCGTGTCTGATAATAAGAGAGCCAATGACAATATATAAAATATATATTATATATAATACACATACATATTATATATAATATATATCTGATATATATTATAATTAATACATAATAAAATCCAAAATTACCTCATGTGGGGAATAGGCTTATTTCAACCAATGAGATTCGTCAGTCTTATAGTGTTCAAACTCAGTCTGTACCAGGGTTGAATAAGACTGATGAATCTCTTTGGTTGAAATAAGCCTATTCCTCTTATGAGGTGATTTTGGATTTTATTGTGTACTAATTATTAGCTCTGTAATAATAAACACATTTATTACCTTTACTATATTATATATATATATATATATATATATAATGTATAGATAATTGAAATTTCAAGCTGAACCCTTTATTTCATCCACCGGTGTAGATTGTTCTAGTTCCACATGCCATGCCTCTTCTGGATGTCTCAGTTATCTCCCTTTAACTCCACTCTCCAAGTTTTTGTTCCCCACTGCCATAGCCTGGTATTGAATATAGCAATAAAGATGAGGACAACATTTTTGTTCAAGTTGTTTGAAGATCACATGAGCGTGAAACTCAAGTTATGACTAGGATTTCATAGGATTTAACATTGTCTAGACTGAGCACAAAGCACTTAACAATCTGGGCTTTGAGCACTTTACTGAGTAGGTAAGTTTGCTTTTAGGCCTTTGTTTCTCTTTCAGTATTGTCTGTTTTATTCAAGACTGTATCTGGATAAAAGTTTTAGGTTTTGGCAAGCTGTCCATTGGTTCCACCAATAGTTTTTGTTTTTCATATATATATATATATATATATATATATATATAAACTAAGCAGGTTCACTTAAAACTAGAACGAATTATATTACTTCTACCCTACCATCTGATAAATTCCCCTGGCGTAAGTTGTCGATATATTAATGTACATCAGTTAACACCTCTTAAAAATGCCCAAAAGCAAACGCCATGGTTGGAAATATCTCTCTTTAAAAATTTTCTGCTAAAAAAGTAACGTTTCTTTTAAATTACACAAAGTATACTTTAAATATTCTAATTTTCCTTAGACAACAAGAAAAAGATGTAACTGAATTTTACATGATTTTCAAACTGCTAACTTTGATTTTGTTTACAAAGTCAGATAAAAAATGGCCGATAAGATCTAATTTACAAAAATATTTTTGAATCAAGATAAAAAAAATTTTAAGTAAAATTAATTATATATTACAGGAAAAATGTTTATATTTAAACTGAGGAAATTATGAATAAGTGTATAAAAAATTTGATGAGAAGATTTATTTCAACTTCAAAATGTTTAATAACTTTCCATATTTTAAGACATTTTTATGTTTATACATTCTTTTTATAGACACAAATATTTAAGTAAATGCTCTGTTTATAATAAACAATATTAAACAACATTTACTGGTCTGAATGTCCAAGAAATTTTCATAGAAAATATTTGTCCTCCAACAGGAATCGAACCTGTATCCTATATGGAACCATCATATAGCCTGACGTGCCCTTTAACCGATTTGGCCACAGAGGAGCGTTCAGTTAGTAAGGTTGATTTTACTGTCTTTTAAACTATAATCTTCCATGATTCTCTCACGTATAAAATTCTATTCAATTGGTAGACTCATAACGATTGAAAACAATGTTTTTGTTTGAGTTTGACCAATTCGTAAAAAAAAACAAAAAAAAAAAAAATTAATTAAGACATGCGTGTCCGTCAACCTTAAACAATAATCTTTGTCAATTTTATTTTTCAGTCTTTATGATGATCGATACTTGATCTATCTCTTACTGTTACATCCCCGGGCAACGCCGGGCTCTACTGCTAGTACTTGATATAATGCAAAAATATCACAATGATAAAATTGGTCAATAATTATTTATAACTATTTATACTGGGACTCCTGCATGCAATTACAAGTAGTCCATAATAATATTTTAAATTTTGAAATCATATTTATTTGGTAGCAATAGTCAATGCATGGATGACTGGTAGACTTATAAATGTGTAAGATAGATTCTGAGAAGAAAAACCTGATAGTTACCACAACTGCAGACCAAGTTTTCAGTGTAAAGACTGAAAAACTGTAGAAATGAAAAGTTCATAAATACTGTGAAAACAAAAAAAAAATCTTCAGTAAACAAATGATGTTAGATGCCAGGATTCTCTGAATAAAATTCCCTGATTCTGGAGACAGAATGGAAATTTCCTACTGCCTCACAAAATTTTATGTGATAAATTAGTACATTTAAAAATAAAAAAAACAGTGGGTTAAATGAAAACCTTAGTTACTATATTCTTAAAACTTAATAGAATGCAAAAATATCACAATAATAAAATTGGTCAATAATTATTTATAACTATTTATACTGGGACTCATGCATACAATTACAAGGAATCCATAATATTTTTAATTTTGAAACCATATTTAATTTTGGCATTCATGAATTTTTTGAAAATTTTAAAAAATATTTGTCTCTCAATCATTCCACCTCACCTTAAAAACTTCCTCTCACCTTACCAAATTTTATGTGATAAAAAGTACATTTAAAATTAAAAAAACAGAGTGAGGGTTAAAGGGAGATAACCATGGATTCAAAGTCAGAGCATTATCATTGATAACTCTCTCCTCCAATTTGCAGAGCCTAGTTACTATATTCTTAATACTTGATATAATGCAAAAATATCACAATGATAAAATCAGTCAATAATTATTTATAACTATTTATACTGGGACTCATGCATGCAATTATAGGTAATCCATAATGATATATTTTGAAATCATATTTATTTTTGGCATATTAATGTTTTGAAAATGTTCCTAAATCTTTGATTATCATTCAGACATTCTGCCTCACCTGCTATCTTTTTCTGCTGCAACGTTTGGATTAATCTCCAAATGCTGATAGGATTTCGTCTGTTTTAATAATTTTAAAAATAGAGTAAAGGGGAACATGATTTGGATAACATAAAATAAGTTAAGAGTTTGAACTGACCTGAAAAATATTTCTGCAGTTTTCTAATCAAATGATCTTTTCAATGAAATAATTTATGGATAAGTTCTTCGATTTTCATTAAAATCGGATAATTCTTTGATTTTTGGTAATTGTAAAAAAAAGAATCTGAAGGTTGTGGATGTCACAAATATCTTATGACATTAGTAGATAAAAGAAATCAAAAATGTAAAGGTAAATTTATGATTGATGCAATGACTTTAGATTTCGATAAGATTCAGTTGACATGAAGTGGAAAGATGAAATTGAATAAATTGCTAAGTCTGCAACTAGGAAAGTTGTCTCCCTTGTATTGTGCTAGACAATTATTCTGATCTGGCGTCTTGGCTTCAGTCACTTACCCACTACTGCAACATAGCTTTTCTGTGCCTTTTCTATAACGCTGTATCGATTTAAGTGCAATACTAGATTTGAGGCAGTACTTTCAGTGAACAAATCAAAGTACTATAGACAAAGTACTCTCCTGATTTAAATCCAGTCAAGAATCTGTGGTCAATCTGCAAGGAATGACACTTGTGGAATGAACATACTAAGTACTAACATGTGCACTGAGTCATATTTCATTGGACAAATATGAAAAAAATGTAAATAATAACAGAACTATTTGTTTTGTTTCAATTAATTTGCATAACGGTGTAGAATTCTGACTATCTCTCACTAATCTTGCATACAAAATGCAGTGTTACACTGATTTTAGCTTTTAATGTTGAAATAAATGCTTTTTATGTTTTTTATTCATTTATTTTCAGTGTCAGAATTGCTAGAAGTGACAGAATAACTGAGAGAGAAATGCATTCCCACTCAGAAATTTGTAAATGTCCACTTTCTTATGAATCCTTCCTAGAAAGTGATGGCAACACTGTAAATGGAAAGAAATGTTTCCTCTGTTATGTTTGTGGTGTAATGTTTACCTTGAAGTCAAATCTTGTCAAGCCCCAATTAACACACACTCGAGAAAGACACACCTGCGAGACCTGTGGAAGAGTTTTTTTTTTTATTTAAATTCATCTTCAGACACAACAGAAAGAAACTTTTCAAGTGCGACACCGGCAAGAAAGTATTTTTCCAAAAATGAAAATCTTCTGACTTATATGTTCATGCATACGACAAATGAATATTTTTCTTGTAAGATCTGTGCAATGGAATTTTGATCGAGTTCATCTTTGGAAACTCATATGGCAATGCATTCAGATAGTTCCATGATTCATGGCGTTTGTCAAAGAATGAATTCAATTAACATTTCAAATTCTGTTAATACACTTCAAGGAGATTTGCTGCAAACACCTTCAACTTGAGCAGTTTGAAAAGTAATTTATCCTTATATTTTTACATCACAAATACCTGAAGTGATATCATTACACAAAGTAATATATATTGACTATAGGCATTACAACAGATGACAATGAACATTCATTCTTAGAGCAAAATATTGATTATTCTTTATTATTTAGAGTTGGCTCACAGTGTTATGCTTGACAATTATTCTTGCTAGAATCTATCTTACTTATGTACAAGTCTACCATTCATCCATGCTTTGAATATTGCTGCCACATATGGTCCAGTGCTCTTGCTATATATTTAGAGATTCTTGATAAAATCCAAAGAGGAATCTGCAATGTTTCTCTCCAGAATCTATCTTACATATTTATAAGTCTACCATTCATCCATGCTTTGAATATTGCTGCCACATCTGGTCTGGTGCTCCTGCTATAGATATTTTTGATGAAATCCAAAGAGTCTGCAAAGTTATTGGTTCTGATCTGGCATCTTGGCTTTAGTCACTTACCCACCACTGTAATGTAACTTTCCTGTGTCTTTTCTATAAAGACTTTATGGATTTAAGTGCAATACTAGATTTGAGACAAGGTCTCATCATTTTACAGTTGTAATGGCTTCTTTTTTATTATTTAAACTTTACTTGCATTTGTTCTTTAATCTTTTTTATTTTCCATCAACATGGCTGATGCTAACCTTCTGGACTATGAAAGTTTGTTCATTTTCTCATGTTAGATTTTGGCCAGAAATAATTGTCTATCTTTATAAATCTACCATTTGTCCTTGCTTTGAATATTGCTGCCACATCTGGTCTGGTGCTCTTGCTATTTATTTAGAGAAATATTTTAAAATCCAAAGAATCTGCAATGTTATTGGTCCTGACCTGGCATCTTAGTTTCAGTCCCTTCCTCACCAATGCAACGTAGCTTCCCTGCACCTTTTACTATAGATACTTTCATGATAATTGTTCTAACGAACATAGACAATGAATTTCGGTGCACTACTAGATTGGTTACAATGTATCATTATTTTACAGTTGAAATGACAATTACATGGAACCGTAAGTTCTATGCTAACAGTTTCTTTTATCATACTTTTCACTTGTGGAACTCTCTTCTGGCTTCTTACTTCCAAGTCAACTTTGAATTTAAATTTTTGAAGATCAATGTCAATCATTATCTCCTGTCTTCTTATTCTTTCATTGTCCTCTCTCCTTAGTAGTAGTTTTTCTCATATTCTCTAACACTCAGTAATTACTTGCGTCCTAGTGGCTTTATTGCCTTTGATCTTCAAAAATTTAAATGCGATGTCAATTGTTATCTTCTATTTTCTTAATATTCTTTTATCATCCTCTCTCCTTAATAGTAGTTTTTCTCATATTCTCTAACACTCAGTAACCCCCCTTGTGTCTTAGTGGCTTTATTGCCTTTAATCTTCACAAATTTAAATGCAATGTCAATTGTTATTCTCTGTCTTCTTAATTCTTCTTCTTTTATTGTTCCCTCCCCTTAATAGTAGTTTTTCTCATATTCTCCAACACTCGGTAAACTTTTGCATCTTAGTGGCTTTATTGCCTTGTTTGTGGTGAAATAATTAAAAAAAAAAAAAATAACTTTATTTTGGGGCAATGAAAACTTTTGATATCTGTCTTAATAAAATTGTCAAAAAATAATTATCATGAGTAAAAAATATTATTTAATTATTTTAAAAATTATTTTCTTAATGTAAGAAATTTGAATATGATTGGTTAAAGGTTCGTAATTTATGGTGGGAATTTTTTAAAAGAGGAAAGAAGGTTACAAGAAAATAGTTATTTGAACTTTGAACCTGTCGACAATCAAGGACACACACTGATGAGAGAAAAACATATTTTCATTATATTTTAAACAAAAAGTAAAAATTTTTTTTTCAAATTCTTGTCAATTAGTCTATATATTTACTTTCTTTAAAACAAATGCCTGGGAGAGATACAGGTATACCTCACCCTATGTTGTTAATTGGTTCCAGAGGTCACAACTTATTTCAAAAAATGACTTAAGTCAAAATAACCACACTATAAACCACAAATAAGCACTCCCCATTGGCTATTACAGTAGCTATGGTATTTATGTACAGTATTCTGAATAAAATAATTAATTTCCACCTTATCTTCCAGTGATATAGTCTTATGCTTAGTATTAGCACTTGCACTGGGACTTTGGAGCCATGGGTAAAAATGTATTCTAAATCATAATTGAAATGTAACTGAAAGAATGTCAATGGCAGAGCACAGATGTAAACAAGTCTAAATTCAAAATCAGTGGAAAACAACACACAAGTTCTGCCTGTCAGTACATTTACCCGCCAGAATGTCTGAGAAATTTTCATAGAAAATACTTGTCCTCTGACAGGAATCAAACCCGTATCCTATACGGAACCGTCATATAGCCTGATGTGCCTTTATCCGATTTGGCCGGCCACAGAGGAGCGTTCAGTTAGCAAAGTCGAATTTACTGCCTTTAAACTTCAATCTTCCATGAATCTCTCACATACATTCATATCTGTTCAAAGCGTATCCAAATGTAAACAAATGACGTCACATATTATGAAATGGACAAAGTCCGACAATTACTTTAAGACATTTTTTGTTTATACATTCTTTTTATAGATACAAATATTTAAGTAAATGCTCTGTTTTATAAGGGAAGAGTCAGAGGCCAATCTGTCTCTGACTACTGAGAGTGCCTCCTCTGTGGGTACCTTGGTGAACAAACTCACCACGTCCAAGCTCACCATCTGGTTGGATAGGATGGAAGCATCTTTGATTATTTCCACAAAGTGGCTGGAGTTTCGGACATATGAAGGAGACTTTCTGATAAATGGGTCAATTATATCTACAAGGAAGCGACTCAGAGGGTGGCACACAGAGCCTTGGCAACTAACAATCGGCCTGAGTGGAATACCGTCTTTGTGAATCTTAGGGAGAACGTATATGTGAGGTAGCTTGGTGTAACGCTGCAATAACTGCCTATACATCTTGGGTGCAAAGTGATCCTTGTTCTGTGACAGTTTGCGTTCTGTTTTCATAGTAGGATCCTTTTTCACTTTGCTGTAGCTACCATTGCTAATGAGGTCTTCCAGTTTTCTTGTATAATCTGATTTGTCCATCAGTACAGTCACATTACCTTTGTCAGCCGGTAGTATGATGATGTTTTTATTCCTCTGTAGGGATCCAGTCGCCAGCCTCTCCAGTTTTATTATGTTAGGTCTGTCTTACTTTCCATCTCAGTTCATCCGCCTGAGCCTGAGGGATATTCAAGGCCACCTCCTCGACATTCCAACCACCTGAAGAAGGTCGGAGTGTACAACGGCCAAATCGTTCTGATAAATATGGCGACAAAGATGAGGACAATAGTCTGAATAATGTAAATAATAATATAGACAGACTTTGTATTTTCTAGTTTTATTAAATTGCAATAACTGTGTTTATGGTAGTACAATATTTTCTCAACATGTGGCATTATCCTCATGGCTGTAGCATCAAGAAGTGTTTGCATGTGTAGTAATCCTACTGGTCACATTGGCCAATGTTGCCCAAGCAGTAGTTCACTGTATTAATAAATGTCTAGAAACTAAAGGTCACCATTTTGAGCATTTCTTGTGATTCTAGAGTGTATGTATATTTTAATCAATTTACCTTAAGCAAGAGGTGATGTTACTAAGATGTAAAGGGCTACTAGGAGTGAAAGAGATTGAAAAAGAGTTTAGAAGAAACCTGAAGCCCAATGCTAAACAGGAAACAAGGGATAAAGAAGGAGTGTGAACTGGACAGTGGATAAACTTTTTGCTTGGAAAATTAACGAGAGTTCTGTTCTTCACTCAGGCGAAAATTATTTTCGTTTTTTAAAAACGATTATTTTCCAGAAATATTGGAAAAGAAAATACTTTTTAAATTAAAAAAACGTAAATTGAATTTTATTGTTGCATTTATATGTTTTTTGCTGTCTTATTACTTGGTGGGGGGGTGCAAGGAAAAGCATCATCATCATCATTATCATCATCTATTAATTCTCTCCCCCTTCATTAGTTCTGTAGTTCGCACAGCCATTACGCTCTGCCAATACCTCATAAATAATGGACTATTCCATTTTGATTGTGGGGAAAGAGGGGAAAAGACACTACTTGGTTTCAGTGAGAAAATGAATGAATGAAAGAAAGAAGGGGCGATAGGTGTGTTTAACATCTGTCAATATATCTCATAAATAATGGACTCTTCCATTTTGATAGTGTCGCGGTATTGACAGGAGATGTTAAACACACACATTTCCGCTTCTTTCTTTCTTTCTTTCTTTCCAACCAACCAACCAACCAACCAGTGTCTTTTCCACACAATCAAAACTGAATGAAAGAAAGAAGCGGAGATTGGTGTGTTTAACATCTCCTGTCAATACCTCATAAATAATGGACTATTCCATTTTGATCGCATGGAAAGAGAAAATGAAGGAAAGAAAGATAGAAGTGTTTAAATTCTGTTTCACTGAAATAAATTTTAAAAAAAGTTGTCAATTTCAAATCTTTTCCTGATTGTTATTTTAATATTTTATTAAAGTTGTTAAGCTCAAATATTTAACAATGTGATAGAATTTCTATGGATATGTGATTGTTGTACAATTTGCCATTATCTTAAGAAATAAGATTCATCAGAAATTTAAAATAGGAAAACCATGTCTTCCTTTATTAGTTCCTTAATTTGCATGGCTGTTACATCTTGCCCTTACTATTCTATTGCTTGCACTCCTGTCAAAAAATCGAGGAGATTTAACTATGAAAGAATATAATATGCTATAAAGCACTCATTTAAAATTTTTACATTCCATAAAGTTAGAAGATCATAAAACTATTAACCTTTAACACTCTGAATTACTCACGACTTTTCCATTCCATTGCATTTTTTTCCAAGGCTCCTCTATTGTACTGCATAATTTCAGTTTTAGTCATTTTCTGTTGCCATAGCAGGATATGACAACACAACTGTAAAATCCAAGCACACTTATTCATCTGAGTCACTTGCAGTGGCAGGATAACATTTTTGCTTTGCAAGCAAAATCACTACCAATATGTTAAAGGTTAATTTTAATGAAAAATATCACTATTATTTATTACTGACAGTAGCAAGATTAATTAAGATAATTTCAGCAAATGTAGATAAACCTGCCTACAATAAGATGGAGAATCAAAAGGACAGTTTTTCCATGACTCACTTTAACTACCTGTCCTCTTCGACAATGTTTATTGCTTTAAAAAGTGATGATTAGAATTGGAATAAAACCTAACCATATGGAAGTTATACATTATTAAATGGACAAAGCCCGACAATTATTTTAAGACATTTTTTATGTTTATACGTTCTTTTTATCGATACAAATATTTAAGTAAATGCACTGTTTATAATAAACAGTATTAACAACATTTACCAGCCTTTTCTTAACTACTGTCACTTTTTGGCAATGTTTATTGTTTTAAAACTATGATTAAAATTGGAATAAAACTTAAAAGTATGATGAAAGTGAATTTATACCTTTTTTGTTCTTGAGAATTTACAAAAAATTATTAAACATTACTTTCTTAGTTTGCACGACCGTTATGTCTTGCCCTTACTATTCTATTGCTTGTACTGCTGTCAAAAAAATCAAGGAGATCTAACTATGAAAGAATATAATATGCTATAAAGCACTCCTTTAAAATTTTTACATTCCATAGAGTTAAAAGATCACAAAACTATTAACCTTTAACATTCTGCATTACTCGCAATTTTTCTTTTCCATTGCATTTTTTTTACAGGGCTCCTTTATTGTCCTAAATAATTTCAGTCATGGTCATTTTCTGTTGCCACAGCAGGATATGGTAACACAACTGCAAAATTCAAATATGCTATCATTCATTCATCTAAGTCATTTGCAGTGGCAGGATAACAGATAACATTTTTTTTTAACTACCTTCACTCTTTGACAATGTTTATTGCTTTAAAAAGTGATGATTAGAATTGGAATAAAACTTAAACATATGAAATTGAATTTATACATTTTCTTTGTTCTTGAAAATTTACAACAAAAATAATAAATACTATTTATTAGATTGTTTATTTACACTATTTATCATGTTTATTGGGATGGTTGGCAAAACATCAGCTAATTTTCAATCATTTTGAACTTTATAAAATGGTAAATAAAGATTATCTTATAGTTGGTTCAGATATATTCATAATTTAGTAAATGTTTATAAATTCGTGAATAAAAAAATGTTTTCGTATTTATTTCTTTATAAATTGGTAAATGATAAATATTGCATTGCGTTAGTTTTTAGAATGTTGTAAATAGAAAATTATTCTTGTAAATGAACAATCTAATAGTGATTAAGAATTTTGTTGTAAGTTCTCAAGAACAAGAGAAAATGTATAAATTCACTTTCATTATACTTTTAGGTTTTATGTCAATTCTAATTGCTTTTAAAAACAATAAACATTGCTGAAGAATGAAGGTAGTTAAAAAAGCAGTCATGGGAAAAAACATTCTTTTGCAGATACGTTTATCCATGTTTGCCATAATTTCTATGTAAAAGAAATTCAATCATCTTTTATTGCAAATAGTATGATTCTCAACTATGAATCGACTCCTAAAGTTACAGAAGAGTCATTAGTTCTAGATAAACATTATTAATACTTTAACTATATTTTCATCCAGGAACCAGAAATAAAATTTAACTGCTAATTACAGAATAGTCTCCCCTTGCTGAGTTTTTATTTAAAAATATAAATTCTGTATATAGAGAGGGGTTGGGCTTCAATTTATCCTTCTTTAAATGACTTGAAAACATGTAAAAGAAACCCGAAGCTCATAAATTGCTGGATAAGAAAAATTGAATTATTATTTTCTCGTTAATTTTTTTTTCAAATGCTAAATCATATTTTGAATTTATTTTTTACTTGTTTTTTTTTTTTTTTGCAGCTGTTCCAGCTTAAAAATAATTTCCTTAATTTGAAATGGAGCCTTGTTTACTTGGTGATATGAAATCAAAAAAAAATGGTAACAATTCCTCAGAAAAACCACAGAGAAAATTGTGTACGTAAAATAATGTAATAATTAAAATTGAAAAGAAAAACCCCCTCACTATAGAGAAATCAGCTGTTTGTGAACAGTGTAGAATTTTCTTTTCAGAAAATCAAATTTGATGGCATCTATGCAAGAACACCAAGGAATGAAAATGCTTCTTATCAAGTGTGTCCCTTACATTTTCAACAAATCCCTGTTTGGTAGACACCATCTTCCAATGCATACTGAAGAGGAATCTTAGTTGTATGGATCTACTTATACACTTTGTTGTATGGATGCATTCATAAAACATAGACTGGAGACTAACCATACTACAATATGTATCTGCAACATGCAGAACTGCCATTTTGTGTAATAATTTACAAACTTATACAAATCTGTAAATTTAAATGTTTTATCAGTTTACTTTTTCAAACTCAAAGTTAAATATGGAAAACTGTTCAGAAAATTGCTTGCAAAGTCATGGATGTAAATTGACAGATAGTTCAGCTATTAAGAAACATTTAAAATCACATACAGGAGAGAAACCATATACTTGTGAAGTATGTGGCTTTTCCTTTTCAAAGAAGTCACATTTAGTGCAGCATATGCGGACACACACTGGAGAGAAGCCATATACCTGTGAAGTGTGTGGTTCTTCCTTTTCGCTGAAGTCAAATTTGGTGCGGCATATGAGAACGCATACTGGAGAGAAACCATATTCTTGTGAGGTGTGTAGCTCTTCCTTTTCAGAAATGTCATATTTAGTGGAGCATGTGAGAACACACACTGGGGAAAAGCCATATTCTTGCAAAATGTGTGGATCTTCTTTTTCATTGAGGTATCAGTTGGCAGGACATATGCAAATCCATTGTGTAGAAAAACCATATTCTTGTGAAGTGTGTGGCTCTTCCTTTTCCCTGAAATCATATTTGGTGAGGCATATGCAAACACACACTGGAGAGAAGCCATATTCTTGTGATGTGTGTGGCTCCTTGTTCACACGTAATTCATCTTTGAAACGACATGAGCAAACGCATACCGGGGAGAAACCATATACTTGTGATGTCTGTGGCTCTTCCTTTTCACGGAAGTTATATTTGGTGCAGCATATGCGAACACACACCGGAGAGAAGCCATATTCTTGTGTATTGTGTGGATCTTCTTTCTCACTGAAGTCCAATATGGGAAAACATATGCAAACTCACACTGTACAGAAGTTATATTCTTGTGAAATGTGTGGCTCTTCATTTTCAAAAAAATCACATTTCAGTCAACATATGCAAGCACATTCGAGAGAGTGACTGTAAAGTGAGTCAATTTCAACCAACATGTGTGAACTCATACGGAAGAGAAACCTTTATGGGTAAAATATCTGCCTGTTTTCCCAGGATTCATCTTTGAAGAGTCATATGTGAACACATAACGTGAAGACTGGAAAGAAATTGTATTTATTTGCACCCTGTACATCTTCATCTCTATGTATGCTAAGTTTTATAATGCAAATAAACATTCATTTGATAGTTGCCCCAATTTTGTAGGCTTGTGATTCATCGTTTGGAACTAGTTCGCCTAAAATACTTCACTTTTTCCCATGACACCCATTTTATTTTAATTACCTTCATCTTTGACAATGTTTATTGTTTTTTAAAAAAAACAACGATGATTAGAATTGTAAAAAAAAAAAAGTAAAGATACGATGAAAGTAAATTTATACAGTTTTTTGTTCTTGAGCATTTGCAATAAAAATATTAAACACTGTTAGTATGTGTCTATATTTTTGAGATGAGGTATTATATACATTATTTACCTTATTCAGACTATTGTCCTCATCTTTGTTGCCATATTTATTACAATGTTTCAGCCTTTCAGTATCTCTCTATATTTCTGAGATGAGGTATTGTGTACATTTACATTATTCAGACTATTGTCCTCATTATTGTCACCATATTTATGTCTGCCTGCCTTATGTGAAGGGGTTACCAGAGAAAATACAAAGGATCTGCAGTCCATATAATATCAGGACAACCTTCAAAAGCTTGACGACACTTCGCAGATATCTCTCCTGAGTAAGAACCCTCTCAGATGAGAACATGACTAAAGACTGTGTACGCTATCCTGTGCAGCTGTGGAAATGCGTTGATTAGATCCAGTGACAGGACCCAAAGAGTGTAAGTTCAATACCCAGTTAAGGCAGTGGAGAAATTTAAGAGGGAAATTAACAGGAGATAACTGATAACTGACCTGGCATGTGGAACTAGAACAGTCTACCCCGGTGAGCAAAATAAAAGGTTCAGTTCAGCATTCCAACCACCTAAAGAAGGCTGGAGTGTACAACGGCCAAAACGTTGTAATAAATACTGGCTTGGTTGTTTTTTGTTTTTTTTTCTTTTGTTGTAATTTATTTAATGTGCCTAAATCATTGAAGTTTGCCAACTGTTGTTTCATTTTTTTTGTCTCACATCTTGAGTATTATGATAAACTACATCCACATCATGGGTAAGACGATAAAATATGTCCAACAGCGAGGCTTCTGATCATCTGTGATTACATCAGATTTTCATCATGCCAAAACACTATTGTCTCAACTGTTGATTAGTTGTCATACGGCCATTTTCTGTGATGGACACTACTCCAAAAAAGCATACAAAAATTGTAACACTGCATGAATAGATTGGCAAGCCTTACCAGTGAGCAAAT
Organism: Acanthosepion pharaonis; assembly: GCA_903632075.3. NCBI lineage: Eukaryota > Metazoa > Mollusca > Cephalopoda > Sepiida > Sepiidae > Acanthosepion > Acanthosepion pharaonis. The sequence continues at coordinate 1,280,124 of CAHIKZ030003584.1, read as the reverse complement.
CAAAGTACTATAGACTGGCCCGGAAACTCTCCTGATTTAAATCCAATTGAGAATCTGGTCAATCTGCAAAGAATGACTTCATGGAATGGACATAAGAAAAGCTAACATGTGCACTGAGTCATGTTTCATTAGAAAAATATGAAAAAAATTAAATAATAACAGGATTATTCATTTTGTTTCAATTAATTTGCACAAGGGTGTAGAAGAGTGGCTGTTGATAAATAAATTAAATTGCCACAATAAAAAAAAAAAAGCCCTTCATTTTATTTTCCTTTTTTGGTATTACACAGAGATTTCATATTTAGGTCTGTAATTCTTGTAACTGAGGATATTTTTGACAATTTTAATGTGAAATGGAAGAAACCCAGACGAATACCTCAAATGGAATGTGAAAAAACTCCACAGACACTGTAGCTCACTATTTACATTATTCAGACTATTGTCCTCATCTTTGTTGCTATATTTATCACAATGTTTCGGCCGTTGTATGCTCCAACCTTCTTCAGATGATTGGAATGTTGAACTGAACCCATTATTTTGGTCACTGGGGTAGACTGTTCTATTTCCACGTGCCATGTCCAATGGATGTCAGTTATCTCCTGTTAATTCCCCTCTGAAAGTTCTTCAGGGACACATGGCACAGTGGATAAAGGCATGAGTTAGATCCAATGACAGGACCCAAACAGTGTGAGTTCAATACCTGGTTAAAGCAGTGGAGAACTTTCAAACCACCTGAAGAAGGCCAGAGCGTATAACGGCCAAAACATTGTAATAAATATGGTGCATAATACCTCATCTCAGAAATATAGACAGATACCTAATGGATGAAACGTTGTAATAAATATGGCAACAAAGATGAGAACAATAGTCCGAATAATGGAAATAGTGTACATAATACCTCATCTCAGAAATATAGACAGACACTGTGGTTGTGAAGAATACCAACACAATAAGCAATACAATAGTATTTATTATTTTTGTTTTCAATTCTCAAGAACGAAGCAAATATATAAATTCACTTTCATATCTGTCTATATCTCGAAAATGAGTTGTTATGATAACTTGCATTATTCACATTATTTGTACTGTTTTCCCCATCCTGCCATGTCCACAATGTTTCTCCTGTTTGCTCCGAGCTTCCTCGGGTAACTGAAATTTCAAACCAAAATTCTTTATATCATCCACCATAGTAGATTATTCTAGTTCCACGTGCCATGTCTCTTCCGGATGTCTCAGTTATTTCCCTTTAACTCAATTCTCTAAGTTTTGGTTCACCACTACCGTGACTAGGTCTTGAACTCACAACCCTTTAGGTCTAGTCACTGGATCTAACCAACGTCTTTATCCACTGGGCCATGTGTCCTCCTTGTGAATATGGCAATGAAGATGACGATAACAGTCTGAATAATGTAAATAATGCAAGTAATCATAATACCTCATCTCATAAATATAGAAAGATCTTTGGTTAGATCCAGTGACTAGATCCAATGTCTTTATCCACTGGGCCATGTGTCGTTGTGAATATGGCAATGAAGATGACGATAACAGTCTGAATAATGTAAATAATGCAAGTAATCATAATACCTCATCTCATAAATATAGAAAGATCTTTGGTTAGATCCAGTGACTAGATCCAATGTCTTTATCCACTGGGCCATGTGTCGTCGTGAATATGGCAATGAAGATGAGGATAACAGTCCAAATAATGTAAATAGTGCAAGTAATCATAATACCTCATCTCAGAGATATAGACAGAAATTGAAAAAAGTTGTCTACTTCAATCTTGTGTAAGAATAACTCAATCCAATAGGGTATGACTGTAGAACACTTTCCCCTCCCTTATATCAATGTCAACTGCTATTGTCCTCCTGATTACTCTTTCCTCTTCCAATTACCTGAAGAAGGCTGAAGTGTACAATGGCCAAAACATTGTGAACATGGCAATGAAGATGATGATAACAGTCTGAATAATCCAACTAATCATGATACCTCATCTCAGATATTGACAGATATTAAAGAAAAATTTCATTCATCGGAAGAAGGCCAAAACATTGTGAATATGGCAATGAAGATGAGGATAACAGTCAGAATAATGTAAAGAATGCAAGTAATCATGATACCTCATCTCAGAGATATAGACAGAAATTGAAAAAGGTTAACTATTTCAATCTGGTGTAAGAATGACTCAATCCAATAGGGCATGACTGCAGAACACTTTCCTCTCCCTTATAACATTATCCAGCAAAAATTTAAATGCTAATTTAAATTTCAATGTCAATTATTATGGAGATTTTTGCAGCATAGTTGCAGTATAAACCACAGGTGGGCTCTGTGGGTGTTGAATGAACACAAATGTGCCTGAGAAAGTGTCTCCAATAGGGATTGGCTAGCCACCCTAGTAGACAGGTATCCTCGAATATGAGTGGCCAGCTATACTTATTGCATCAAACCACAGCTTTCACATTGATTGCAATACTGATTTTCTAAAAACTGTGAAAAAATAACGAACATCCTCAATATAAGGTGACTGGAAGTCATCTCCAATGACCAATTGTGGGACGTGACCAAACAGGATTGACATCAAGAAATGGGGATGGATCGGCTAAGAAATCCGTCATTTACGCTGACGTGCTTTGACCGCTCGGCCACAAAGGATCGTTCGGTTGGCAAGGTTGAATTTACTGCTTATAAACTTCAATCTTCCATGAATCTCGTACATTCATAAGTGCTCATGGCGTATCAAATGTAAACAAATGACGTCATATATTAAGAAATACCGTATAGGATGCAGGTTCGAATCCTGTCAAAGGACAAATATTTTCTATGAAAATTTCTCGGACATTCAGGCCGGTAAATGTTATTTAATACTGTTTATTATAAACAGAGCATTTACTTAAATACTTGTATCTATAAAAAAGAATGTTAAACATAAAAATGTCTTTAATAAATAAATTGTCGGACTTTGTCCATTTCTTAATATATATATATATATATATATATATATGAAACAAAGGATGTCTGTGTGACACCTTTTCACTTGAGATCCATCCAACCAATTTTGACCAAACTTGGTATGTACATTATACTATGTAAGAGCTAGGTTCTTAGCATAAAAAATCTGTAATTTTTAAAAAATCAATAATCGATAAAGCTGATCAAAAATCAATAAATTCAACTTTTTTCTTTTGATTTTGATTTTGTTCAAACTTGGTATGTAGGTTACATCATGACAAACTCAATGATACTTCATTTTTATTCCTATGCCATTACATTTAGTGAAAAACCATGAAAAACCAAAAATCGATTTCAACACAAATTTTAAACTAAAAACTCTTTCAATTTTCAAGCAATCTAATACAAAATTCACTTAATTGTATCCAAAAATAAGTTGATTGTTTAACAGTCATTTAACTTGATAACTGAATCCACCCATATAGTGAAAACTTGTGTAAATATTGATAAATGGCAATTTTTACTGGTTTCTTTCTTATTTCAACCAATTTTCATCAAACTTAACAATTGCTTTATAAATGTATTCTCTTTTACATCCTTGGTAGCACACTGACAAATGGAATTCAAAAACTCCAAAATAATTGTGGTCTCAAGTGGGTCTTCATGTTGCCTGTTTTACCCCTTCATGTTCTCAGCTAACTTCGATTGTCTAAATACAGACTACTTCTGTTATATCAGTAACTGCATTAATTCAAAATATTTTTTAATGAAAATACTTTAAAGTAATTGAAGAAGATAGACTCTAAACATGATGCTGTTTTTGCTCCATTCTAGTTGAACACTTTTTCTGATCCACCAGCTGAGTATGTCTACTAGTTAGATATATATTTTGTAGATCATAAAATGTATAGTTGGTAATTTGACTTTAAAAATGTACTTTTACATTTTTTTCGTTTTTCATTGATTGTCATTTTGCTATAAAAATGTATTATTGGTCATTTTATTATAAAAATGTACTGTTGATTTTTGTTTAAGTGTTCATTATTTGTCTATAGCTGGGTCCATAACAGGTGTAACCACCCCTGGTCAGGGTGGATCAGGAAACAGCCGCAATTAAGTGGTGGTTTCACACTCCTTAAAACTTCCATTCCTTCAATCAGAGGCCTTGCTGCCGGGTGTAGTTTATCGTCATACCCAGGACAACCACATAGAAGAGAATGGTCTTAAGTGTTTTCTGTTTGTTTTATGATCAGCAGTAAAGTCTTCAAAGTAGCCACCCACTTGACCAAAAGGGAAGAAAATAAAAGATAAATGAAAACTTTTGCGATCAGGTGAATGGAAACCATTCATCTTCGCTTTGAATATTGCTGCCACATATGGTCTGGTGCTCCTGCTATATATTTAGAGAAATATTTCAAAATCCAAAGAAGAATCTGCAATATTATTGGTCCTGACCTGGTATCTTGGCTTCAATCCCTTTTCCACTGTCATAACGTAGCTTCTCTGTGCTTTTTTTTTATAAGTACTTTCATAATAATTGTTCTAATGAACTTTCCACTATGTTACGTAGACTTTATAAATTTAAGCCCAGTACTAGATTGGCAGCTAGGTCTCATCATTTTACAGTTGAAATGGCTAGATGTAACTAAGTTCTATGCTATTCTATCACACTTCTTGCTTGTGGAACTCTCTTCTGGCTTCTTGTTTCCCAGTCAATTTATGAAACTTCAGGAGATGTTGGAAATTTCCATTTGCAGGCTTATGTAACCCTATATCTTGATGTATGCATCAACACATTAAGGCAATTTATAATCCATTTTTAGGTACATCTGAATTATATAAGTATGGCAAATGCAATTCAGAATCCTAAAGGATAGAATATTATTGAGAACAGCAAAAGGCAGAAAGCTATGGAGAGACATGACCCTTTATGCTATGTAGACAGTGGCAAGAGAGATGAGGATATTTGTAAATTAATTAAGGAAGTATGTAAAAATCAATAAATATTGTGAACTTCCTTCCAGCTCCTTGCTTGCCAGACAAATTTAATCTTCAAAAATTAAAATGCAATGTCAATCATTATCTTGTGTCTTCTTAATTCTTCATCTTTTATTGTCCACTCTTCTTAATAGTAGTTTTTTTTCATATTCTCTAACACTCAGTAACCCCTTGCGCCCTAGTGGCTTTATTGCCTTTAATCTTCATACATTTAAATGCAATGTTGATCGTTATCTTGTCTTCTTAATTCTTCATCTTTTATTGTCCACTCTTCTTAATAGTAGTTTTTTTTCATATTCTCTAACACTCAGTAACCCCTTGCGCCCTAGTGGCTTTATTGCCTTTAATCTTCATACATTTAAATGCAATGTCGATTGTTATCTTGTGTCTTCTTAATTCTTCATCTTTTATTGTCCTCTCTCCTTAGTAGTAGTTTTTCTCATATTCTCTAACACTCAGTAACCCCCTTGCATCTTAGTGGCTTTATTGCCTTGCTTGGGGTGAGAAGATTAAAAAAAGTATTCACAATCAGGGCTGCCAAAACTTTTTGTTTGGTTTATTAAATAAAAATGAATAAAATATAAAAGAAAATGGGTAAATAATTTTAAAATCTATGGTAAATTTTTAAACTGAAACAAGTGAAAAAGTTTCCAGACATATTTTTGTGACTTGAAAGATTTATGTGACTAGTGGCTTTATTGCTTTGTTTGCAGTGAAATTTTTTTTTTTTTAAATCTGTTTCACCCTGTGCAAGACAGTAACGCCACTAAGACACAAGGTGTTACAGGGTGAGGAAGAATTAGAAACTGGTGTAGGAATCCTTCTACTTGGTTTTTTCATTGAATATTAAAATTTGGAGTGTCGGGATTCAATACATTAACAAAATATCGTTACAGGATCGCTCGTAATTTGGCCATCTAGAATAATCAAATGCTTTTTATTGAAGGAATAAAATTCAGTAGAAAAGACAATGTAGTTTCAACACATAAACATTTAATTTAATATAACGATAAGAATACAAACAGTTGATAATAGATTGTCTATGTCTTTTGTTTGGGTTGATAAAGTTCTGAAATAAAATATAAACTGTCTTTGTGTACTTGTGTGAGAAACAATAAAATGTTATATGTGTGTTTGTATGGAAAAGTCAACAAGTGTGTACGTGATTCATAGTAAAAAGTAAAAACGAATACAAAAGATAGGAATTGTTTCTTACTGTTAGCGGTGTTGCCTTAGTATGAAGTTTGTCAACGTTGTCGCTTTTGATATGAGGTCATGAAGGTAATCAGCAAGAGGTGTGTGTAGTTTGGTGACAGCTGCATGTATATTGTTTTGGGAATGGATTTTGTATGCTTTTATACACTTTTCCGAACAATATCAGCTCCAGAATTAAATTATTTATTTATTTCTAATTGGCCCTAAGAAGTCACATGGTATGTCTTCTACTACGTCCGTACGATATTTGGTCAGTATCTACCTAAAAATGATGATGACTAATACAACAAACATTCTGATTTGTAATCTATGATTTTATTAATGTGTTTTAAGATGTAAGTGTTTTCTTGAGTCTGATTGGTTTATAAATATTGTATTTGATATTTCAGTGGACACGACACAGGGACATTAATAATGAGTAGAAAGAGTAATCAGGAGGACAGTAGATAGCGATTGACATTGCATTTAAATTTTTGCACATTAAAGTTGTCTGGGCTGTAAGGGAGTTCCACAAGTGAGAAGTGTGAGAAAAAAAAACTGTTAGCATAGAACTTACAGTTACATCTAGCCAACTGTAAATTAATGAAATTTCGATGCCATTCTGGTACTGTGCTTAAATTCAAAAAGTCTTGGTACCACAACAAATAGTGATATTTATTCTGTAATAAATACAAAAATATGGCACAAGGCCAAAAGGGGAGATGGTCTTTTAATTAAACTTAGCTAGCCACAATCACTGACCCAAATGTACCATAGCAAAGACCTCATCCAAAGCATTACCATGAAAGTATTTACACTAAAAAAGGCATGAATGTACGAGATTTATTTTGGGATTCAATAAATTCCCATTCCAAACGGTCACATGACAACCCCACCACTCCTAAAGAGACAGAGTGAATTTGGCAGTGACAAGAAGCAGACATTATACTAAGAAATCTCGAGTTAATATAAAAAGGTTGAATTTCACCCACTTAACAGGAAACCTTAAAAAGAGGTAGAGAAAACCCCACAAGGGTGCAGACACCTTGTGAGTATAATCTATTGTTTGTTCTGGATTTTGTTTGACTTTGTGATACTTGTAATAAATGTGGTAAAAGTATTTGGTGTCCTCTCTTCTTGTTGCTTAGTATGGCCTTAAATTCTATTTCAAGGTACGGAGCAGTTAAATATCTAACAAACCAACATGATTAAAAAAAAAATGATCAATGCTTTTCTGAGTAACAATTCATTTCTCAATAATTCCTTTCTTAATAATAATTCTTTCCTTAATAATTCCTTATTCAATAATAGTTCCTTTCTGAATAATTTCTTTCTTAATAATAATTCCTTTCTGAATAATAATTTCTTTTAATAATTCATTTCTTAATCATAATTCCCTATTTAATAATAATAATTTTTTGTTTAATAATAATACTTTGGCGGACTTCACCACATTAATTTAACTTAGATTAGGAAACCAAACTGAGGTGAAAAAAGGATAAGCCAAAGACATCATTACACATAAATGTTTTCCTTTCTTCATAATAATTCACTTCTTAATAATTCCTTTCTTAATAATGTTTCCTTATTTAATAATAATTCCTTTCCCAATAATCATTCATTTCTTAATAATTCCTTTCAGAATAATAATTCATTTCTTAATTCTAATTCCTTTCTTAATAATAACTTCTTTTTAAATAATAATTCCTTCGTTAATAATTTCTTATTTCATAATAATTCCATTCAGAATAATTTCTTTCTTAATAATAATTCCTTCCTTCCTTAATTCCTTATTTAATAATAATTCTTTATTTAATAATAATTCTTTCCTTAATAATTCCTTATTTAATAATAATTTCTTTCTGAATAATTTCTTTCTTAATAATAATTTCTTTTTAAATACTATTTCTTTTCTGAATAATAATTCCTTTTAATAAAAATTGTTTATAGTTACTTTGTTCAAAGTTCAAACTTTTTTTTCAGTAAATAAATTTCTCTATACTTCATAAAAAAATATTTAATAAACGAAAGTGACTAAATGATTCCCTATTTAATAATAATTCCTTTCTTAATAATCTTCCTTAATAATTCCTTTCTTCATAATAATTCCTTCCTTAATAATAATTGCTTATATCCATTTCTTAATAATTCATTTATGATTATTGACGCTCTTCAAAAGAGGAGATAGAAAAGTTCATTACCGACCGCGTTAAAGAAATGCAAAGTAAAAATGTCTATATATGAAGATTATTGAACAGATTATTACAAATTCTAATCCATTTTTCCCCATTTTTTACGCATTGGATCATTTTGTAAGTGTCTAAAATTTTATTTTATTCATTTATTTGAACAAATACAAATGACAAACTCCGTCTTTTCGACGACTTCTTCAGATTTGATCGTACGTAAATCATATTTATTTATCGTCATTCAGTTATTTTTTTCTTGTTTATCATTTATAATCCACATTGAATAATTGAATGAAATTTATTGTTTGAAGTCAATTAATTCGTTCCGTAAGTTTTCTGTTTATTTTTTTTCATTTTCGATCTAAAAAATCTCGACATTTGGCAGAATTTCGAAAGTTTCTTCAAATTCAAATATTTTTCCGGATCAATGGCAAAAAGAAAAAAAATACATTCTTCGATTAAATCATTCAAATTTAATCAGATTTCATTAAATTTAAAAACAAGACGAAATGCAGAATTATCTTTTCCATATTTTTATAATAAAGAAACGGTGTCTTTTGTTTCTGAAATTTGTCAAATTGGACATTCGTAACAGAAAATATACGTAATTTAAAATAAATTGGAAAATATTTGTTGCCAAATATTAACTCAAATTTAAAAATAAATCTACTATAATTAAAGTAATTATTCAAATAAACTTTTACTAGTTTTGCCTAAAATCAAACGAGCAATATCAATGCACCTACATTCGCCATATAAATATAAATTAAGTTGTATTTAGCAGCCGTAAAAATATATATACCAAGATTGTATTAAAAAAGAAAAAGAAAAAAGAATCGTTTAAAAATAATTTCATTCATTTGTGAATAATTCCTGAAAGTTTCATTAAAATCCGACAATTATTTCATTTTTGTATGAATTTTCAAATCAGTGTGTAGTTAAACGCCAAATAGACACTCAAATTTCCATACAAATGTATGGTAACCCATTGACACCGAAAAAAAAAAAATAAATGAATTTTAACCAAAATTTCGAAGGTTATAAAAAGTATTAAAAATATAATTCTTTATATAAAAAATCCTTTGGTCTTTCCTCTTAATAATAACATTGACGATAAAACTTTGTTTTTATTAAGTTTTGATCACTTTTTTTTTTTTTGTATGCTTTTATTTTTAGCGAATCTCTACATAGGCATTTTTAAAAATCTACAGAAAATCAGTTCATAAACTTTACTGTAATTCATTAAGGAATCTTTTCAATGTATGTGAGCCTCACTTCAATTATTCTTATCTCAATAAATAAACATTTCATTCTTTTCTAAAATCAGTAATGAGCGTACTAATCCGAGTTTTTGGAGATACAAGCTGTATTTTGGATGATTTTTTTTTTTTGCCTTGAGATACAAGCTGAGTTTCGTCCTGGGTATGACAATAAACTACATCCAACAGCAAAGCCTCTGATCACAAGGTTTTGAGAAGCGTGTAACCACCTCTTAATTGCTGGTATTTCCAGGTCCACCCTGATCTGGTGTGGTAGCACCTGCTAGGGTCCCAAATATTGGCAAATAGTTAACAACCAAACTGGGGTTAAAACACTATGAAAGTGTAAAAATAGGTTTTATTACCAGCAATAAAAATTTGTCCGCATTAAATAACCAACTGAGGTTGATATGCTGTAAACCAAATGAGCTGCGTTTTGAGATATGAGTCAGTTAAGCATCTGCTTGTTGGTGCAGTGAGCACTAAGCTTTGAGAGTGTTTCCACTTGCAATACACATGTTCATCTCATTCCAGAAGGATCTTTGTTTTATTGTCTTTTTTGCTGTTATTTTGCAAAATTTCTTTACTGACACCATGGGTCTGAAGAAAGTGCAAAGAACAGTGGTGAAAAGCCAAAACTTTTTCGCTTTAGCAAAAGCAGGAAATTATAAAAAAACATAAGGAAAACCTGATTTGGCAAGACTATATGTGTTCTACATTGATGATAAATAAAAAAAATTATAACATCTAAAAAATATTAATAATAATTTTAAAAAATTAGTTACGGTAATGGATAAAAATGTAAATGTTTTTAAAAATTAAGTGATAAAGTTAATAAGAAACAAGAGGAAAACATTGATTCCTATGTAATTATACTTTATAGCAGTCACAGAAAAGAAATTACAAAACCTTCCTTCAGAAGGTAGCAAAGGAGAGCAAGAAGAAGGGACTAAGCATAAACTACAAGAAGACAGAATGCATGGTCATAAATAAAATGATGAGACTGAAATGTGATTTGCTGGTTGAGGATGCTAAAATCAAGCGGGTGCGGAAGTGTTTCAACAGAGGATGGCAAGTGTGACACTGAGATTCATAGACGTTTTGGATGGCCAAGGACGCATTCCAAAAGCTAGGCAGAGTATTGCAAGACAGGAGGATCTCTTTGGTAACAAAGAAAAAGTGTACTGAGCTGTTGCGTGACATCTGTCCTCCTTTACGACAGCAAATGTTGGATGGTCTCCTGAAGAAGAGACCTGAGGTGACAGAGATGTGGTTCTACAGAAGGTTGCTGAGAATATTATGGACTGAGTGTGTTAGCAACGATGAGGTCTTGAAGACGATGCAAACAAGGAGAAGGCTCATACTTAGCATCAGGAAGCGGCAGCTGAAGTTTCTGGGACACGTAATGGAGAGCTTGGAGAATCTGAATAGAGGGAAAGAGAGACGAGGGAAAGCAATGCATGACATTCCTGGCAGGCTTGAGCAAGTGGATGCCAGAACGTGGTCTGGGGAAGATGGCAGAAGAACAAAACATACTGAGGGATAGAGGGAAGTGGAGAGCCATGATTGCCTACATCTTGAAAGGATATGGCACATAAAAAGAAGAAAGAAGCTAGTAGAGTCTCGTAATTATTGTGAATGTTTACATGATTCTTTGCTGTGAGACTACATAGTGATGGGTGTAAGAGACAACTAAGCATAGAAAAGAATGTTACGGCATTCAACATAATCTCTCAGACAACACATTGACATATGTCATAATTGTGAATTTACGATTACACAATTGAAAGCTATGGGAAGCCTGAACAAGGAAATAAACAAAATACAAAAGCAAAGTTATAAATAGAATTTATGTAAACATGGGGTAATTTCTGTGGCAAGAAACATGAAAAAAAGGGAAAGCATCCAGTTTTATTTGGGTTTAAAATGGTAAACTTTGTAATAGTTGAAACCATTTTGTACTGAAATATCCAAGGAAGTATTCTAGTGGGGAAACAAAGGAGGTTCCATCTAAGCATAAGATATTGACATAGTCAACTGAAAAATAAAGAAAGTACCTATAAACAAAAACAAAAAAAAATTTTTTTTTTTTTTTTTGCTATCATCTGCCAGCTACAATGATGGAGAAAAAATTACCTTGCACCATTGCCAGTGAGACATGCAAGAGCCACTCCTTCGCGAGGCTTGTCCCTTAATTGAGACACAATCCCACCAACCCTCCAAAGGAATGCCATCAAATGAGGGGCCAATGACCCCAGAAATCTCCATTGCTACTGAAGTAAAACGAAATCTGTCCACAGGAGAAGTATATTTAACTATTTTTTTTATCTCTGTGTTTGTTTTATACATTTTTTTTATCATGAAGAGTAAAATTGGTCTTATCATTTTTATTTCCATAATATATATATATATATATATATATATTAAAATTGAAACTGCAAAATATCTTTGTGTTGTAGTAGTTATTGGTTTGGACTTCATGATGTCATTTGCTGCTGTATGCCATTAGAAATTGCTTGGTATGCCACATGTAGCCAAACCCTGGTTTAGGAGACAAACTTGAGCAAGCATCTGTAGGCCATAATTTAAACCTGAAATTGCTATTACAACAATGCAATAAAAAAAGAGTCAAGCAGAACAAATAAAAAGTTCAGCTGAAGGAATCAGGTTCATGTGTCACCTTGCCTTGTAACTCATGATGGCCTACTACCAGACCCTGCTAAAATTGATGCAATCACCATGTTGCACCCACCCACTTCAGGGGAAGGAGTACAACATGATTTCTGTCACATCTATCCTCTGTCATGGAGCGGATCCAATGACTGATACATAAAGATATTCCATAGACATGGTCTTATGCACATGACAGCATTTGCTGAGATGAAGAAATTTGTTACAAAATCATCAGTTTCTACGACCCCAGTGAGACACCCGTAATTCAGTGTGATGCAAACTCAGAAGGACTTGGTGCAGCCCTGTTACAGTATGGAAAGCCTGTTGCATATGCAAGCAGGACTCTCACTGAGAAAGGGTAGAGGTATGCAAACAATTAGAAGGAAATGCTTGCAATGGTATTCTCGTTGGTAAAATTTTACCAATACATCTATGGTAGAAGAACAGAGATTCATACTGACCATAAACCACTAGAGACCATAGTTAAGAAACCCTTTGCCAAAGCACCAACAGAGAATGTTACTACATACCCCAAAATACAAAATGTCCAGGGAATATTTGAGAGATGAGAAGAAATGTGAAACAGATTGAACATGATCAGCTTCCTTCTATTCTATGATGAATGTCTTGTGCAGATCCGCAGATCAACGAACCAGGACAAAGTCTGTGACCATCTGTAAAAAAAAAACACATTACAGGTGTGAACATCTGATAAAGCAAATCTTCCACCTACACTACAGTCATATTTCCATTTTCGGCATTAAATGACCCATTGGGGTTGATATGCCATAAAACGAAGCAAACCAAACCATATTTCTATTTATGTGATAAGATGTCAGCTCAATATGGTGACCGTGTACTCATCCCTCTCAGCTTGCAGAGTGACTTCTGGCCAGGCATACTCATTGAACATACATGAGTGCATTTCTATATGCGAATCTTGCAAGTTTGCAACAGAACATCCTAAAGAAACACTAATGTCACACAGTATACCTGATCGTCTGTGGCAGAAGGTTGGCATTGACCCATTTCAGTTTTGACAGTGTTGAGTACCTTGTAATTCTTGATTAATTTTTGAATTTCTGGGAAATAGATCAACTGGAGAACATTACTACCTCAACTGTCATCCTGAAATTGAAAGCACACTTTGCAAGATACAGGATTCCATCCTAGTTGATTTCTAACACAGGGCACCAGTTTACAACCTCATCATTTAAGAAATTCCTGAAAAAATGGGATTTTGAACATTGCATGATGAGCCCCAGAAATCAACAAGCAAATGGCAAAGCTGAATCTGCAGTTAAAAGTACAAAATGGCTCATGTAGAAAAACAAGGACACTGACACTAACCAGTTTCTTAGTGTCTACTAAATGACAGCACCCATACACTACTACCCACAAGAATCAATTTCCGAAAACTTAGAATGGCTATCCTTGAGCCAAATGAATATTACTACTGGAACACAAACAGAATGTTTAGGCTAAATATTATGATCATCAAACACATGATTTACCTGTACTGAGTGAAGGTGATGTACAAATGCAGCCATACAAGAAAAGTGATCAAGTGTGGGCAGAAGGCATCGTGAATCATCAACTGTATGAGTGTTTGTACAAAGAAGTTAAGAATCATCTTAATCCAAGTCACATGATATAAAACATTGCAGAGATATTCCACATTGTAAAGCATTTGAAAACACATTAGATACCGGGTGCGATGGATAAATTGTCGCCTAAACTAAGCAAAAATGAAAATAACACTGACGCCTCATTTTAATAGATGTATTTACCAAAATGACACAAACATATCTTGAAATACTAAAGAGTAAACCTATTAAATAAAATTGCCATTGGCTTCAACAACAGCTCCCAGACAACTTCAGAATAATTCTTTTGATAGTCAGGGCGATGGATAAATTGTTGCTTTCAGTGCTAAAGATGGATTTAGTCGCCTAAATTAAGCAAAATGAAAATAACACTGATGTCTCATTTTATAATAGGTGCGATATATTGTTTGAAAATAACACTGAAAATGACACAAACATATCTTGAAATACTAAAGAGTAAACCTATTCAATAAAATTGCCATTGGCTTCAACAACAGCCTCAAGACGACTTCAGAATCTCCTGCAATTCTTTTGGATAGTCTCTTTGTTTAAGTTGGTGAATGCTGCCATAATCCTTGCTTTCAGTGTTACAAGGAGTTTTGTTGGTCTCTCGTTCAACTGTACCCCACATATAATAATCAAGGGGTGTGCAGTCTGGGGAGTTAGCTGGCCAGGTGTAAGGGGTGATGTGGTTGCAGAAATTGTCTGACAGGTATGGCTGGGTTCTCCTGCTTGTATGGTATGGTGCAGAGTCCTTTTGCTTAACACAGGGTCTTCCAGCAGCCTCCCTCTTGACCCAGGCAGCACTACCTCCTCAAGGCACTTGATGTAGGTCTCTCCTGTTGAGGCCGAGTGAGAAGATGAATGGAAACATAAATTCTAAAATACTACCAGGGATAGTAAATACTTCTCCAGAGTTTCTCCTCTTGTTCAAAGTCCAGTTTAGAATATATTCCATAGAATTAACAATCACCTGAGTGCTCTATGCAAGAGCCTCATGAAAGGAAGAAGCTGTGATGTTCAGAACTTGTTACAAAAATGAAACAATGCTGGAAGATAATGATCTGCCCAGTGGTTATTGGATGTTTCTGTCTATATTTCTGAGATGACATATTATGTACATTATTTACATTATTCAGACTATTGCCCTCATCTCTGTGCCCATATTTATTACAACATTTCATACACTCTGGCCTTTTTCAGTATCTGTCTATATTTCTAAGATGAGCTATTATGTACATTATTTACATTATTCGAATTATTTTCTTCATCTTTGTTGCCATATTTATTACAACGTTTCAGCCGCTGTACACTCTGGCCTTCTTTAGTATCTGTCTATATTTTTGAGATGATGTATTATGTAAATTATTTACATTATTCGGACTATTGTCCTCATCTTTGTTGCCATATTTATTACGTTTCAGCCCTTCAGTATTTGTCTATATTTCTGAGATGAGGTATTATGTACACTATTTACATCATTCAGATTATTGTCCTCATCTTTGTTGCCATATTTATTACAACGTTTCGGCCCTTCAGTATCTGTCTATATTTCTGAGATGAGCTATTATGTACGTTATTTACATTATTCGGATTATTTTCCTCATCTTTGTTGCCATATTTGTTACAACTTTTCAGCCGCTGTACACTCCGGCCTTCTTCAGTATCTGTCTATATTTCTGAGATGATGTATTATGCAATTATTTACATTATTCGGACTATTGTCCTCATCTTTGTTGCCATATTTCTTATAACGTTTCGGCTGCTGAACACTTCGGCCTTCTTCAGGTGGTTGGAATGTCAAACTGAACCCTTTATTTTGCTCACTGGGGTAGACTGTTCTAGTTTGTCCACAAGGAAACATGGCACAGTGGATAAAAGTGTTAGATCCAGAGACAGGACCCAAAGAGTGTGAGTTCAATACCCAGTTAAGGCAGTGCAGAACTTTCAGATAACAGGAGATAACTGACATCCATTAAAACATGCCACGTGGAACTAAAACAGTCTACCCCAGTGAGTGAAATAAAGGGTTCAATTCATCATTCCAACCACCTGAAGAAGGCCGAAGTGTACAGTGGCCGAAACATTGTAATAAATTATTGGATGTTGTTGCTACAACTATAAAGTTCTTAAAAGAAGAGATAATCAATGGATAGGCCTTTCATTGGACAAACAAGGAACTCTCCCAGATGGTAGAGTTCACCCTGGCTGAAGATACAGGACCCTAAGTGGTCTTATAAATAAAAGGAAAGGAAGGAAAAGGAAAAAAAAATGTCTGATATATTAGCACCTTTAAAAAATGGGGAGGTGAAAATTAATGTAAATATCTCTATATTAATATTCTTGTACCTGTCTATGTATAGTGTGTGTCACACTAATCCTATTAAACCCAGACTATATTGAGCACCTGAGAGCAGAAGATAGAGGGATATAGATACAGAAGGAGAGAGAGAGGGGTTGTAAAGAGACAAAAAGAGTGACACAGTGGGATTGGAGGGTGTCATCTTTTTGTGACCTTATAATCTGTTGAAGATTCTTCAGTACTTTTAAACGGGACTATGTCTCATTTCTCATAACTTTTATTTTTCTTGAATTCACCCCAAGCAAAGTAGTAAAGCCACTAAGAAACAAGGGGTTACTGGGTGTGGAAGAATTAGAAAACAGAAACATTATTAAGGAGCAGGAAGAAGAAAGAGTAATCAGGAGGACAATAGATAGTGATTGACATTGCATTTAAATTTTTGCACATTAAAGTTGGCTGGAAAGCATAGAGCAGGAAGAGAGTTCCACAAATGAGAAGAGCATAGAATTTATGGTTACATCTAGTCAGCTCAACTGTAAATTGATGATATCTCACAACTATTCTAGTACTGAGCTTAAATTAAAAAAGTCTAGGTACCCTAGTAAAGATGTCATCTGGACAATTACCATGAAAGTATTTATAGAAAAGGTACAAGGAGACAACTTTACAGTAGTGGGAAAGGGACTGAAACCGAGATGCCAGATCAAGACAAATAACATTGCTGATTTTTTTTGGATTTTATCAAGGAGCTCAAGGTAAATAACAAGGGCACCAGACCATATGTGGCAGCAAGCATGGGCGAATGGTATTAATTCCATGTAATTTATATGAGTCCTGTTGGTATTAATATTTAAAAATTATAAACAGATGAGAAAAGTTTGCACTGGCAGCTTTTTTCTACATGTTTTCTCATCTTCTTTCACTCTCAGTAACCCTTTGAGTCTCAGTGCCTTGTTTTAGGTGAAACAGTTTTTAAAAATGTGGTAAACATAGACCTTTGTGCCTCCCCCCCCAAAAAGACAGTGTCAAAATGATGTTTTTTTCCCATGGCACTGCTTTTAAATACCTTCATACTTCGGCAATGTTTATTGTTTTCAAAATCAATGATTAGAATTGGATTAAAATCTAGACATATGAATAAACAATTTACTAAATTATTAAAATGTGAACCAACAATAAGGAAATGCTTATTATTTACCATTTTATAAAGTTTGAAATGATTGGCAATTAGCCAATGTCTTGCCAACCATTCCAATAAATAATCTAATAAATGTATTTAATATTTTGTTTGTAAATTCTCAAGAATAAAGAAAATGTATAAATTAACTTTCATATGTTTAGTTTTTATTCCAATTCTAATCATGGCTTAGTTTGGCGAGAAAAGTCACCATTTTCTTCACATCAGATTTTAAGAAGTAATGATGAGAATTGTAGTAAAGCCTGTTTAGTTTTTATTCCAATTCTAATCATCACTTTTTAAAATAATAAATTTTGCCAAAGAATAAAGGTAGTTAAAATAAAAATGTTGTCATGGGAAAAACTGTCCTTTTGACACTCTGTATTGTGGCCATGAAGGTTCATGTTTGTCAAAAAAGAAATAGTACATTGTAATTAACTTTTTGAAATCCTTCAGCGTATTTTAATTTCATTTTCATTCATTTTGTTTCAGTTGTTCCTGCTTAATAATAAGACCATCTTCCAACAGAAAACTTTCCCAGAGTGTATGGATCATCTTTTACACAACTCTCAATTTTATGGCACCATTTGTAAGACTACAAAAGGGAGTGACCATATTTCAATCAAATATGTGATTTTCCATTGCACAGAAGGCAAATGGAATGCAACATAATGAAATCACAAATTGGAAAGTAATTATATTCATCTGTCATATGATGTTTCCTTTTTGTGTCATAGTTTACAAACTTATATAATTTAGTGGATTTAAAAGTTTTATCAAATTTTGCACTCTCAAAATGGAAAATGCAAAAAATTATTCAGAAAATGACTTGGAAAGTCATGGATGTAATTTAGTTAATAATCCATCTATAAAAAAGAATTTAGAACCTCATGCTGGGGAGACAAAATATACTTGTGAAGTGTGCGATCTTTCTTTTCAAAAGAAATCAAATTTAGCCCGACATGTGCGGACACACACTGGAGAGAAACCATACACTTGCAGTGTGTGTTCATCTTCCTTTTCATATAAATCAAGTTTGAGTATGCATATGGCAAAGCACACTGGGAAAAAATTATGTACCTGTGAAGTGTGCGGGTCTTCCTTTGTACGGAAGTCACATTTGGTGCAGCATATGCAAACGCACACTGGAGAGAAGCCTTATTCATGTGAAGTGTGTGGATCTTCCTTTTCTCGAAAGTCATATTTGGTGGGACATATGCAAATACACACTGGGGAGAAACCATATTCTTGTGAAGTGTGTGGTTCTTCTTTTTCACTGAAGTCATATTTGGCACGACATGTGCGAATACACACTGGAGAGAGGCCGTATTCTTGTGATATGTGTGGCTCTTTGTTTACAGATAAATCTTCTTTGAACCGGCATAAACGAACACACACTGGAGAAAGACGTCATTCTTGTGAAGTATGTGGTTCTTCTTTTCACGAGAATTCTCATTTGAAGCGACATATGCAAATGCACACGAGAGAGAAACACTATTCTTGTGAAGTGTGTGGCATATCCTTTTTATATAATACACAATTGCGCCAACATATGCAAATACACACTGGACAAAAACCATATGCTTGTGAAGTGTGTGGCTCTTCCTTTTCATGGCAGTCATACTTAGTGCGACATATGCGCTCACACACTGGTGAAAAGCCATATTCCTGTGAGGTGTGTGGCTCTTCCTTTTCTCGAAAGTCATATTTGTTGGGGCACATGAAAAAACATACTGGAGAGGAGGCATATGAAGTGTGTGGATCATCTCTGAATTCTCACGTAGCAGGACTTACGGAAATTCAAGAAGAAAAGAAACCACATGTTTGTGATATGTGCAACTCTACCTTTTCATCTAATTCATGCTTGAACATGCATATGAGAATACACAAGAAGGAGAAATTATATCCTTGTGAAGTGTGTGGAGCTTCTTTTCCCAAGAATTCACTTTTAAAAAGACATATGCAGGCTCACACCATAGAGAAGCCATATGCTTGTGAAGTTTGTGGTGCTTCCTTTTCCCGAAAGTCACATTTGGTGGCACATATGCGAGCACACACAGGAGAAAAACCATATTCTTGTGAAATGTGTGGGTCTTCTTTTTCAATGAAATCTTATTTGGTACGGCATAAACAAATACACACTGGAGAGAAGCCATATTCTTGTGAGGTGTGTGGTTATTCTTTTTCGCGAAAGTCAAATTTGGTAGGTCATATGAGAACACACACTGGAGAAAAGCCATATTCTTGCAACATATGTAGCGCTTCTTTTTCACTGAAGTGTAATCTGGTAGGGCATATGCAAATACATGATGGAGAGAAACCACATTTTTGCGAAGTATGTGGCTCTTCCTTTTCCCGGAGATCATATTTGGTGGTGCATATGCGAACACACACTGGTGAGAAGCCATACTCTTGTGAAGTGTGTGGCTCTTCATTTTCCTTGAAGTCCATTTTGTCAAAGCATATGCGAACACACACTGGAGAGAAGCCATATTCCTGTGATGTGTGTGGTGCTTTGTTCAGAGATAATTCATCTTTGAACAGACATAAGCGAATACACACTGGAGAAAAGCCATATTCTTGTGAAATGTGTGGATCTTCTTTTTCAGTGAAGTCCTCTCTGGTAAAACACATGCGAACACACACTGGAGAGAAACCTTACTCTTGTGAAACATGTGGCTTTTCATTTTCAAAAAAATCACATTTGAGCCAACATATGCAATCTCACCCTAGAGAGTAAGCTTAAAGGGATTTGACATCTTGAGAGAAGAAAAATTATATGCCAACATTTTTGAATACAAGAAAAATCATATAAATGGAAGATATTTGGCTCTTTTCCTAGAATTCAACTTTGAAGAGACGTGAACATCAATATGACAACTGGAAGGATAATTCTGTCTTCATATTTATTTGGCAGATGTAGATCTTTATCTCTTTATATTAACTTATATATTCAAACATATATTGTTAAATATAACAGACAATGAATATCTATTATGTTTGATCATGAGCCGTTCCAAGCTTCATATAGAGGCTTTAGTTTCAGGAGAAAATAAAAACAAAAAAGGTTTGGATATTATTTTTTGGTTAATTGATCTAAGCTTTCGACTCACATGAGCCATCATCAGAATGGTTGTATTGACATTACGACAGATGTTCATCATCAAAGATGACATCCTATTATATATACATAGAAGTTTGCTATATGCCAATAACAGTTATAGAATAGCAAACGAAGCTAATAAATTCGTAATGTGGTTCTGTGGTTCTATGAAGTACTCAACCATGTGATATATATATATATATATATATATATATATATATATATATATATATATATATATAAAAAATCAAAAGCAGCTCCAGTTTTTTTTGTATTTGTGATTCTTCCTTTTGAACCAATTCACTTAAAAATGTGAACAAGCTCTATATGGAGAATAAACACTTTGTAACAATGAATTTGAAATGTTTGTTCTTTGGTATGTAGGTGTAAGTGAAAATACGTATTTTAGATTTTTTTTTATTTTAGCCACATGAGTTAAATTCTGTAATTTGTAAAAAAAGTTTTTTATTCTTTTAAATTTATTCAGTTAAATTGCAATATCTCAGTTCAACTTCTGTTTTTCTGATTTAAAATCCATAAAGAAAGAAACATGTCTCTTTTTCCAAAATATTGTTTCATATATACCATTTACGTCATATTCAAGTGACAATGTTGTATATATTCAATTCCATTTTTAGCAATCTTTGTAACGGTTTCATTTTATGTTTTTTTTCTTATTTGAATATATTGGAATTTTTTGTTGAAATTCCTACAGTATTTAGTGTTGTTGAAGTTATTGCTAACATTTTTGTCAAGATTTACAAACTCAGGTATCTGTCTATATTTCCGAGATGAGATATTATGTACACTACATTATTTGGACTATTGTCCTCATTTTCGTCGACAATATTTATTACAACATTTATCAGTTATCTCCTTAAACACACATGGCACAGTAGATAAAGGCGTTGGTTAGATCCAGTGACAGGACACAAAGTGTTTTGAGTTCAATACCTGGTTAAGACAGAGGAGAACTTGGAGAGGTGATAGCTGACATCCATTAGACATGGCATGTGGAACTAGAACACCCTACCCCAGCAAGCAAAATAAAGGATTCAGTTTAATATTCCAACTACCTGAAGAAAGCTGGAGTGTACAATGGCTGAAACGTGATAAATATGGCAACAGATGAGGGCAATAGTCTGAATAATGTTAATAATTTACAAACTCTACTGTGTTTATATTGACAGTGCTACTACTGTGCATTATATTTTACCAAAATGAGACATATATATATATATATATATTAATGCATGTTTCATTAAATAATATAGACAAAGATGACAATTTCAATAAATCAAACAACATGCGGAAGAAACAACAATGATAGTCCGCCCTTGCTGCATGAAAATTTCCAGGTAACGACAAAATTATATATATATGAGATGCAGAAACAAAAATCGCATTGCAGCTCATGACGTCACACATGACCATGTGAGTGTGAAAGCAAGGGCGGAATATCATTGTTGTTTTGTCCGTGTGTTGTTTGATATATTGAAATTGTCATCTTTGATGATGGCTTATGTAAGCCGAAAGCTTAGATTTCCTTTCCTTTCGTCTTTCAACGATAATGTTATTAAGCTTATCAGACAATATGAAAGGAACTTACTTAAAATAGACAAAACTTGTCTATATTATTTAATGAAACATGCATTAATGAAAAATTGCTGCCTAAATATATATATATATATATATATATATATATATATATATAAACTTAAAGAAAAAATAAACAAAAAACAATATTGTAATTTTATTAAATAATTATTTGTTATTTTAATCATTTAAAGATAGTGGGAGTATTTTGTATGTTAAAACTTTTTTCAAAAGAAATGAATGAAAATTTATTTTTACAAAGCTACACACCTTAGTAAAACCAACTATACTTTGTACCCCCCTCCTTACCTGTTTGTGCTTCTCCCCAAATTTTGGTTTCAATTGGTCATTGTATGGCTATTTTATAGGGTGTAACAGATGGACAGACTAACAGAAGTCACAGAATTTTATATATAGATTCTTCAGTTATTTACAAAGCTAAGGAATTTCTACTCACCTGACAGTTATTTGTCTGTTAGGCTCCTGTATGCCATTTTCTTCAGTTTTCTCGCCTTACAATCAGATTTCCTATTTACTGTTTTGATAAGGCACTATGCAGGTTATTCAAACCAGAATCCTGATTATGAATCACTAACAGGCAAAATATACATTTTTTTTTTTTTACTGTATTTGATAAGTAAAAACTGTAAACAAAAAAAAATATTGTAAAAGATTACAAAAAAGGCTAATCAATGATTAAGATTTTTTAGATCATAATTAATAAAAACCAGAAATAGATAAAAAGTCCATATAACACCATAATGCTGCCGGGCACGAATTATAAGACAAAACATTTTAAATTTGCATTGTTTGTTGAATTTTGCACTAAAACTACTGCACTTTATAACATATTACATATCAATTGTTCATTATAATTTTGCTTGGAGGTAAATGAAAGTCTTATTTGATGGCACAATGATTTAGTAATAATATGCTTGTGCCATGCATCTTGTCCATATAAAATTTATAAAGCATCAGTACCTTATAAATTTTATAAGGCTGTGCTATAAGGCTTTCACTGATCACGGAAATTAAATTCCAATGCCACAATTTTAAACCTAAACGTAATCTTTATACTCGTTTCCTCAAAAAAATTTTGTGTTGTTATTCATCATGTTAATCCCCAACTTTTAAATTGAGTTCAGTATTACTGTTCCCATATTGACCCCTGCTATGGACTTAGTTTACCCTATTGTTCGTCTTTCCCTCGTCTAATGGAAATCCTGTTTTCTGTTGTGTATGGTGGAATATTGACCTCAAAAGCTGTGGCTATGGTCTATGATGGTGGATACAGTGATGTATCAATCTCAACAACTTCCTTTATTTGGCCAACTTTCCTGAAATTGTGGGAGTTCTCTAGCAGAAATGAAAAATTCTTTTGATAAAGCTATCAACAATTTATCACCGATGGAAAAAAAAAATATAAAAGACTTAGTAAAGCTATTTAATCTTAGAAATTACGTCTCCATTTCATAATAATGAGCAACACTGTTCAGGAATTCAATAAGATTTATGTAAACTCACTTTACATCAATTTTTCTGTTCACATCACCAAAACTTTAATCCAGAATCCCTCTTGCTCTTTGTGTCAAAAATAAAATGGTATCCATTGTGTATCACTTTGTTTCTTCCATGTTTTGATAAACTATTTGTTAACCATCACCTTATTCTCATAACATTCACTTATCATCTTCATTCTTTTCACATACCTCATTCATCATAAACATTTTAACAGTAACCCTCTACCATGAGTTTGGTATGTTTTGGCATGTCCCATTTGGCGTGGCTGATTAGGCATCAGAAAAACAATTGGACTATTCGGCACGGCCATTTAGGCGTCAGACTGTTTCGATGTCACTGTCTTTGACTGGAGGCAAGCCCAGGATCATCCTTGTCTTGGGAGACGATGGAGTAGTGCTGTTGTGCGCTATGGGTCTGGGCGAGATATATGGAGAACTAGGGCTGCCTGGACGTCTAGTTCCCCCTCTCGGCCTTGCTAGCAGAGTCCAAAGGAGAGGATAAACCAATACAGTTTGGTACCAGCACAGCTGCAGGAGTTGCTGGAAGGTAGCACAGAGTGCAGTCCATCCGCCTTAGGGGCTCCACTCCAGATTTGTGTAGGGTGTACTCCTTAGCCTTTTCTTCTCCCGAAGATTTCCACAAGGCAGTGGAGCTATTTAACCCATAACTAGGGTTTGGTTCATGAAGAAAAAAGTATAAAAGCATTGAAAACACCCAAATTTCGGCTGTTGTATACCCTGGCCTTCTTCAGGTGACATATGTTAGAATTTAGAAATCTTGCTGACATTAAATTGATATGCTGTAAAATACACAAAACCAAACCAAAAATATGTCAATGAAACTTGATCTACAAACTGATTTCTTCCAAGGAATACATATTCTATTCAGACAAATCTATTGCAAAAATCTTGTTGGCATTTAATAACCCATTGAGGTGTTGATATGCCGTAAAAAAAAAAATAAATGAAAAATCCAAACCAAACCTTTTCACTGGCACAGAGCATTATGTTTATATTCTGAAAATTGATTCTGTTGAGATTTTAATCCTTGTTTGTTCTTTCTTTTGTGACCATACAAGGGTTGTAAGCACAGTTCCATATAGAAGTTATGTTAATTCTGAACATAATATTCACAGGTTTTTCCCTTACCTGCATAGTGGTCCCATAATATTCTTAAGGCCTCTCTTTTTGTGTAGTGAATTTGAATTTCATCAACCCTAACCCTTTTAAATTCAGCTATGGGTTAAAATAGTAGTGTTTGTATCTAGAAAATCCATTGTTCTCTCCAAAAACATTTTAATGCAATGTTCACTTGCAAAAAAAAAAAAAAGAATTATTCTTACAATATAGATACCCTAAACTAAAACCTTTTTTTCAATATATCGAAAAAAAATTTAAATGCATTGAGAACGTGAGAAAACGTGAAAAATAGTATCAAATTTATCTTGGTAGCTCAATTTGCAACTTTTTATATTTCAGAGCACAAAATAGTCAATTTTTTTTTCAGTAGTACATCACTAAAAATCTCATATTTACATAATGCTGCGGAAGGTATAGTATTATTTTGATCTCAAGTGTTTTTCTATGATACGCAAGCAAATGGGTCCTTTTGAAGTTCAGTCTTCTGATCAGCATCCACTTTAACCAAAAGTGACACATTGTTATTGCCTCAACAGACTAATAACCTCAAAGATGAAAGCTACTAATCACTTCGCCATGCACACACACACACGCATATATATTGTGTAGTTAGGCAGCAAATTCTATTTTAGGCATGTTTGATTAAATAAATTACAAACATTATGTCTGCTTATTTTTAGCATAATCTGTTCATATTCACAGATATTTTTCCCTGTATTACAATTAAATAATGCAAGAAATTCACTGTAACATAACACCCTTGAGCGCTGAGCCTTGGAGCAGGTAGAATGGAGATCAACGTGTTTTAGTGGACTCAGCAGTTTTTGATTTGCTTGTCTGAATTATCTTCAAGAATTGAGAGCAAGATCTAAAAGGTCAGCCAATCTAACAGTGATCACATCTCACAATCCTCACTTGCTCCATATGTGGTCTCCTTTGTAAATCACTAGCGGGTCTTAAATGCCACTTAAGATTATCGCACAAAATTTCATAAGTGAATCAATTAAGCTGTCAGATCCTCATATGTCGAAACTGACGGGAGAGCCCATTATTATATATGGACATGTGCATATATATCATAATTGTTCTAGCAAGACAAGCTTGCTAATCATTACACCATGAACATTCTTCCAGTGAACTTTGAAATACTAAAGTAACAGATAAAGAGAGACATCTCTTGGTTAATTCAACCTTTTCTTACTTAAATGCATGCTTTCTTTCACGTCGTTGTTTGATATTGTACATCTTGTTAAATACATATTTTATGTGTAACAATGTCTTTTGCTTATCCTTTTCTGTGTCAGCCCTGTTTCCTAAACTAAAGTTAAATTTATGTGGTGAAGTCCACCACATGCTTGTCTTGCTAGCACAATTTTGACTGAGTATTGAGTTTGATCTTCACTGGGTGCTCCATACTTTTGGCCTTGTGCCACATCGAAGCTAAGAACAAGAGTGGACAGATTGCAACCATAATCAGCAGCTTGTCAAACTCTCTGCCCTCAGGCAAAGAGAAACCCTATGCCAAAGGGCAAAAGTCTCTTCTGGGGAGGTGGACAAACACGACCCTGTGTATGTGGGGTTTACGGGGAATTTTTGCACGAGCCTACGGGCTCGGAAATGCCCCACATAAAAATCGGTCTTGTGCCACATCTTGCCATATGGGGAGGTTGGTAAATACCCAGAAGAGAAAGAATTTCAAGGAAGGTAATTCGTTTTCTTCTAAGATCAAATCTGTGAAGAAAACTAATTACCTCCCTTGAAATTTGTTCACTTCTCACGAAATTGTTGTTTTCGTTTAATGTCGAGTGTTGGCGGAAAGAAATCGGACAATTCCTTTGTTTTAGAATTTGTTCAGTCATTGTCAATGAATTGATTTAAAAAAAAAAAAAAATCTTTTCATTCATTTTTTTTTCATGATATTAAAAATAAATTCTACAAAAGAGGCCCACAGTAAGTAATTTTTTATTTAAACTGCTTTTTTTTACTTTAGTTTTTACACTTTTACAGTGGTCGACATTTATTTTTATATAAGATTTTTTAATATTTATTTAAGAATAAAGGGAATTTTTGAAAAAAAAAAATTAATAAAAGTTAAGTTTTAAAAGCTTTTGTAATTAAAATTTAAATAAAAATGTCATAGTTTGATTACATTTTTTTAGTTTTACTATTCGAGGTAGATTTTCACTTTTCTATAGTAAAAGTTTGAAAAAAAATTGGATGATTTTTTTCCAAATAGTCTTTTTTAATTCAATTAATAAAAAAAAATTCTGGAAATAAAAAGGAATTTCGTGAAATTTCATGAAATTAAGTGCGATTAACATGTAAAAATATCACCAAGTTTTTCTAAAAAAATTTAAGAAATAATTTCATTCATTTAAAGTCCTGAAAATTTCATTAAAACCTGACAATTATTTGATTTTAACAAGAATTTCCAAATTAATGTACCTGTCATCGCAAAAAAAGAGGCAAAAAACTTTTCTAAAACTGCTGAATAACTTTTCTTAAAAGCTGCCAGTTTTTTTAATTTTAGGAAAATTGTAAACAAAACAAAATTTTAAAAATCATCTTCCAAAAATAAAATATATACTTGTGACACGTTTAAAATTAGCTAAGTTTAAAGTTAAATAATCTGATTGGAAAAAAAAAAAAAAAAAAAACGTAATATACAAGCATTTCTTAAAGACGGATCCTGTTTTTCTTTAATCTTTATAAAAAATTATATATTAAAAATGAACCTAAAGAAGATTGATAAAATATTAGATTTTTGAAAATATTTAATTTAATTTTAATTTTTCCAGAAACCCTCTCCAAAATAAATAAATAAAAGAATAATTCCTTATGGTCATCCATACATTTGAAATAAAATTAAAAAAAAAAAAAAAAACAGCATAGCATGATGAAAAAATGTCACAAACTTAATAAAAACAAAGTTTTATCGTGAAAAAGTTTGATTAATAATAGAAAAGACCAAAGTATTTTTTAATTATTTTTTTAATCCTTTCTCGCACGTTTGAAATTTTGATTAAAGATATGTACCTCCATATTTGGAATAAATTATCGATACCTAAGGTTTAAAATTAATTTTAAAAAGTGAAAAACCATTCTTGAAGATTTTATTTTAGCTTTAATTGAAGTTAATTGAAAGCTAAATGATTAAATTTGCTATTTCCAGTAAGTAAAATATTCTGGTGTATTTCAAACAGAAATTATACAGATCGGAATCTCAACTTTGATCTATTTCTGAAAATCTTCCTAAAAGACAAAGCGACCATTTTCTTAAGAAATTTGTAAACGAAACAAAATTATCGGTTTAAAGGGTTTTATTAAATTAAATTTAAATGATATTTTTTGATCCTTTTTAGAGCGTTCGAAATTTTGGCTAAAAATCTCTTTTTTTTTTTCTTGGGTTGGGAGTTTGGATGGGTGAGCAACATTTTTGTGGTGAAAAAGCATTAATTTGGAAATTCTTGCAAAAATCAAATAATTGTCGGATTTTAATTAAATTTTCAGAATTTATTCACAAATGAATGAAATTATTTTACATAATGTCTTGTTGTTTAGAAAATTTTGGTAAAAAAATCTTTTTTGAAGCTTTTATTTTTTTAATTCCAAATTAATAGATTATAATATTTCCAATAGCAAGCCAAAATAACATTGTATTTCAAACCGAATTTAAATTTATTTCAATGATATTTTTTAAATTATTAAAATTGGTAATATTGACAAATCTATCAACACAACATGATCCTCTTTATTAAAAAAAACACGTAAATGCAAATCTTTCGTGGAGTATGCAATGTCCACAAGAGAATTACATTTTGTTGTCTCAGCTAAAAAGGAGAAAAATGAGACACGGTTTCATCAAGTATATATAGTAAATCGATGCCCCCAACCTAATGATTTCAAAATTTAGGAGGAGGTAACTTGACAAGGGACCTAACCTGCTTTACGGTGGGGGTTCTGAGTTTAAGAAATAATGCATTTATATAGAACAAATATATATGAAGAAATGTAGTTTTAAGGTGTGCTATATTTATGGGATAAAGTGCTCAATATCAGAGATAGAGTGTATGTAAATATAAAAGTGAACATTGAAGTCAGCAATCAGAGGTGACAGGCTGTTTCATGCTAGACGCAATCATCTAGCCGCCAGTGACAATTGCATCTAGCATGAAACAGCTTGTCACCTCTGAGAGTTGATTTCAATGTTTACTTATATATATATATACACACACACACACACACACACACACACACATATATATATATACACACACACACATATATATATATATATACACGTATATATATATATAGAGAGATACACACACACACACACATATATATACATATATATATATACACACACACACACACACATATATATATATATATATATATACACACACACACACATATATATGGATATATATATATATATACACACACACACACACACACATATATATATATATATATATATGGATATATATATATATATATATACACACATATGGATATATATATATACACACACATATAATATATATATATATATACACACACACACACACACATATATACACACACACACACACACACACACACACACACATATATATATATATATATATACATACACACTATTATTATATACTATATATATTATCAGCTTTATAAATCTCATCAGCACTTTATCACTGAGTTTATTATATACTATGATGATTTATAATATATATATATATATATATATATATATATATATATATATATATATATATATATATATATATATATATATATATATCCCACTGTGCCATGTGTCCTCAAGGACACATGGCACAGTGGATAAAGGCGTTGGTTAGATCCAGTGACAGACCCAAAGAAGGTGAGTTCAATTACTGGTTAAGGCAGTGGAGAACTTTACAGAGGGAAAATTAGCAGGAGATAACTGATAACTGACATCCATCAAACATGGCACGGGAATTAGAAATAGTCTACCCCAGCGATCGAAATAAAGGATTCGGTTCAAATTCCAACCACCTGAAGAAGGCGGAGCGCATAAACGGCCAAAACGTTGTGACAAAGATGAGGACAATAGTCCGACTAATGTAAATACTATATATATATAATTTATGATTTTACCAAACATGATTGGGATTCAATTTCTGCCACATCATAAAGCTTTTAAAACCATCTATTTAATTCAAACATTTTACATTTTTCTAGGCAAAATTTTATTTTCTTTATATCTAAAAACTTTTAATGTAGGCATTTACATTTTCTCAAAACATAAACAATGGTACCAAATTTATTTTGGCAGCTCGATTAGCTACCAAGTTATGGCCCTTCAAAATTCATTGGAAATTAGAAAATTTTCTGTCTTATGAAGTTGATTTTAACAGTGTATAACTGAAAATGCAGGTTTCAAACAAATGAAAATCCTTACAAATGTAATGTCATTTTGTGGTAAATGAAAATTAATACTAATGGAAGCAATAATTATTTGATCAAACCAGCCTAAAGACTAGGCAAAATCCCATTACCCCTCCTCCTCGAAAAGAGTGCAAAAATGACACAGAAGTGTAACTTTGAGTGTTCATATAAGTTTCATTTCAACATTGAATCATCTTAATATAATTCATAGCACATTAGAGATCAAGCTAAACTTTTCTTTTAAGAGTAAATAAAAAAACTCACATATGGAGCATGTAAAAACAGACAGAAACACAATCTGATAATAGGGTTAAAAAAAAAAAAAGTCAAAAGTATACGTCACTAAACTTACTGTCAAAAAGTATCCATTGGAGGTACAAGCTTGAAACTTTACAATTTTACTAATTTTTGGATGATAAATTCAAAAAAAAAATGTTTGTCTTCTCTGTAATATCAAAACTTTTTGTCTTAGATTACAGTTTAACTTGGGTGAAATTAAGCAGTTTTCAACTCAATAAAAAAGGACAGACAACAACAAAATTTATTATACAAAAGGCATCATAAGTCATTTTTATTGTAAAGCCTTAAACTTCAAAATTAGAAATAAGCAAAAAATATTTTTATCTCAACTGACAGAAGAGATTTAATGGTCCTCCTGCACTTCCCCTCCCTCCATAGTGATTTACAGTCAGAAATTTTTTTATAGACTTCTGCTATAATAAATATATTGAGAACATTCCAAATATACCATCATTGAAATTGGAATTACATCAAAATCCCATCTATAAACAAATGTAGATTCCACCTGCACAATATCATCTACAAAAGTCATTGAAAATAATCATTTCTACATTTGGAGCTAAAAAATTTATTACAGCACTGAAAGGAGATGTAACATCAATGACTTGGCCAATGTAAAAGTTGGTGTCATAGTATACAGTAATCTATTGTCCTTGGCGCTTTTAACTGAAAATAATTTGAGATGGTTCTTCATGCTGAAGTTATTAGAATGCTTGGCAGATTCATTGAGTGACTTTTTTCCTTTTTGTGTTGCTGTAGAGGTAGAGATGAATTGACTCTTTCTCATCAAATCGTCACAGAGAGCAGCTTCCAGCTGAACTTTTATTTCCACTGGCATTGATCTTGACACCTAAGCCAATTCCTGAGACCAGTTGTCTCCCTTTAACACAATTCACAGGAACCACTACGCTTGATAACAGTTAATGATTCTCTGTTTCTAAGCAACAGCTTGACACTCTTTTCCTTCTTTTGCCTTTCATTTTCTGGGGATACAGAGTTTCACAAGGACTTCCTTTTGTATGTGTCTTTGTTGCAGATGTTTTCCATGTTGATGATATTCGTTTCAGTCAAGCTGTTGTCCAGTTGTGCTTGAGCATGTTTGAGGTTGATCAATTACTTTTGGGATGCCTAGAAAAAGGTAAAAAGTTTGAATTAAAATGATGGTTAGGATAGATTTGTATGAATAGAGTATGTATTCTTTGGTTTAGATTGGTTTGGTTTACTTTGTTTTACGGCATATCAACCTCAATGGGTTATTTAATGCTGACAAAAATTTTTATTGCTGGTAATATTTTGTTTTGACAAAAATCTGTTTTTGGTAATATATTTCCTTCAAAATTGTATTGCCGGTAATAATTTTTTTCAAACATGTATTGCTGGTAATAGTTAACTATATGCCCATAGCTGGGACCCTAACAGGTGTTACCACCCCAGGTCAGGGTAGACCTGAGAACACCAGCAATTAAGAGGTGGTTTCACGCTCCTCAAAACCTCCTGATCAGAGAGACCTTGCTGCTGGACGTAGTTTAACATCTTACCCAGGACGCAGATGTAGTTTAAGATCTTACTCAGGACACCCTATAATGGTCATCTTCACATTATCCCTGGTTACTCTAATGTCTTTTTTGTTTTCTTCCAATATCTGTTGAACAGCTTCTCTATCTAGGGAAGTCTTCTCCTTCTTCAGCCACTTACACTTCCTTTTCAAGACACTTGTTGTTTCCTGAAGTGCTATCTTTTCAGCTTTACCTGTTTCTCGTTTCAAGGAGCTGACTTGTTTTTAAGCTCATTATCAGATGTTTTGCATGTTTCCTTGCATCAGTTGATGATATTCATTCTAGCCAAGCTGATGTCCGGTTGCACTTGAGCATGTTTAAGGTTGCTTAATTACTTTAGAGCATTTTGATGCAGAAATACCTGCTTCATGCTGGCCTATAATGGTCATCTTCACATTATCATCAGTTGCAGAAAGAGTCCCTGATTACTCTAACCTCTTTTTTGTTTTTTGAGATATTTTTTAAATTAAATTTCTTTCGGTATTTCATTCACTAAAGTTTTTAACTTGGATTTTTTGGTGAAAGACAACTTAAAACACTATTTTAAACACACCACATTGATGAACGACCCTTTTTCTTTAAAATAAGACTATTTTTATATGCGTAGAGACACACAATATTGTTCACAGAATTTGAAAAACACCAACTTTTTTTCACATAAAAAATGAAGTGGCCATCCCCCAAAATAGTGACCTAACTTGAAGTTGCATGCAAAAAAATATTAATAACATAACACAAGAGAAAGAACTGTATCTTTATAAAGAGAGAAGATTAAATTTTTTTTACATCAAAATTTTATCAAAATAACCCCCAAAATAAATGTGATATTGCAAATTGAAATTGAGGGAATTTAACTATATTTACTAGTTTTTTGCTTTTATATATATATATAATATATATATATATATATATATATATATATATATATATATATATATATATATATATACATATAAATATAGATAACTAGACTCGTTTAGAAAACCCTCAAATTTTTGATTTGCTAATAATCAAATCAATCTTGAGGGGAAAAAAAAAGTTTTAAAAAAAGAAAGAGCTACAAACATGAACTTCTGCTGACAAAAAAATCGCACAGATGCAGGTCTGAAGCCCAAAGAAAAAACCCCTTTACGAGTAAACAACTAACTAACAAAAGCGCTCAATACAACTGTAGAGCAGACCTAGATACACCTAGTGAGCCAGACAAACCTACCTAGGTTTCACCTAAATGGATCGTCAGGGAAAGTAAGGCTAACGAGGCAAAGAGTAACGCATATTTATAGGCGATAGCTAAAATTATACCACGTGACCAAAGAACCACAAACACAAACCTAAGTGGGTGGTTGAATATTTATTCAACAAAAATGGGGAAAAAAAAACCGCAAACATCAAGGTGGAATGACAATAAATGGGAAAACGTCTAATTTAGTAGCCAAGATTTTTTATGTCTACATACATTAAGGATTTCAGTTTTAGAGTTTAATAGCTGGTTAGGTTGATCATATATATATATGATTCATTTTTTATATAACCTTTTAATAAGAAATAAATTTATTTATTAAAAAGAATTGGATATTGTGGAAACTCATCGTTTTTTATCGAGTATGTTGTAAGTGAATGCACAAAATAAAAACTATTTAAATTGTCATCACATCAAAGATACTGAATAATTAATTAATAAAATAAGTATATAGCACCTGCAGTTATGGTTTCATATAACATTTAACATGCTTTCCCCTGTTGTGAAATTTTAAATTTAAGATTGTGCTGTAAAAAGAATTCATGTTAAAATTTAAAAAATATTTTTATCAATTTTGATAATGAAATATTCTTAAAATTTTATTTTCTTAATTTTTATGATGAAAATTTAAAAATCTGACAATAAAAATGTCTGTCTTCATGAGGATATTTGAAAGCTTAGAAATGCAAATTATCCATTTATACAAATACATTTGTATAAACAAATGCCTAAATTAAAATAATTTTATTAACAGTGAATTCAGTATATTAATAATTTTTCTCAAATATTTTTTATTTTTTTTTTACAGATGCTTGGGCCTGAAAATGAAATTTATACTTTGGGTTGATTTTTTAACATTCCTCATTTGAATAAGTAAAAGTTTTTTATGGTGGTTGCCAAACAGGAAATCAACATATGTGGAAAAATAAAATATTATGGTGAGGTATGTGGAGCTTATTTTTCTCCAGATGTCAAGTTTGCTGCCATTATCAGATTTAATGGGGGGGGGGATAGCATATTAGCTTAGACTAACTTAGAAGATATTTACTGTAGAAATATCATATTCTTACAAAATATAAATCAGCATTTTTACAGAAATTATATCTGGAAAGACATGTGAACAGCATACTTTTGAATTGTGTTAATCTGCCTTTTCAGCCATTTCATCTTTGAAAAAGGTATTAACACAGCGGTGAGAGACTCTGTGTGTAGGTTTATTATTTATTTTCTGTGCTTATATGAAAGAACACAAGCAAACATTTGCAAAATAAAAAACTATATTGTCAACTGTGTGGATCTGCATTTCAACATATTTCACTTAAAAAGACATGCAACCACATACTGAAGAGAAACCATATGTTTGTGAAGTGTGTGGATCAGCATTTTCAGAACATTCATCTTTGAAAAGACATCAGAAAAAACATGCAGGACAGAAGCCATATTCTTGTGATATATGTGTATCTGCATTTACACGCAAATCAGACTTAAAAATACATATGCAGATACACACTGGAGAGAAACCATATTCTTGTGACTTGTGCAAATCTGCATTTAAACGCAAATCACATTTGAATGAACATATGCGGATACATACTGGAGAGAAACCATATACCTGTGAAATGTGTAAAGGAAAATTTACACGAAAATCACACTTAGTAACACATATGCGAAAACACACTGGAGAGAAACCATATGCTTGTGAAATGTGTGGATCTACATTTGCAGATACTTCCTCTTTGAAAAGACATCAGCTAACACATAGTGGAGAGAAACCCTATTCATGTGAAGCATGTGAAACTGCATTTTCTCTAAAGTCATCCTTAGAAGAACATATACGAATACATACTGGAGAGAAACCATATTCTTGTGAAGTGTGTGGAGTGGCATTTTCTCGGAGCTCAAATTTAAAAAGACACATGATGATACACACTGGAGAGAAACCCTATTTATGTGATGTGTGTGGATCGGCATTTTCGGCAAGAGCACATGTGAATAAACACATGCGAACACACAATAGGGCAAAACAATGTTCGTGCGACATATGTGGATCTACATTTTTAGATAAATCACACTTAAAACAACATATGCTTATACACAGTGGAGAGAAAACCATATTCTTGTGAAGTGTGTGTATCTGCATTTTCACAAAAAAACTCACCTAAAAGGACATATGCAAACACATACTGGGGAAAAATGTATTTTTGCAAACAATTTGAAAGAACAATTTCAAATATGTTATAACCATAGCCAATTAATAAGGTTATGACTGTCTTTTGCTTTCACTGTGGAGAAAGAAGCCTTTGGTTAAATTTTTCAGTTGAGCTTTGAAAAAAAATCTTGCAAGCATGCTGGACTGAAATTATACTTTGTGAATACCTGATTTGCTTACATAATATATATATATATATATATATATATATATATATATATATATATATATATCCCTTCTGTAAATTATCCACTCTTAATCTAAACACCAATAACTCACCATAAAGAACTTGAAATTCCTCACTACATTAATGTTGACTTGAACATTATATTGAACTTCGATTATATATTATATATACTATGTTATATATATTATATATAATATATATATAATAGATATAATATATATATAATACACACATATATATTATATATATAATGCATATTATAATATATATATATTATGTATTATACATATAATATTTATATAATATAATATATAGGTATATAATATATATGTATTATACATACATATATATATATATATATACCTGATACTATTTTGAAGCAGATACTAATCACCAATAAACTCCAGAATTAGCAAGCTTTCATTTGATAAATATATTTTTAATAAAAAAGACTCGTATGATAATGCACTTCAAAAAAGTGGCTTTAAAAATATACTATGTTACTTAAACCCCAAAAGTAACACCAGTGTGGAGAAGATGACTTGTATGCATAAAAATAGAAAAAGAAATATTATATGTTTCAACACCCCACCTTCTATCAGTTATGCAAAATTAACATCAGGCAGGTTTGAAGCTTAAAAATAAACGTTTCCAAAGTAACCACCTTCTGGGTAAAATATTCAATAGAAAAACTATCAAAATAAGTTATTCCTGCACAAACAAGATGTATAAAATTATCAATTCCTGCAATAAGTATATTTTAAATAAATTCTATGGTATCAACAATAAACCCAGTATGGATACTCTCTGTAATTGTAGAAATAGT
Source organism: Acanthosepion pharaonis (assembly GCA_903632075.3). Lineage (NCBI taxonomy): Eukaryota > Metazoa > Mollusca > Cephalopoda > Sepiida > Sepiidae > Acanthosepion > Acanthosepion pharaonis. The sequence continues at coordinate 1,243,660 of CAHIKZ030003584.1, read as the reverse complement.
GATCTTTGGCCAGTCGAAATGCAGAGCCTCAAATGTGGTTTACCAGGCAACCATTTACCCCAAAGAAAATAAGATCAAACACCATACTTACATTGGTATTTCTGTGGGGGAATGGAAACAAAGACTATATACCCATAGACACTCTTTTTCCAACCCAAAATTAAAATTTTAAACTTTCTAAGAAATTTTGGGAATTGAGGGAGAAAGATCTAAACCTTCAGATTGACTGGAAAATCAAGTTTCGCTCACTCTCCTAATTTTAAAGATAGATGAAATCTATGTTTGCAGGAGAAATTTAGAATAATTAAATTAAAAAATCAAAGTATACTATTAAACCAAAGTAATGAGTTAATTACCAAATGTCATCACTGAAGTAGATTGAAACTAATCTACAATTTCACTGAACTGGTGTCATCTGTTATCACCCAACACATACACTGTTATTTCTACTCTTCCTTTTTCCTATCCAATATTTTTCCTAATTATGATTTTTGTTACTCACCAAATTAATATTACTTTTGTTATGAAAATTTCTGTCATTATTCTTAGTATTATCTAATTATTATTCCCCTTCTAATTTTGTCCTTAATATAAGAATGTTTTGTTAATTTTTTATTTAAAAATATTTTTATTGCTTAATTCCTTTATTTATCGTTTATATTTATCTTTTTTTATTATTATTACCTTTCACTTTTTACTGAATTTTTAATAATTATATAATTTATTAATTAGATTTTTTTTAATAATTAATCTTTTGATTTACCATTAGTACTTTTTACCAATATTTTTTTATATAATTAATTAATTAGATATTTTTAATAATTTTTATTTCATGTATTTATTTAGTTTTTCTACTTTTTCTTAAATGATATTTTCCATTTATATGGTTTATTCTTTAAGAATATATATATTCAAATTGTTGATCACACTAGATAATATGCTCTTTCACAGAAACTGTAACTAAGGTCTGCTAAGCATAGTTTCAGTATAAACCATAGGGGGGCTCTGTGGGCATTGAATTAACACAAATGCACCTGAGCAAGCATCTGCAATAGGGATTGGCTAGCAGCCCTAGTAGATGGGTATCCTCGAATATGAGTAGCCAGCTATATATATATATATATATATATATATATATATTGGCTGGCTACTCGTTTTTGAGTACACCTGTCCAGAGTCCCCTGGTCAGACCATCATTACAGCATCTGGGACAGAGCACATAATCTAGCATGATCATTTTTTTAAACAAGGCCAGTATGCTTAAACCCTCAGTCACGATGACTTGTGACTTTTTCATAGCACAGCCATTGACACTTTCTATCCAATTTCACTCACAAGGCTTCAGTTAACTCATGGTTTGGTTTTCAGTCACTTTCCAAATGTTAAATAGTTTCAGGATCCTGGTTTAGTCAAAGAAGTTATGAAACTTACTAATTCATCATCATTCAACCATTGTTCAACCAATGCGAATGATCATTTCTTTAGATGTATAGTATGTGCTACGCAAGGGCTACATATAGTTTTGAATTAAGAGTTACTTTCTCCTAGACTGGTTGCCACCCAAGGCTATAGAACCCACTGTTTTACTATTTACACATAGCTGTGGGGAGGAGAACAGGATTCATACCTTTCCCAAGGGTATTAGTATATGTGAACATAATAGATCCAACTAGAACTCAGTCTGAGCCACCGTCCATTATTCCACCATTACCCAGGATGCGCAAAATATGAATACATTACAGAAAAGGCATGGCACGTGGAACTAGAACAATCTACCCCAGTGGACTAAATAAAGGGTTTGGTTCAAAATGCCAACAAGTATCACCAGAGGAAGACTAGAGCATACAAACTTTAAATACTTAGTTGGGCCATCCTGGGTACGACTAAACTATGTCCAACAGCAAAGCCTCTGATCAGGAGGTTTCGAGGAGCGTAGAACCACCTCTTAATTACCAGGTCCACCCTGACCTGGGGTTGTACCACCTGTTAGAGTCCTAACTATGGGCAAATAGATAACTCCCAAACTGAGGTCAAAATATTATAAAAGTGTAAAATATATTTTTAATACCAATAATAAATTATTTGAGGAAAAATTATTACCAGCAATTCATTTTTTAAGAAAACATATTACTGGCAATACATTTTTAAGGAAAAATATTACCAGTAATACATTTTTGAAGGAAAATAAATTACCAGCAATACATTTTTGAAGAAAAAAAATATTACCAGCAATTCATTTTTGAAGAAAAAAAATATTACCAGCAATTCATTTTTGAAGAAAAAAAATATCACCAGCAATGCATTTTTGAAGAAAAAAAATATTACCAGCAATATATTTTTGAAGAAAAAAGTAATACCAGTAATACATTTTTGAAGAAAAAAATATTACCAACAATACATTTTTTGAAAAAATATTACCAGCAATAAAAATCTTGTCAGCATTAAATAATCCATTGAGGTTGATATGCCATAAAACAAACCAAACCAAACTTAGTTTGAATTCACTAATATTTTTATGCACAATATGAATACATAGAGCTTAATTCTTAAGCATTTCTATGTAAAATTATTCAAAGTGTTTTAACCAAAATGTTTGGATAAAAAATAAAGATGTGACTTTTGTAAAAATGAGAGTAAAATTCAACAATTGTTTTTTTTGTATTTTATTCATTTTTAAAACTTTAATATTTTAGTTTTTGTCATTTTTTGTTACAGCTTATTACTTCCATTAAAAGCAAAATAGATGCTGGAATATTTATTTCCTAAACATTTTAAGAGTGTTTTATTCTGCAACTAACATTTATAAATGACTGAAAAAAGAAATTTTATTTAGGAACTTTTTAAAAAATTTTTCAGAGCAATTAAAGTTGTTTTTCAGAATGATTTCAAGATGAATTAACCTTTTGAGCTCTGGTCACTGCTTTACCGGTGATAGAGAAAAATAACATAATGCCAAGCCACCAGTTGAACAGTGATACAGAAAAATGATTTAAATCCCAGCTGCTGGTTGAACGGTGTGTAAATACTTGTAACTATTTTTATATCTTCCATGAAACATTACATACCAATTATTTGCGAAGTTTGACTCAGGAGCTTAAGCAGAAGGGAATTGTTCAGGAATGCAAGGCTCAAAGGATTAAAATGGTATTTCTAGGATGATGGTCTTCCAAGGTGTGTGTGGGAGACATGTTCAAGTCTCGTTGGAGCCTACATCTTTATTTCTGATTTCAAGCTCTTTGCTCAGAAAATCAAGATAGTTTCAAACTTAAGGTGTAGCAAACCATCAACAAATTTGCCAATTGCAAGGGCCTTACTATCCATAGATAACCAGCCTTAGTTTTACTGATCCACAGTTGCCATTTTTGATTTCAGTCCATATTGGAATGAAGATTTATTGTCATTAAAATATTGATTTTGGCACAAGGCCTCAGGGGAAGTAGAGTATGGCTGGTCAACACTTTCTATCCTAGAGCTAGCTAATTGGATTTAGAACTCATTCATTCATTACAATTTGTTCATTCATCACAAGAACTCATCCATCACCATTCAATCCTACATATACCCCAATACCACATATTCACAAGGAACCTACAAAAACCCATGATATAATATTCCATTAAATCCATATAGGAATGACTACAGATTATTACCAGCAATTCATTTTTGAAGAAAACAGGCAAAAGCACACAAATGCATATTAAATAAGCTTGATTGAAATATTTTGAAATCAAAAATACGTTTTCACAACATCGCCCACGTCACGATGACGTGATCATAGTTAAACGGAACGCTGATCTTATATAAAAATTTCAGTTATCTGTTTGGATTAGTCATGCTCTTATGTCCATTGTCTTTTTCATGTTGAATTGAATATAGTCTAATGTTAATTATGTTTTATGAATATGTCCTGATGATGGTCTAAAATAGACTGAAACGTCCGACATTGACATTATATTAACATTAATACAGCATAGTTGCATATTAAGATTTTTGTTTGTTTTTTTTTCTGTATATTTTTTCTTCATATATATATATATATATATATATATATATATATATATATATATATATGTGCTCCATGTTGGGAATCATTATTTTAAACCATGGACAGTAATAATTATTTTAGCCTTTAACTTCTTAAAAATAATGACAATTACAATGAAAACAATTCCATTTGTCCATGCACTAAATATTGTTGCTACATTTCAATCAGTGCTCCTATTATGCATTTAGAACTGATAGATCTTACTTATTATAAAATGCAGATTGTGTGTGTGTGTGTGTGTGTGTCTGTACGTTTATATATTGAATTGGATTTCCTACATTTTTCAACCGATTTCAACAAAACTTCACAGGACTGCGTAAAATTACCTTGCAGTGGTTTTGACAGCACCAAAAATTGGAAAAACACAATTGCTTTTGCACAAAATCAATTTGAAAACACGATTCTGTCACCAGAATGAAAGGGGGACAACTCATATCGAGTTATACTTATAAAACCCAGGTTGTTTGTGTGTGTTCGTTTATATATGGGATCGGATTTCCTACATTTTTCAACCGATTTCAACAAAACTTCACTTTTTTGGGCAGGTAGTGTTTTTTATTGTCTTGCACATTTTTTTCTTTATTTTTACATTCAGAATGCTTTAAAATTTCCATTTACAAGACAATTGTTTATAATAAAATTCTATTCAATCGGTAGACTCATAACGATTGAAAACAATGCATTTGTTTGAGTTTGACCAATTCGTAAAAAAAACTAATTAAGACATGTGTGTCCGTCAACCTTAAACAATAATCTTTGTCAATTTTATTTTTCAGTCTTTATGATGGTTGATATTGATCTATCTCTTACTGTTACAACCCTGGGCAACGCCGAGCTCTACTGCTAGTAAAATATAAAGAAGCACAAGAAAAATTGTACATAATGGAACTAATTAGAACTTCATAGAGACATTGGAGGTATTATGGTGGCTGTACTACATTTTTGTATTATTAAAATAAATACTACTTTCTTCTTTGGTACCTAGACTTTATGAATTTAAATGCATCACTAAATTAAGGAGGCACACTGGAGTAATGGATAGCGGCTCGGATTGTGTAATCAGAGAGCTGAGTTCGAATTCCAGTCAAATCCATTACATTCCCTTACATGCTAATACCCTTGGGAAAGGCACGATTCCTCTTCTTCTCCCTCCATAAATAGTAGGACAGACCAGGTTCTATAGCCTTTGAAAGAAATGGCAACCTACTGCAGGAAAAAAATCTGCCTCGTCAGTCATGTATCAAAAGATACATGATCGCCTAAACGTGTATCATGCATTTCAGAAATATAGACAGATGTAGACATATAGACATGTCAATAAAGATGAGGATAAGAGTCCGAACATTGTAAATAGTTACAATGCCTCATCTCAGAAATAGAGACAGATGTTGAAGGTGACTATAGCAATAAAGATGAGGATAAGAGTTCGAACAATGTAAATAGTGTAAATAGACTATAATTTGTTGAATATTTTTACTACTTTAAAATAATTTAAAAGAAAGGTTTAAGGAGAATCAAATCTTCTTTGATTTTCTGAGCAGAGCTTGAAATCAGAAATCAAATCAATTTAGCTAAGATATTACCTCAAAGTTTTAATTATTTCAACTCGAGGCCACAGAATCAGGATTAGTGCAGCATTGGTATTTTGAAGAATATGTGATAATAAAACACCGAACTTCTTGACAATTTGAGATGAAGATTATTTGAGATATGTTATTTATGAACAAAATTGATGGGTCAATAATTATTAATCACACTTATAAGCAGTTATAAGAATTAATATATTAAAAAAATAATAATTATTGATGGAACAAAATTAAATGTCTATATTTCTGAGATGAGGTATTATGTACATTATTTACATTATTTGGACTATTGTCCTCATCTTTGTCACCATATTAATTACAACGTTTTGTCTGTTGTACGCTCCGGCCTTCTTCAGGTGGTTGGAACTGAACCCTTTATTTCGCTCACCGGGGTAGACTGTTCTAGTTCCACATGCCATGTTTAATGGATGTCAGTTATCAGGTATCAAAAATGGTAGCAAGCCAAGAAAAAAGTAGTCATTTTCAGATTCTGCACCCTCAAATTTGATGTTTGTTGTCTTGACACCCTTTCAAAATACTTTTTTTGTTGACTAGTGTAATTAAACAACAGTATACATATCTACTTTTGGCCCACCCTGTATATCAACATCTACATATCAACTCCAACGGCTTCTACAGATGTCTGTGTACTTCATCTTTCATTCTTTTTTGATATTCATTTAGTTTAACTTATTACAACACATGCACATATATCCTTTTTAAACGGCATATACTGGGACGCACAATAAACCTTAATCATGTCATCCTGGGTATGACAATAAACTACATCCGCGTCCCGGGTACGACGATAAACTAAATCTGCGTCTTGGGTACGACGATAAACTACATCCGTGTCCTGGGTAAGACAATAAACTACATCCGCGTCCTGGGTATGATGATAAACTATGTCCAACAATAAGGCCTCTGATAATACATTATTGGAAAAATAATATTACCAGCTGTACATTTTGGGGAAATAATATTTCCAGCTGTACGTTTTGGGGAAATAATATTACCAGCTCTACGTTTTGGGGAAATAATATTACCAGCTGTATGTTTTGTGGAAATAATATTACCAGCTATACATTTTTGAAAAAATATATTACCAGCTATACATTTTTGAGGAAAAAATATTAACAGAAATAGATTTTTGACAAAACAAAAATATTACCAGGAAAAAAAGTTGTCGGCATTAAATGACCCATTGATGTTGATATACTGTAAACCAAACCTTAATCATGAAATATGTGCACCTCTATTTTTAGACAATGAGTGTTTCTAAACCATAACAAAATTCTAATCACTTAAAGAACATTTAGGTGCTCGGAGAAATATTTTGAGCAAGCCTTTTTCTGTTATGAATATTTTCTCTTTCCTTAAAGGACTTTTTCTTCCTTTCTTTCTCTCCTATAGTGGGTCAGCCAATTTGTACTGGTTATAAATAGAAATAAAAACTGACCCTCTACAATTTTTACAATATCAAATGTAACAAAGACAATAAGAGAAATAATCAAGTAGAAGAAATTATGAATTTGTTCAACAATAAATATTTTTTAATAAACACAACAAATATATAGTGCAAAAGTTGATAAACACAATAGAGTTCTATGGTGTGTGTTACTGAAAGAATTTGAGTTACTGTACTGTACGTGTGAAAATGAGAAGTTTTTTGTTTTTATAGGAAAATTAAACAGTTGTTTTTATTTTTGTATTAAATAGAAAAAAATATTGTTCTTGACTCACTGATTGTTATAGAGTTATCATTCTTTAGCCAGAGATTCTTCTTGTGGAATAGAATATTTTGTGGGAGTGAGCGTTAAGCCTGGAAATGGTTGACAAAGTTTGTTGTTGCATTGAAGATAAAGTTCGTCTCCTTTGCTGTGTTGATTTCCAATGAAGTCAAGTGAATTGGTTTCAATATTTTAAGTGCCCACTGACCAAGTCGCGTCGAAGTTTCGTTTTTATTAGTTCTCTTGGTCATGTGGTGAGGCTCGTGAACATGTTTACATTTTATGGCGTCAACTAGAGGTCAAAATTTGGGTCGCTACCTTCGGACGTAGTTGACGCCACCTAATTAATATTTTACAACCAATCAAAATACATCAGTTGTTATATTTGGTTGGGAGCCTCTATGTGTTTTAACATGCACAAAATTTAAGATTTAAAAAAAAATGTAGGAATCTGATTCTACACTCCAAATTTTCTTTTTTTCCCCTTTACTCTTTTTTCTGTATATTTAAATAAACACATTCTTCTTTTATTGTTACACACCTAACAGGAGTTTTTTCTTTATTTGTCCGCGCCTAAAAGAGAAAATTTGTCCGTTCTAATCTTGCTGTTTTTTTTTTTGTTTTTTTTTTTACTCGTGTTTTGTCACAATTTTTTAACCTTTGAACCCTTTGATGCGGGAAAGCCGGGGAAAATTTCCCTGCAGTATTGCTAGTAATATTTTTTACAAAAATGTATTGCTGGTATTAAAACCTATTTTTACACTTTCATAGTATTTTGACCCCAGTTTGGTGGTTAACATAGCTGTGACTCTAATAGGTGATCTCCCACTCCCGGGTCAGGGTGGACCTGGGAACACCAGTAAGTAAGTGGTAGTTCGATGCTTCTCAAAGCCTCCTGATCAGAGGCCTTGCTGCCGGATGTAGTTTAACATCTTACCCAGGATGCAAATAGATTATAGTCCCAGAATATATCTTTATAATTTCTCAGGATGTTTATCGAAGAAAATTTTTTTTGTAAACTTATTATTGTCATGATGCATGCAAAAATAATTTTTTTTTTTAAATCATTTCACCACCAAACAAGGCAATAAAGCCACTAAGATGCAAGGGGTTACTGAGTGTTAGAGAATATGAGAAAAAATATAATATTAAGGTGAAAGGGCAATAAAAAACAAGAATTAAGAAGACAGAAGATATCAATTGATATTGCATTTAAATTTTTGAAGATCAAAGTTGACTGGGAGGCAAGAAGTGTGATAGAAGAAACTGTTAGCATAGAACTTACAGTTAGCCAGATTGTAAAGATCGCATAGTCATTTCATCACAATGTATTGTGTAATTGGTTAGTAGATCAAAGTGTTGATAGACTAAATGACGAATGGACAAAGCGTCAAAATGTCAAACAGACTATAAATAAAATAAATTGAACAAAATAGAACACAAACTGAAAACAAATTGAACACAAATAGGACAAAATAGAACACAAACTGAACACAAGCAGAACACAAATTGAACAAAATAGAACACAAACTGGACAAAATGGAACACTAATTGAACACAAATAGAACACAAAAGAACATGAATCAAAAACAAATAAAACACATAGCATAAAGCGTATTGACACACTGGCTTAATAAGCTGGGTACAAATGATTCTTAGATGTGAGTACAGTGCTGGAATCTTCTGATATAATCTCATATTATGGAATTAGTAATCTCTGATATTTGGGTAAACAGACTACCAGATACCTCACCTTCCCTACATAAGATCTAAGAGAGATTTTTGAATCCCTTTTGGAGGGGGAGACAGTGATCTTATATGATCATCAGATATGTTCATTTAGTTTTAAAATAAAAATAATTTGCTTTGAATATTGCTGTCATATCTTATCTCTTGATAAAACTCCCCCCCCCAAAAAATCTGCAATATTATTAGTCCTAACCTGGCATCTCAGCTTCAGTCACTTTTTCACCACCATGACTTAGCTTCCCTGTGCCTTTTCTATAAATACTTTCATGGTAATTGTTCTGATGAACTTTCCACTATGGTACCTAGACTTTATAAATTTAAGTACAGTATTAGATTGGCGGTCAGACCTCGTCATTTTAAAGTTGAAATGGTTAGATGTAACCGTAAGTTCTATGTTAATGGTTTCTTCTATCGCACTTCTCACTTGTGGAACATTCTACTGGTTTCTTGAATCCAAGTCAATTTTGATCTTCAAAAATTTTAATACAATGTCAATCTTCTGTCTTAATTCTTGTTCTTAATAGTATATTTTTCTCATATTTTCTGTCCCTCCTTGTATCTTAGTGGCTTTATTGCCTTGCTTGGAGTGAAATGATTAAAAAAAAATTAAAAGAACAGCTTTTTTTTAACATTTTAGTTTAAAAAAAAAAAGGACACAATTTTTCAAAATTCTATTTTGGTGTGAATTATAAAAGTGAAATGTTGATATCTCAGTGTTTTCTTACAAAAGAAAATACCTGGATGCAATACGTAAATTATGTAAACAAATCCCGTGTATATCTCTGAGATGAGATATTATGATTACTTGCATTATTTACATTATTCGGACTGTTATCCTGATCTTTATTGCCATATTCACAACATTTCGGTTGCTGTCCAGCCTTCTTCAAGTGAATGGAATTTCAAACCAAACCCTTTATTTCATTTACCAGGGTAGATTGTTCTAGTTCCACATGCCATACCTCTTCCAAATGTGTCAGTTATTTACTCTCCAAGTTTTGGTTCACCACTGCTGTGGTCTGGTATTGGATTCACAACTCTTTGGGTCTAGTCATTGGATCTAGCCAACGTCTTTATCCATTAGGCCATGTGTCCTTGAGGACATCTGTGACTTATAAACCTAGTGTCTCAGTAACCATTTTTACCAGTGCTCATATTGTAATTTTTGTTATAATTTATTCATTTTTTTGTTACCAGAGCTTATATTGCAATTTTGTGTTGTTATACATTGCTTTTCTCTAGCACTCCTTATTACTGGTTCCCATATTGTATTCATTTCTATGCTTGGTCAGCTCAGGAGATTCTTAAGTTTTCGTAAATTAAAATAATACAAGTAAACAAAGCTATCATTCAAAGTGACTAGCTTTCTTCACATTCATTCATTTATAAAAAGATTGAAATCTTAAGAATCATCATTGATTTGTGGAGTTTTGAAATATTCATGTTTGATTCACAATTCACATGGCTTGCTGCAGATTGTGAATCGTCTTAAAAATTTAGGGAGGTTCAGTGATTTATATTGTCATGATAAGGCAGAAGATTTTTATTTTCTTGATAAGGCAGAAGATTTATATTTTTCGATAAGGCAGAAGATTTATATATTCTTGATAAGGCAGAAGATTTTTATTTTCTTGATAAGGCAGAAGATTTTTTGGTAAAATAGAAGATTAATATTTTCTTGATGAGGCAGAAGATTTTAATTTTCTTGATTAGGAAGAAAATTTATATTTTTTGGTAAAATAGAAGATTTGTATTTCCTTGATAAGGCAAAAGATTTATATTTTCAGGGTAAAACAGATTTATAGATTCTTGGTAAGGCAGAATATATATATTTTTTTTAGTAAGGCAGAAGATATATATTTTTGGTAAGGCAGATTTATATTCACTTCATAAGGTAAGATATTTACTTGATTTATACATTCTTGGTAAAACAAAATTGATATTTTCTCAAAAGGTAGACAATTTATATTTTCTTGGTAAGGTAAAAGATGTATATTTTCTTGATAAAGGAGGAGATATCTATTTTGTTGATTAGGCAGAAGATTTATAAAATAGAAGATGTATATCTTCTCAATAAGTCAAAAGATTTATATTTCCTTGGTAAACCAGAAGGTTAATATTTTCTTGATTAGGCAGAAGAGTTATATGTTCTGGGTAAGGCAAGGATTTATATTTTCTTGAAAAGGCAGATTTATATTCACTTGATTAGGCAGAAGATTTATATTTTCTTGAAATATAAAACTTGTTTTGCCAAATAATTTTAAATCTTCTGCCTTATCAGGAGAATATAAATCTGCCTTACCAAGAAAATAAAAATCTTTTACCTTACCAAGAAAATAAAAATCTTTTACCTTACCAAGAAAATAAAAATCTTTTACCTTACCAAGAAAATAAAAATCTTTTACCTTACCAAGAAAATATAAATCTATGTTACCAAGAAAATATAAATCATCTGTTTTATCAAGATAATATAAATCCATTGCTTTATCAAGTCAAAGGATTTATATTATCTTGATAAAACAGATGTTTTATATTGTCTTGATAAGGCAGAATATTTATATATTCTTGGTAAGGTAGAAGATTTATATGTTCTGTGTAAAGCAGAAGATATATATTTTCTTGATAAGGCAGTATATTTAAATTTTCTTGATTAGGCAGAAGTTTTATATTTTCTTGGTAAGATAGAAGATTTATATTTTCTTGGTAAAACCAAAGATTTATATTTTTTGGTAAAGCAGAAGATTTTTATTTTCTTGGTAAGGCAAAAAAATTATATTTTCGTGGTTTGGAAGAAGATTTATATTTTCTTGGTAAGGCAAAAGATTTATAATTTCTTGGTAAGGCAAAAGATTTATATTTTCTTGGTAAGTCAAAATATTTATATTTTCTTGGTAAAACAGAAGATTTATATTTTCATGATTAGGCAGAAGAGTTATATGTTCTTGGTAAGGCAAAGGATTTATATTCTCTTGGTTAGGCAGAATATTTACATTTTCTTGATTAGGATTTTCCAGTGTAGCTATTGACTTACTCTGTCATGCTGCGTTTTATATTCAGTGGGTGCCAATACCATGCAATTTTTTCTGGATATTTATGACAAAATTGCATTTAGTTCCAACACAAATTTTTAGTATGGAGGCTTGATAATTTCTAGTTAACAAGCATTGATCCTCTGCAATTTTAGCTTTTAAACCTGTACTATATTGCTACTGATGGGTACAGCGTTTGTCTACATCAACTTGTTTGGTATGGGTAGAGTATTGACCATGAAGTAGTTTATCTTGCCATCTTTTCTGTATCTGGTCGGTTGCATTTTCTTTCTTTTTTTAAGTATTTTGCAGTTTCAGTCAGTGTATTGTGCTTTACTTGTATTTCTACACCCATTTGAAAGTCCATTTTGAACTTGTTGGCTTACTACAGAAAAAAGCCGCTTACTACTTTCATGTTCTTTGACACATATCATCATCCAGCCTTTTGTAGTTTCTGGGTATCTTTGAAGGCCAGTTGTCGTAGTTTTGTAAGACAGTTCTAGTTGAACTAATCCTCTGCCTCCTTTGGATCTACATCAACATCAGCATTGGGATGATACATGCAGTAGCAAGTGAGAAGCTTTCCAGTTTTGGCATCCATTCACGTACTGTCAGCTATGGTCCAGTTAAGGATGTTGAAACTGTATTGTACCACAGGGACAGCCAAGGTGTTTATGGCTGATATTCTGTTTTTTGAATTCAGCTTGGTATTCAGTACGAGATGCACATGCATGTAGTACTTCTTTTTTACCTTCTCCTTCATTTGTGTATGCTGTATACTATCTCCTTTGCTAATTCCAACGTACCTATAGGCTTCAACTTGTTCCAGTTCCCTAATTTTTGTGACAAAATCAAATTTATTGAGTCTATTGATATCTATTGAGTGTGTTTCTGTTATCATTATTGATGTAATGGAGTAACTTATTACCCCCATGAGTGACTACACTATAGGTAGTAACTACCTATAAGTATCTGTAAGTCAACAGACTACAGAGACTAGCTGGGATCTGTTGAGTACGACTCAGACTTATGCGAGAACTACCAACCTGCCAATAGTAACACTCACTACTGGATTGACTTGCAACGACCTTGTGCATAACTGTTACCTTTATTCTTATTGTACTGGTTTTGTACAATAAACCTTTACTTATTTTATCCACCCTGTTTTTCAAGTCTACCTAAATTGTCCTGGGTATGACGATAAACTACATCCGTGTTCTGGGTAAGATGATAAACTACGTCCAACAGCAAGGCCACTGATCAGTAAGTTTTGAGGAGCATGGAACCACCTCTTAACTGCTGGTGTTCCCAGGTCCACCCTGACCTGGGGTGGTAGCACCTGTTAGGGTCCTATGGGCAAATAATTAATACCCAAACTTGTGTAAAAATAGGTTTTAATACCAGAAATACTTTGTAATAAAAAATATTATTACCAGCAATAATTTTTGAAGGAAAAATTACATTCTTTGAAAAAAAAAGAGCAGCTATAGATTTCTTCAAGGAAAAATATTCCCAGAAATAGATTTTTGAAGAAAAACATATTACTAACAATAAAATTTTGTTGGCATTAAATAACCCATTGAGGCTGATATGCCGTAAAACAAAATAAACCAAACCAATATTTTCCTATTAGCACAGAATATGACAATTATTATTATTATTATTATTTGTTTCTGTTAATATTATTATTATTATTACTTTAAACATTATTTTTATTGGTTATCCATATTGGTGTAGATACATTTTTTACTATGATTTTTCGAATACACACATTGATAGACGTAATACACACTGTTTAATAAATAATAATGTGTCATCTATTTCAAATATGAAATTATAGCAAAGAAAACGGCGACTTACCTCATGAAACCAAGCGATAACGCGTTACATGTATCCTACAATGGTAAATGTGTTGAAAAAGAAAATTACTTACCAAAAAAAAAAAAAGCGCATGTATTCCGCATGACATACTGAAGACGGATTGTTTAAATTTAAAAAAAAAAAAAACAAGTCCGTCGCAGGAGTTGCTATAAAAGTATTTTGATATGCAAAAATTGGGTGTCCTCTCACAGTTGTCAAAGAATGGAAAAAATGCTCAGACGATAAAAGCAGTTCGTGTTCACGAATTGGGGGACAAAAATTTGTGTATTTTGGCTACTGCATTCGTCGGAGAGCGAGTAATTTTTCTGACTGGTTACATGCATTGTGATTTGTGAGATAGTACCTGCGAATCTGGTTTTCAGCATTTCTTTCTGCCTCTGATATTCGAGTCTGAACTTACAGTGATTTGTTCTCTGCGTTGTGGAAGTAATCTGCGACAAACATTTCCTTTGCTTTCAGAATGCTTACAGAAATGTCCAATATAATTTATAAAATTAAATGAGTATGGTGTGTGGGTGGGGGATGGGGTAATGGATAATATGGATAATCAGAATTCTACATTTATTTTTTAAAAATGCATTTAAAGTTGCTCAGAACAAAGTTATCTCAAATCTTTCTAAAGTAGCAAAACAATCCTTTAAACCAGCTCCAGAATGCAGTAACTAAAAGAACGTTTTCTGATTGGCTAATAAACATAAAAATCAAATTTTCATGTGTTCTTAACACTGTATGTGCATATCAGTCTAATGTGTATCATTAGTAGATACAAATTAGCGCCATTTAATTTGGAGCCTTTTACATGATCTGAAACATCAATAAATATGAAACTTCATTCAACTTTGACAGTCTTACGAATTTATCAGCTTGACACACAAATCAGTGAAACTCATTTACCTGGCTTAAAGTTAATTTTATTTAACATTACCACAGTTTGCAGAATGAGGCGAATAAAGAAAACAGCAACCAGCGAGTAAATTCAAGCTCTCCCAGCTGGTATTTCAACCTTGAGTCGTTCCTTCTTGAGTTCTGTCTCAAAATCACACTAACTGACTGTTCTTGCCGCCAACCGTGAACGTCACTCGAAGAACTGCCCCACTGGGAAAAAAGTAGTTGCTTTTATATTTGTCCATATACCCATAATCCCTTGCGTCTTCATGCGATCCCATAATTCATTGCATCCCTGTAACATAATGCATTGCATCTTTATTGCATAAAAATGCTATGCAAGTCCCCCCTCATTCTTTTACGTTATCTGGCCGAGGACGGATTACGGCAGAGCGGTAAGTGCTTTTTTCTCGCTCATTTCAATTGCAGTAGGTTTACATGCTAAGCAAATATGGGCTCTCTTTTAGCGGGGACAAGGCAAGTCACAACCAGTTGTGCTCGTCCCAGGTTCTGTCTCATGTCCGCCACAACTTACTAATCTACATAAACTTAACATTGAACAACAAGTGACGAATTCAGTCAAAGAGGGACAACTTTACACAGTCGAGCACAATATTACAAAATTCAACACCAAAAAACAAACTGTTTAATTTTCGTACAAACATATAAATACCTTATTAAACTTACCCATTTTTGTATATACAATTCCTCAACACTCTTTCAAAAGATATTTTCATTAACACTTCAAACCAAGCAAGAAAGAACTTTTGAAGTAATTTAAACAACTTATAAAATACAATTTTATACCTCAGTTGTGTTATATAAAAAACTAGCAGTAGAGCCCAGCGTTGCCCGAGGATGTAACAGTAAGAGATAGATCAAGTATCAACCATCATAAAGACTGAAAAATAAAATTGACAAAGATTATTGTTTAAGTTTGACGGACACGCATGTCTTAATTAGTTTTGTTTTGTTTTGTTTTGTTTTTTTTTTGCAAATTGGTCAAATCCAAACTCAAACAAAAACATTGTTTTCAATTGTTATGAGTCTACCGATTGAATAGAATTTTATTATAAACAATTGTCTTGTAAATAGAATTTTTAAAGCATTCTGAATGTAAAAATAAAGAAAAAAGTGTGCAAGACAATAAGAAACACTACCTGCCAAAAAAAAGTGAAGTTTTGTTGAAATTGGTTGAAAAATGTAGGAAATCCTATCCCATATATAAACGAACACACACAAACAACCTGGGTTTTATAATAAGTATAACTCGATATGAGTTGTTCCTCTTTCATTCCCGCGACAGCGATGCCTCTTAATCTTTTGAAATTGATTTTGTGAAAAAACAATTGTGTTTTTCCAATTTTTGGCGCTGTCAGAACCACCGCAAGGTAATTTTATGTAGTCCTGTGAAGTTTTGTTGAAATCGGTTGAAAAATGTAGGAAATCCGATCCAATATATAAACGTACAGACACACACACACAACCTGGGTTTTATAATAAGTATGATATTCATTGTTAACAAAAAGATTTGTTTCATATTGTTATCTCTATTGTTCTTTGCTTGCTTTTTATTATATTTGTTGAAGTAAAAAAAAATTTGAGGGTTTAATTAGATTTGCATTAATCTGCTACAAATGATTTGGAATTGTTAATCAGAGAGCAAAGTTCCAGTTGAATTTGTTATATTTACTTACAGACAAATACCCTTGGGAAAGCATGAACCTACTTCTTCTCCCCCTAGCTATGGGTTAATTAGTAACATTTCTATCACTAAATCATTATTATCTCCCAAACAAAAAGAACAAGATTCTTACAATCTGAAAATATTTTCTGGCTTTAAATAACCTGAGAAGTTGTTAAAAAGGAATAAATCAATCAAAACCTTGTCTAACAGACTATATAGTGAGATTTGAACCAGGGTCTCATGGTTGTAATGCTGACGCTCTAAGCAGTTAACTACTTTCCTATGAAAATATTTCCTGCTTATTAATTTTTCGCTCGGAATGTTTGCAAGGAGGAGACTAAATTTGGGTATACACCGTTTGTAGTCTCGCAGCAAATAAGTAGACTTGTCAGTAAAGAAACAGTTTTTGATTATTTGGTAGTAAATTCAAAATTGAATGCATTTCCACAATTTTAAATTTGGCTTCGTTTTTTTTTTAGTGGGTGGGGGGGAGGCTCTAATTGTCTACAAAATTAATAATAATTTTGTTTTGAGTGGTAAAAAATAAAATTCAATCTTCGAGGTGCTCCAGACATGCGGCATTTATTTTGCGTGAAGCTTAAAATAAAAACTAAAAAAGGGAGCGAAAAAAAAGTAATCATGTATATAATTTACAATATGAAGCATGGTAAAAAAACTGCCTTAAACAAAATAATTTAAATAAAAAAAATAACAAAAAGCCGCACAAATATTTTTAAAAATAAAAACGAATTAATTAAATAATTTTGTTTTATCAAAATTTTAATACAATTTTAAAATCATTTTTTTAAATCAATATTTTAAAATCATTTTTTTAAATCAATATTTTAAAAAATAAAACAAATTAATTAAATAATTTTGTTTTATAATAAAACTCAAAATTAATATAATCTACAAATTTAAATATTTGAAACATTTTTTTAAAATAAATATTTTAAAAAAATTATGTTTTAGACTTTAAAAGTAATCCTTTATTTTTCTTGTTGGCGACATTATTAAAAAAGCAAAAAAAGGCAGATAATTAATTAAAAAGTTTGTGAGAAAATCTTTAAAACAAAACTAAAAGTCATCATTATTTCATTAAAGTAAAAATTATACAATATAAGCTTATGAGAGAAAAATATTTTCCTTCACCACCAACTCCAAATTCTTAATCTACTGCGGTTATTAAAATTTAATTTGAGAACAATATTTTACATTTACAAGTTCATATTCTTGCTATTTTTTCTATCTTCACTCCAACCTTTTTTCTTACTTTCAAAACCGGCTCAAGAAAGTCTTGATTCTTATCAGAGATAAGAATATATTTTCTAACGAGAGAGCTGGAAAATATAAAAAGAAATTCCACCACCATTATTTTTTCCATGGTGCCATAAAGTCTGGGGGAAACCTCACAGCCTGTTCACTCCAACCTGTTTTCATTACTTTCAAAACCGGCTCCCAAAGCCTAGATTCTTATCAGAGATAAGAATGTGTTTTCTGACCAATAGAGGGGCCAGGAAATTTGTATAACGGGAAAAGTCTCCGATCATTCTGAACTTCCCAAATCTCCATAAATTTGGAGAATCTACACCTATTTGGCAGTGAGAACTCAGCTCACCATCTGTAAGGTCAACGAACCACTTTCAACCTTTGTTTACTTCTACATTAAAGTTTCTCAAAAGCGAACATATTTTCAAACAATAAACATTATTTTTGTGTAGATCAGAAGCAGCACCAAAAAAAAAAAAAATAAATAAAATAAAGAAAAAAAAAATATCCATAGAAACCTATTCAAGCTGAATGGATATGTTTTTTTAAACATTAAAATTAAACGCAAGCAAATAGCAGATTTTCACTTCTTCATATTGATGACAAATTGATGTAATGGAATAACCTGTCAACCCCATGAGTGACTACACTATAGGTAGTAACTACCTATAAGTGTCTGTATGTCAACAGACTACAGAGACTAAAAAAAAAAAAAACAATTATATATACATGTATGTATATTTTTATTATCAAATTTTTAAATCACATGGTGTGTTTTTTTTGTACGTCTTCCCTGAGAGGATGTGGTATTATGGTGTATGAAGGATTGATTGGTGATGGACGAGTTTTTGTGGTGAATGTGGAAATTGTAACGAATGGTCGTGAATTGGATTAGCTCGGTATAAGATAGTTAGTGAAGACCAACCTCACAACCTTCTCCCCTTTTTTGGCCTTGTGCCACAATTGTATTTTACATACAATAAATATCGACTAGCTGGGATCTGTTGAGTATGACACAGACTTATGCAAGAACTACCAACCTTCCAATAGTACTACTGGATTGACTTGTGACGACCATGCGCATAACTTACCTTTATTCTTATTGTATTGATTTTTACAATAAACTTTTACTTATTTTATCCACCGTGTTTTTCAAGTATATATTCCTATTAGAATGGAATATAACACAAATAAATTTAAACAGGTCTTAACAAAATCATTTAGCCTGTCATAATCTGAAGCACATATAAGATGAAGTGAAATGTATCTAATAAAAAAGAACTTGCAAGAAGCAATAATACAAGGTGTCCATAAAGTTCGTGTGCACTTTAAAAAATTTATAACTTTATTTGATTTCAGGCATTACTGTAAATCAGTTGGCAAATGTTTTCCGTGAACTGCAAAATCATATTACCCTTTGTATTGCTAATGACGGAGGACATGTAGAAACTTAAATAAAATTTTAATAAAACCTTTAAAAATATAGATTTACTTCTTTCTAATCCTTTTTACAAATTATTTCTATGGCAAATACAAATAAAGTTATAAATTTTTTAAAGTGCACATGAACTTTATGGACACCCTGTATATCTCAGATTAATCATAAATATTACATATTATTGATAACATTATAATTAATGTTGTCTGTCAATTTAGAAGTTAAAAACATGAATAGGAATGTACTGCCAACATACATTTTATTAAGAAGTAGAAAACATAAGGTGACATAAGTTCCAATATATTTATAAGTAATTTTGACCAACAAAACAAATTTACATTATTTACATTGTTCAGACAGTTGCCCTCATCTTTATTATAATATTCACAATGTTTCAGTCATTGTACACACATATGCTAGGCTACAAAAATCTCCTGAGCTGACCAAGCATAGAAATGAATACAATATAGGAACCAGTAATATAGAGTTGTAGAGAAAATAAATTACTAACATGGATTTCTAAAGTCTCTGTTTTCATCATTATTATATTTGCTCTGTTCTTACATTGAGCTCTCTTTGGATTTAGATCGTCTTTGGAATTATCCCTACTAATTATCAATTTGGTCGCTGTGGGGAGAAAGGTTAAATTTGTAAACAGTAATTATTACTGCTGATAATGCAAGACACTCCCAACGGATTGAGTCCTCTAAGTCACTGGCTTGTTTATGAAAAAATAAATATGCAAAAATTTGCCTACATTATTTACATTATTCAGACTATTGTCCTCATCTTTATCACCATATTTATTACAACATTTTGGCTGTTGTATGCTCCGGCCTTCTTCAGGTGGTTGGAATGTCAAACTGAACCCTTTATTACATTCACTGGGGTAGATTGTTCTAGTTCCATGTGCCATGTTTAATGAATGTCAGTTATCAGTTATCTCCAGTCAATTCCCCACTCCAAGGACACATGGCACAGTGGATAAAGACATTCATTAGATCCAATGACAGGACCCAAAGAGTGTGAGTTCAATACCCGGTTAAGGCAGTGGAGAACTTGAGAACAACTGTGTATGAATTTCTGGCCACAAAAATCTCCTGAGCTGACCAAGCATAGAAATGAATACAATATGGGAACCAGTAATAAGGAGTGCTAGAGAAAAGCAATAACAACAAAATTGCAATATGACTTTTGGCAAAAAAATGGTTACTGAGACATTAAGTTTATAAGACCCCAAAATTTATACACTGATGTCCTCAATACATGGCCCAGTTGATAAAAGTGTTTCAGCTGTTGTACACTCCAGCCTTCTTCAGGTGGATAAAAGCATTTATTGGATCTAGTGACTTGACCCAAAGAGTTGTAACTTCCTTACTTAAGGGAGATTACTGAGACATCTAGAAGAGGCATGTCACATGGAACTAGAACAGATTACCCTGGTGGAAATAAAGGGTTCAGTTTGAAATTCTAATCGCATGAAGAACTGAATCTTTAGCAAGAATAAAATATTACCTTTTTTTTAATCATTTCCTTGCAAGCAAGGCAATAAAGCCACTAAGATGCAGGGGGGGGGTTACGAGTCTGAGAGGATATAAGTAAAAGAAAACATTATTAAGGAGACAGAAGAATAAAATAAGAATAAAGACAGAAGATAATGGTTCCATTTGTCCTTGCTTTGAATATTGCCGCCATATCTGGTCTGGTGATTCTGCTGTATATTTGGAGATTTTTGATAAAATACAAAGAAGAATCTGCAATGTTATTGGTCCTGATCTGGCATCTTGGCTTCAGTCACTTTCCCAACACCATAATGTTACTTCCCTCTGCCTTTTCTATAAATACTTTCATTGTTCTGATGAATACTAGTTTGGCAGGGAGGTCTCATCATTTTATAGTTGAAATGGCTAGATGTAACTGTAAGTTCTATGCTAACAGTTTCTTCTCTCACACTTTGCACTTGTGGAACTCTATTCCGGCTTCTTGCTTCACAGTCAACTTTGATCTTCAAAAATTTAAATGTAATTTCACCCCAAGCAAGGCAATAAAGAGTCTAACATATGTTTCTCTAAAACATGTAAAAAAATGTTCACAAATCAATATACAAAAAAAAACACCAAACATAATATCTAAGCATCCTGGGTAAGACGTTAAACTACATCCGGCAGCAAGGCCTCTGATCAGGAGGTTTTGAGGAGCATGGAACCACCTCTTAATTGCTGGTGTTCCCAGGTCCACACTGACCAGGGGTGGTAGGGTCCCAACTATGGACAAATAATTAACCCCGTCCAAACTGGGGTCAAGATGCTATGAATGTGTAAACATAGGTTTTAATACCAGCAATACATTTTTGTAAAAAATTATTACCAGCAATGAATTTTTAAAGACAAAAAATATTATCAGCAATACACTTTTGGAAAAAATATTACCAGCTAAAAAATCTTGTTGGCATTAAATAACCTAGTTGAGGTTGATATGCTGTAAAATAAACCAAACCAAACCATAATGTCTACAAGACATACACATACACTTACGAATATACATTATCATCTTAATCCCAGATAAACAAACTATAATTATTATACACTTACATACGTAAAACGATATTCACAGTTTTTCTGCTAGGCTTGGAATCTGTTGTCTCTCCTTTGATTTGGAACATCACAAAATACACACCTAAGAAAAGCAATTTCATGTTTTACTAACAAATGGCAGCAGCACTGTGTAGCTGCCAGTGAAACCTTGATCTTGGCCTTTTCCAATGTCTAAATCATTGCCTCTGAACCTACATACTGCAGTCCAGATATCAGTATCCCCCTTGACATTAGTGCAGGCAAGTTTATATTTTTGTTTTGGTTATCTGAGATGAATAAATTCTAAAATCTTATTGAATTAAATTTGTTTTGTATATGTCTAGATGTCTGAGATGAAGTATTGTAATTATTTACATTGTTCGGACTGTTTTCCACATCTTTATTGTCATATTCACAACGTTTCTGGCCTTCTCTTTATGTGATTGGAATTTCAAACTGAACACTTTATTTCCACCAGGGTAGATTGTTCTAGTTTCACATGCCATGCCTATTCCAGATGTCTCAGTTGTCTCCCTTAAGTAAGGAAGTCACAACTCTTTGGGTCAAGCCACTAGATCCAATAAATGCTTTTATCCACCTAAAGAAGGCTGGAATGTACGCAGCCAAAACACTTTTATCCACTGGGCCATGTATTGAGGACATCAGTGTATAAATTTTGGGGACTTATAAACTTAATGTCTCAGTAACCATTTTTTGCCAAAGCTCATATTGCAATTTTGTTTTTCTCTAGCACTCCTTATTACTGGTTCCCATGTTGTATTCATTTCTATGCTTGGCTGGATCGGGAGATTTTTGCAGCCAGAAATTCATACACAGATGTTCTCAAGTTCTCCACTGCCTTAACCGGGTATTGAACTCACACTCTTTAGGTCCTGTCACTGGATCTAATGAACGTCTTTATCCACTGTGCCATGTCTTCTTGGAGAAGGGAATTAACAGGAGATAACTGATATCCATTAAACATGGCACATGAAACTAGAACAGTCTACCCCAGTGAGTGAAATAAAGGGTCCAGTTTGACATTCCCACCACCTGAAGAAGGCCGGAGTGTACAACAGCTGAAACGTTGTAATGAATATGGCGACAAAGATGAGGACAATAGTCCGAATAATGTAAATAATGA
This sequence comes from Acanthosepion pharaonis, assembly GCA_903632075.3. Taxonomy (NCBI): domain Eukaryota; kingdom Metazoa; phylum Mollusca; class Cephalopoda; order Sepiida; family Sepiidae; genus Acanthosepion; species Acanthosepion pharaonis. The sequence continues at coordinate 1,220,644 of CAHIKZ030003584.1, read as the reverse complement.
AGGCAAATTTTTGCATATTTATTTTTTCATAAACAAGCCAGTGACATAGAGGACTCAATTTGTTGGGAGTGTCTTGCATTATCAGCAGTAATAATTACTGTTTACAAATTTATGCTTTCTCGCCACAGTTTGTGACCAAATTGATAATTAGTAGGGATAATTCCAAAGAGGATCTAAATCCAAAGTGAGCTTAATGTAAGAACAGAGCAAATATAATAATGATGAAAACAGAGACTTTAGAAATCCACGTTAGTAATTTATTTCATGGTGATGAAGAGGTAGCAAATCAGAGGTTTCTTCTAAAGTCAATGAATTACTTAATTATAATTATCTCAAATTCTCCTAATAATTTCTATCACTTGTATATTCTTGCTTGAACCGGCTTCTAATGCTCTGGATGGAGCGGCTTTGGTGATAGTAGTTGTGGTTCGTGGGGGCACAGTCCTATGGGTAAAAGAGAAACTCAGATGATTTCCACCTCGTAATATGTGATCAATTGGCGCTATATCAAGTCTGATTCGCTACCTCTTCATCACCGAGGCCCATTGAAACAGTTGGTATAATGATTGCCTGATAATGTAACTGTCCGGGTTTCAATTCTTGGTACTGGATGCGCACTGCTGATGAGTCCCAACTATAGGATG